>CAMAPF010000276.1:0-498601 GCA_945859915.1 Cuscuta epithymum | reverse complement strand
CCGATTTGGGCCCCGGTGAAACTCCGGCGAAACTTCAAACAAAACTCCGGTGACAACTCCGGCGACCCTTTCAACTCCGTGGAAAGTCCCTTGAAGTACCTTATACAAGTTAACAAACAAGTTTTTATCATCATAAAACCCATATCAACACAAATAACCTCTAAAAGGTTATTTTCCGACGAACCGGTCAACTTTGTTCTCTAAATCCGTTTTGGATATGAACCAACCTTCACAACCCTCATTCTTCACATATAACATGTAGAATGATCCCGGGGTATGAAATATGATTATATAATCATATGGGAAGATTAAGGAAAAGGAATGGGATTAATAAGTCATTACCTTGTTAATCCTCAAGTTTTTCTCCTCTTTTCCCTTCTCTTTTTCCTCCTTCTTCTCCCTTAGCCTTGGTGCGAGTATGGGTGAGAGAAATGGTGATTTGCAGACCTTCTCTCCTCATGGATGAAGGCTTGGTTCGAATGGATGGGTATAGGGAGTGATTGGGGTGCTTTGGCTCCTTCCATGATGATGAGAGGTGAGGGGTCCCCTGTCAACTCTTGTCTCAACCTCCCCCCTTAGCTGCCCCCTCTATCATCCTAAGCCAGCATTTGACACTCCTCTCATTAATTAAGAGCTGGAAAAATGTGGGGTGGCCCACACTCATGTGGGAGGTTATCCCTTTATGTCCCCCAAGTGTACACTTGGTCCCGAAAGTTGTATCTTCCGGACTGTTTTAATTAAATTTCATTTTATTGGACCAAATAAATAAATATCATTCTTCCAATTATTATTGGCTCCCGGAATGAATATATATTTCCCAACTTTTAATTTAGTGGTTCCCATAATTTATTATGGCTTTTTATCTGTTAGTTCTCCCGGTACCGATAAATGGGCTTTATATGCCCAAATGGTTAGTCACATAATTTCCATGGCCCAACAAGGATATCCACCATTATACACATATTATCTTGACCCAAATGAATATAATATGTGGTCCCGATAATATCGGGCGGCCCCCCACTTCCCGGTGTGAGCCCCACGTGAATTCTACTATTCACGTAAAAGAAATGATAAAATTTTACAATCACGTAAAATGCGTTTATTCATTTCTTAGGATTCAATACATAATTTGATAAAGTACAAATACTCGGGGGCGGTGTTACAGTTGGATTTTGCCAACTTTCTTTCTTTTTGTCCCAAAAAGTTATGTCATTTGCCCCATAAAGTAACTAATTTGTGGTTTTGTTTATTTCTCTCTACTCTACACAAATCTCAATTAGGCAATTTTTTACTTTTTTATTTCTCACCAAATTCAAAGCGTGCAATGTCCATTTGGACGGAGGTTAGAATATATATAAAATACAATTTTTTCAATAATTTATTTAACTCATTTTCCGATTAAATTTTAATCATAAATTTAGCGAAGATAATCTACATTTCATGAATAACATGCTAACAAAAATTTCATTCTAAGCACCCTCAACTGAAAAAAGTTTAAAATTTTTAAGCATTTAGGTAGCTTACCTTAGTCCTTAGATGAACATTTTCTTATATCGGCCGTATACATATTTGTGAAAATTCTAACAACTAACTTCGCTACATCTAAAAAAAAACTCGTTACATACGTGTCACATGTATTCATTCCTCATTCCGTACTAAGCTACTAGATTGATACTCCCGAAAAAAAAAAAAAGGATGACACCCCATCCCTGAGGACCCCCCCAACACCGACCGGACGACACGATGGGAGAATGTAAATTGGACTATAATCACAATCTGCTAGATAGAGAGTGGGGCTCTGTCCCCGGTATTTGCAGAAGTCCTATGCATTTTTCAGCATAGTAACCCCTCATCGCAGTTCCCGGGATTCGAACCCGAGACCTAACCCTTGTGGCACTCCCTCGCTACCAGTTGAGCTACGCCCACCGGTACTAGATTGATACTCCCGAGGATCTATTCAGGGTGTACACATTTTTGTGTACCTTTCGTATACTCGTTCGTCTCACGCACAACAAAATTGTCTGTCCGTAAACAATTTTACAGAATTGTCTTGACAAATCTGTACTCCCAAGTATTGTACTCCGTATTTATTTGTTCGATGACTAACAATATTTTTATTTAGAATGGTTTTCACCCAACTAGATCTAATCATGTCAGATCAGACCAGATCAGACCAAATCATATTTGGATAGTTATATAATACTTCGTCTCATTTTGGTTGTCTTACTTTCAATTTTGGATTGTCCCAAAATGAATGTCATGTTTTCCTCTTTAGTAAGAAATTTGTGGTCCATATCATTTCATTATACTCAAATCTCAACCACAACTTTTACTTTTCGACCACTTTATAATAATTGTGCTAAATTGAAATGAGACAACCATTATGGAACGGAGGTAGTACTACATAGAGATCATACATTCACCCAACCAGACATATCAGTTCAGAGCAGATCAGAGACACAATTTCACTTCAATTGAAAACATTATAAAAGTTAATGACAAAACTTGATCTTGCTACGGGCATAAGCTTGTCGTTGATTCTTAATTATGTAGTATTTGGTAGTGAACCAGTGCCATCCACATGCAAAGGAGAAGGTTTTCGATTGGATTTAGTAACGTACATCTTCAATTCCTCTGATCTCCATCATTAAAATTTTAAGACAAGTCCGCTAACTACATAGTACTCTCGCTACTACATTTTCAGAGTGTAATTAACAATAAAAGTGCAACACTTATTTCAAGTGTTACCGAAAATTATTGAAACAGTTTTATAAACATTATACTGTTACATTTATTTGGCAATCATTACCTTTGGCAAGTCCTAATGTAATGTTTTCTATAACTGCAAAAACATCGTTACATTTAGTTTAATGAATGTAACACTCTGATATAACCAAAGTAAAAATAAGCGGCAAATCAAATCTCCCAAAATCAAAGTTTCCGCCACTTTTATTAGATTAATCCCGGGTGGTAGGTAGGGGAGTAGGGGCATGGGGTATGGTCGTGGTAGGGGGTAGGGTCATGTTAGGGGTTGGAATGTGGGGGTAGGGGCGGGGTACGGGGTCAGGGGGTAGGGGTGTGGGGGTACGCGTACGGGGTACCCCCACGTATTATATGTATATATTTGTATACATGAATGTTAGAGTTGGTTATTTTGAACATTTTAATGTTAAATGGTGTTTTAAATCCCGTGAAGTAAACATAAGTTTATAACACTTCTTATTTTACGCGCCGCTTATTAACGCAAGTTTTAATAAACACCACTTAGTAACCTATGAAGTAAACGTGTTATAAATTGGTTATAAATTACAATAAGGAAAAAAAGAATAAATTAAACAAAAGATTAGTCCAATTTATGGGGAAAAAAGATTACTAATCACTTTGATGGATTCTAAAAGACCAGAGGTAATATTTGTATATTTTTTCTTATAAATTGTACACCAAGACCTTACTTCAGTACTCAAACCTTATTGTATACTCCGTATTGATTTAAATAACTTCATATTTTGTGTAAATACGTTCATTTTATGGTGTATATATGTGTGCAACAAGTGTGATTATATAATTCTGTGTATGTTAAAGTTAATGTAAACGATTTTAGTTAGTCTCCTTGTAAAATAGATATAAAAAAAGTCAAGTTTTTAGAACTATCATTTTTTTCTATTCTAACCTGTTAACTAAGGTTTTTCTCTTTTCTATTTAAAATTCAATTTTATTACGATTCGTACGCAAAAAAGTGAAACTCGTAAGATAGAAATTACGATCAATTCATTCCATATTTCCTATTTCAAAAGAAAATAGGAAATATGTGCCTTAAAAAAATGATCATTTTATCTTTTATTTTCTTAAAAAACACACCACACACATATGTGCCTTAAATTTTTTAATGACCCAAACAATACTGTTGGGCATTGAAAAGACAAAAGCGTGTGCAACTTCCCATTAAGACGGAAATGTGACTAAAATTAATTGAAAGGGCTAAAATACCCTTCTCAAACATAGTCCTCCCGTCTAAACGCATCTAGTCATCTTCTCCCTTAGATCTGAACATCTTCACCTCTGGAGAAAGCACCGGTGGATGACATCAACCGCTAGCAACGAAGGTGACGGCTTTTTTGATGACAAAGATAATCGCGGAACTCGTTCTACCTATGGAGGTCATGGCCAGAAGGTACGACTGCGACGGAGATGGTTATGGCCAGCGCCGTGCGGTGACGCGCCTTTGGAGACCTCACGAGGAACATCCCTGGCTATGGCTCACAGATCGGACTCTATCCCTGCTGGTGAAGGCCTTCTAGCTATCCTAATTGCGATGAGGATTCTAGGTTAATGGCGGAAGGGATGGGGAGGCGGCGCGACTAGGGCTACAAGACGACTGCAGCGGCGACGCAATTTTGGTTACAAGGGCGGTGGCGGGACGAGATTAGTGATGGCCTGGGTTTCATCACCTCCTTCTCGCTCTGTGTTCTTTAGTCTTTGTGACCTTGTCGAGTCCAGGAAGAAGAAGAACCGGCGAAGGCTTCTTCTTACTTCTTTGTTGGGTTTGGGTTCAGGGGAGCATTGATTGGTCCATGGATTCACCGTAAGAAGTTTTAGGCGAAGTAATCCAAAAAAAATAGGTCACTGGATTGTTGAGAAACATGTCATGAGCCACAAAAACGGTTGGTCAATGACTGAAAAATGTATTATTTGGGCGCCAGAACACCGATGGTAGGTCACTTGGCAATGGATTACTGTGATGATCATTGGAAAATAGGTCACTGATGAGATGTTTATTATGACCGACAGTGGTCACTACAATAGGCTTTGGTCACTAGCTGACGCTCACTGGAGCCATGGTCATTGTGGGCATTGGTCACTGGCACAATGATTATTGGGACGTGTTCACTATGACGTTGGTAACTGCCTCGTTAGTTACAATGACATTGGTCATTAGCGGGGCGATAAAAGTCACTTGATAGGTGGGTTTTGGTCACTGGTGAATTTTGATTTTTTAGTCACTAACGATTTTTGGTCACTGGTGAATTTTGGATTTTTTTAGTCACTAACGATTTTTGGTCACTGGTGAATTTTGGATTTTTAGTCACTAATGATTTTTGGTCACTAACAGATTTTGGTCACTGTGGTGATATTGGTCACTGTGACGTTACTGTAGCACTAATAGGGGTAAAGTAGTCTCCTACACTCTTTTTAGTCTCATTTTTGGAATTTGAGAAAAAAGTTCACTTTTTTGTCCACAACCATTTTTTAGTAATATTTTAGACATAACCCCTTAACTAAGGTTTTTCTCTTTTCTATTTGAAATTCAATTTTATTACGATTCGTACGCAAAAAAGTGAAACTCGTAACATAGAAATTACGATCAATTCATTCCATATTTCCTATTTCGAAAGAAATTTATTGCATTTAAACTTGAAATAGTTGTAAAATGATCATTTTATCTTTTATTTTCTTAAAAAACACACCACACACATGTGTGCCTTAAATTTTTTAAGCACCGGTTGCAAACCATCCGTGGATAGGGTAAAGGCCGGGTAACATCTTACCAATTTATTATTAAAAAAGATGACAGACAAATTAAATAGGCTGAGGCAGTATATTTGTACATGTATTTGCAATTTTGCGAGATTTATTTTAACTATAAAATTTACATTATTGAGTAATATTCGTGTGCCTTAATGTATCTATATTCATCCTAATGTTTCTTATTTTTGGAGATTAACACTTAATTACTCAAATGTATCAACAAATACAGCTCACTAGTTTAAACTCACATTTTCAGAATTTGGAATTTTTTCTATTCTAACCTATTAACGGAGGTTTTTCCTTTTCCTTTGAAAATTCAATTTTATTTACGATACCTATCAGAGCACAAATAAGTTAAAACAATCACTTTATATTTATTTGGGGTTAGGTCAAGAATATTACCAAAAATGTGACCATCCGTATGATTAATGAGTAAGCTTGGGATAGAAATAGTCAAATATGCCCCTGACTAATTAATTGATACGCACCAAACCAATTAACATGCATATGTAGCTTACTTCCTAGCCGTTTCTCCTGAATGTAATAGGCAAGTCACAAAAAATTGACTTTTATATCCTCTCCCAATTAAATTTAGTTGACAACTTACGGTTACTTGATCTGATCCGATGTTCAAATAATTTCAACCCGACCAGTTACAATTATCCGACCCAACCAGTTACAGTTACCCGACACGACCAGTTATACTTACCCGACCCGACCAGTTACAGTTACTTGACCCGACAAGTTACATTTACCCGACCGGCCGACCCGACCAGTTACAGTTACCCGAACCGGCCAGTTACAGTTACCCGACTCGACCAGTTACAGTTACAGTTACTAGACCCGGATAGTTAACGTTACTTACACGATCAGTTATGGTTACTTGACCAAAAAAGTTGAAATTACCCAACCCGTTCAGTTTCAACTATGCGATTTGGCCAGTTATAGTTACCCGAACGGATTAATTACCGTTACAATTACAACCGCCCAATGATATGTTTTTTAAACAAATCTACAGTGACGCCACTGTCCACTGCCCGTCATCCACCGTCAGCCAACCCCACACCGCTGCCATAGCTGCCGGAATACCACCGCAACACCAGTGATATATTGATAGTTACTCATCCGCCTGTCCGGTTTGCCATGCCCGCCCGTTCAGTAACCAACATTACATCACCACTGCCATACCCAACCAGCGCCGCCGCCGACCACCACCGTCCATCGTCCCACCATGGTCCGCAGCTGACCTCCCCATGCGTCACCCCAGCTCCCACCTCACTCCTCCCCTCCCCTGTCTCACCCCAGCTCCTTGCCCGACCACCTCTCAATCGCCAGCGTCGCTCCCCTGTCGCAGATCTGGTATAGCCTCCACCTGGGCGACGCCGGTTAGAAAGAGAAGAAAAAGAAATTGGACAGGGCGACGCCGAGGACCAGGTTGACAACGACGGAGGGCGGCGGCGGCGACGACGATCTGCTTGTGCTCTGTGACCGGCGTGACAGCAAGAGGCAAGGGGGCGGCAATGGTGAAGGCGGCGAACAGGGTGGCCGGGGTGGAGACGATCTACTGGTCTATCAGCGAAGGAGATTAGATCCCTCTGCGTCTGTTCGATGCCTCCGTCTCTACGAGCAGGAAGAAGCTGAGTTCGAGTGCAGCGATAGGTTGGGCAGTTAGGGTTGCAGAATTGCAGGGACATGGAAGGACAGGTTAGGCTAACTCGCAGGGGTATTAAAGGCAATTCAAACCCTTTTTAGTCATTTAATTGTCCATACGCATTTTGGCCTTATTTTTGTCTTTCAAAGAGTTGGTAGTCTCGTTTATGTCATTCTTTCTATTTCTATTTATTTCCTTAAAACCCACAACACACACTGATACATATCCTCCTTACAGTATGAGAAGGAGGTAATATATTTGTAAATGTATTTGTAATTTTACGAGATTTATTTTAGCTGTAAAATTTACGGGGGAAATGGCCATATAGTCTTAAAAAAAATAGGCCACTTGAAGTTAGTGTGAATAAACAGAAAAGGACCAATTGGGTAGCAGGCCACTTGTATATCTCCTCAAGGTTGTTTGAAGTTAGTGTGAATAAATATCAGTTCGGACCAATTGATGAAAGCAGAAAATAACAATCAACGGAAAAATCCGTTGCCCAAGCTAAATAGCTAAAACCCAATATTATTAATGCCTCCATTGAATAAGCCTAGGCAGGGGTTTATATAACCCTTACAACCAAAACTGAATAGGAAACTAAATCCTAGTAAGAAACATAATAGGAGTCCTAATTAATCATAATAGGAAACTAAATAAAATAGGAAACCTCTAATTCTAATAAGGATATAAGTCCTAATTAAACCATACTAGGAAACAAAATATTAGGAAACAAAATATTAGGAAACAAAATATTAGGAAACAAAATATTAGGAAACTAATTTTAAAATAACTAGAGCCAGCCCACGAAGGTGGGCTCAAGCCCGTCCCCGCCTGCGGTAGACCAGCAAAGGTCTGGGGCTCGGATCCACTTCCTCCGCCTCTCCCCTCAGCTCTTCTTGCTTTCTATCAACTTCATCCTCCTCCGAAAGAACCTTGTCCTCAAGGTTGAAATCTGGAAACTGGTTAACAAAACTCTCCTTGTTCATCCAAGAAGCATCATCACTCGATTGCCCCACCCATTTGACCAACAGCTCCTCCGTATCCATCCCATTTTCATTTGCTGTGCGCCAAGCCAACACCTCTTCCGGTTCAAACACCGGCCCCACTGGTAGCTCCAAACTTTCTGGCAGCTCTCTTTCTATCGGGTGGTCACCCACCACCTGCCTTAGCTGTGACACATGGAACACGGGTGGTCCCAATTGATATCAAAAATAACAAGTATACCCAATATTAGCCCAAAAAATAATGCCGCCGCAGAAATCTCCAATCGTGACCGTCGAAAGCGACTCCTCCGGCCACGTCGCATCTGCCTTCTCCGATGATGGCGGACCGCCGCGCAGCGCAGCCACCACGTTACTTCCCTCGTTCGACGGCGAAGACCCAATTGGGTGGTTGGCGAGAGACGAGACAAACCTTCGCATACACCCCGTGTTCCATGTGTCACAGCTAAGGCAGGTGGTGGGTGACCACCCGATAGAAAGAGAGCTGCCAGAAAGTTTGGAGCTACCAGTGGGGCCGGTGTTTGAACCGGAAGAGGTGTTGGCTTGGCGCACAGCAAATGAAAATGGGATGGATACGGAGGAGCTGTTGGTCAAATGGGTGGGGCAATCGAGTGATGATGCTTCTTGGATGAACAAGGAGAGTTTTGTTAACCAGTTTCCAGATTTCAACCTTGAGGACAAGGTTCTTTCGGAGGAGGATGAAGTTGATAGAAAGCAAGAAGAGCTGAGGGGAGAGGCGGAGGAAGTGGATCCGAGCCCCAGACCTTTGCTGGTCTACCGCAGGCGGGGGACGGGCTTGAGCCCACCTTCGTGGGCTGGCTCTAGTTATTTTAAAATTAGTTTCCTAATATTTTGTTTCCTAATATTTTGTTTCCTAATATTTTGTTTCCTAATATTTTGTTTCCTAGTATGGTTTAATTAGGACTTATATCCTTATTAGAATTAGAGGTTTCCTATTTTATTTAGTTTCCTATTATGATTAATTAGGACTCCTATTATGTTTCTTACTAGGATTTAGTTTCCTATTCAGTTTTGGTTGTAAGGGTTATATAAACCCCTGCCTAGGCTTATTCAATGGAGGCATTAATAATATTGGGTTTTAGCTATTTAGCTTGGGCAACGGATTTTTCCGTTGATTGTTATTTTCTGCTTTCATCAATTGGTCCGAACTGATATTTATTCACACTAACTTCAAACAACCTTGAGGAGATATACAAGTGGCCTGCTACCCAATTGGTCCTTTTCTGTTTATTCACACTAACTTCAAGTGGCCTATTTTTTTTAAGACTATATGGCCATTTCCCCCGTAAATTTTACAGCTAAAATAAATCTCGTAAAATTACAAATACATTTACAAATATATTACCTCCTTCTCATACTGTAAGGAGGATATGTATCAGTGTGTGTTGTGGGTTTTAAGGAAATAAATAGAAATAGAAAGAATGACATAAACGAGACTACCAACTCTTTGAAAGACAAAAATAAGGCCAAAATGCGTATGGACAATTAAATGACTAAAAAGGGTTTGAATTGCCTTTAATACCCCTGCGAGTTAGCCTAACCTGTCCTTCCATGTCCCTGCAATTCTGCAACCCTAACTGCCCAACCTATCGCTGCACTCGAACTCAGCTTCTTCCTGCTCGTAGAGACGGAGGCATCGAACAGACGCAGAGGGATCTAATCTCCTTCGCTGATAGACCAGTAGATCGTCTCCACCCCGGCCACCCTGTTCGCCGCCTTCACCATTGCCGCCCCCTTGCCTCTTGCTGTCACGCCGGTCACAGAGCACAAGCAGATCGTCGTCGCCGCCGCCGCCCTCCGTCGTTGTCAACCTGGTCCTCGGCGTCGCCCTGTCCAATTTCTTTTTCTTCTCTTTCTAACCGGCGTCGCCCAGGTGGAGGCTATACCAGATCTGCGACAGGGGAGCGACGCTGGCGATTGAGAGGTGGTCGGGCAAGGAGCTGGGGTGAGACAGGGGAGGGGAGGAGTGAGGTGGGAGCTGGGGTGACGCATGGGAGGTCAGCTGCGGACCATGGTGGGACGATGGACGGTGGTGGTCGGCGGCGGCGCTGGTTGGGTATGGCAGTGGTGATGTAATGTTGGTTACTGAACGGGCGGGCATGGCAAACCGGACAGGCGGATGAGTAACTATCAATATATCACTGGTGTTGCGGTGGTATTCCGGCAGCTATGGCAGCGGTGTGGGGTTGGCTGACGGTGGATGACGGGCAGTGGACAGTGGCGTCACTGTAGATTTGTTTAAAAAACATATCATTGGGCGGTTGTAATTGTAACGGTAATTAATCCGTTCGGGTAACTATAACTGGCCAAATCGCATAGTTGAAACTGAACGGGTTGGGTAATTTCAACTTTTTTGGTCAAGTAACCATAACTGATCGTGTAAGTAACGTTAACTATCCGGGTCTAGTAACTGTAACTGTAACTGGTCGAGTCGGGTAACTGTAACTGGCCGGTTCGGGTAACTGTAACTGGTCGGGTCGGCCGGTCGGGTAAATGTAACTTGTCGGGTCAAGTAACTGTAACTGGTCGGGTCGGGTAAGTATAACTGGTCGTGTCGGGTAACTGTAACTGGTTGGGTCGGATAATTGTAACTGGTCGGGTTGAAATTATTTGAACATCGGATCAGATCAAGTAACCGTAAGTTGTCAACTAAATTTAATTGGGAGAGGATATAAAAGTCAATTTTTTGTGACTTGCCTATTACATTCAGGAGAAACGGCTAGGAAGTAAGCTACATATGCATGTTAATTGGTTTGGTGCGTATCAATTAATTAGTCAGGGGCATATTTGACTATTTCTATCCCAAGCTTACTCATTAATCATACGGATGGTCACATTTTTGGTAATATTCTTGACCTAACCCCAAATAAATATAAAGTGATTGTTTTAACTTATTTGTGCTCTGATAGGTATCGTAAATAAAATTGAATTTTCAAAGGAAAAGGAAAAACCTCCGTTAATAGGTTAGAATAGAAAAAATTCCAAATTCTGAAAATGTGAGTTTAAACTAGTGAGCTGTATTTGTTGATACATTTGAGTAATTAAGTGTTAATCTCCAAAAATAAGAAACATTAGGATGAATATAGATACATTAAGGCACACGAATATTACTCAATAATGTAAATTTTATAGTTAAAATAAATCTCGCAAAATTGCAAATACATGTACAAATATACTGCCTCAGCCTATTTAATTTGTCTGTCATCTTTTTTAATAATAAATTGGTAAGATGTTACCCGGCCTTTACCCTATCCACGGATGGTTTGCAACCGGTGCTTAAAAAATTTAAGGCACACATGTGTGTGGTGTGTTTTTTAAGAAAATAAAAGATAAAATGATCATTTTACAACTATTTCAAGTTTAAATGCAATAAATTTCTTTCGAAATAGGAAATATGGAATGAATTGATCGTAATTTCTATCTTACGAGTTTCACTTTTTTGCGTACGAATCGTAATAAAATTGAATTTCAAATAGAAAAGAGAAAAACCTTAGTTAAGGGGTTATGTCTAAAATATTACTAAAAAATGGTTGTGGACAAAAAAGTGAACTTTTTTCTCAAATTCCAAAAATGAGACTAAAAAGAGTGTAGGAGACTACTTTACCCCTATTAGTGCTACAGTAACGTCACAGTGACCAATATCACCACAGTGACCAAAATCTGTTAGTGACCAAAAATCATTAGTGACTAAAAATCCAAAATTCACCAGTGACCAAAAATCGTTAGTGACTAAAAAAATCCAAAATTCACCAGTGACCAAAAATCGTTAGTGACTAAAAAATCAAAATTCACCAGTGACCAAAACCCACCTATCAAGTGACTTTTATCGCCCCGCTAATGACCAATGTCATTGTAACTAACGAGGCAGTTACCAACGTCATAGTGAACACGTCCCAATAATCATTGTGCCAGTGACCAATGCCCACAATGACCATGGCTCCAGTGAGCGTCAGCTAGTGACCAAAGCCTATTGTAGTGACCACTGTCGGTCATAATAAACATCTCATCAGTGACCTATTTTCCAATGATCATCACAGTAATCCATTGCCAAGTGACCTACCATCGGTGTTCTGGCGCCCAAATAATACATTTTTCAGTCATTGACCAACCGTTTTTGTGGCTCATGACATGTTTCTCAACAATCCAGTGACCTATTTTTTTTGGATTACTTCGCCTAAAACTTCTTACGGTGAATCCATGGACCAATCAATGCTCCCCTGAACCCAAACCCAACAAAGAAGTAAGAAGAAGCCTTCGCCGGTTCTTCTTCTTCCTGGACTCGACAAGGTCACAAAGACTAAAGAACACAGAGCGAGAAGGAGGTGATGAAACCCAGGCCATCACTAATCTCGTCCCGCCACCGCCCTTGTAACCAAAATTGCGTCGCCGCTGCAGTCGTCTTGTAGCCCTAGTCGCGCCGCCTCCCCATCCCTTCCGCCATTAACCTAGAATCCTCATCGCAATTAGGATAGCTAGAAGGCCTTCACCAGCAGGGATAGAGTCCGATCTGTGAGCCATAGCCAGGGATGTTCCTCGTGAGGTCTCCAAAGGCGCGTCACCGCACGGCGCTGGCCATAACCATCTCCATCGCAGTCGTACCTTCTGGCCATGACCTCCATAGGTAGAACGAGTTCCGCGATTATCTTTGTCATCAAAAAAGCCGTCACCTTCGTTGCTAGCGGTTGATGTCATCCACCGGTGCTTTCTCCAGAGGTGAAGATGTTCAGATCTAAGGGAGAAGATGACTAGATGCGTTTAGACGGGAGGACTATGTTTGAGAAGGGTATTTTAGCCCTTTCAATTAATTTTAGTCACATTTCCGTCTTAATGGGAAGTTGCACACGCTTTTGTCTTTTCAATGCCCAACAGTATTGTTTGGGTCATTAAAAAATTTAAGGCACATATGTGTGTGGTGTGTTTTTTAAGAAAATAAAAGATAAAATGATCATTTTTTTAAGGCACATATTTCCTATTTTCTTTTGAAATAGGAAATATGGAATGAATTGATCGTAATTTCTATCTTACGAGTTTCACTTTTTTGCGTACGAATCGTAATAAAATTGAATTTTAAATAGAAAAGAGAAAAACCTTAGTTAACAGGTTAGAATAGAAAAAAATGATAGTTCTAAAAACTTGACTTTTTTTATATCTATTTTACAAGGAGACTAACTAAAATCGTTTACATTAACTTTAACATACACAGAATTATATAATCACACTTGTTGCACACATATATACACCATAAAATGAACGTATTTACACAAAATATGAAGTTATTTAAATCAATACGGAGTATACAATAAGGTTTGAGTACTGAAGTAAGGTCTTGGTGTACAATTTATAAGAAAAAATATACAAATATTACCTCTGGTCTTTTAGAATCCATCAAAGTGATTAGTAATCTTTTTTCCCCATAAATTGGACTAATCTTTTGTTTAATTTATTCTTTTTTTCCTTATTGTAATTTATAACCAATTTATAACACGTTTACTTCATAGGTTACTAAGTGGTGTTTATTAAAACTTGCGTTAATAAGCGGCGCGTAAAATAAGAAGTGTTATAAACTTATGTTTACTTCACGGGATTTAAAACACCATTTAACATTAAAATGTTCAAAATAACCAACTCTAACATTCATGTATACAAATATATACATATAATACGTGGGGGTACCCCGTACGCGTACCCCCACACCCCTACCCCCTGACCCCGTACCCCGCCCCTACCCCCACATTCCAACCCCTAACATGACCCTACCCCCTACCACGACCATACCCCATGCCCCTACTCCCCTACCTACCACCCGGGATTAATCTAATAAAAGTGGCGGAAACTTTGATTTTGGGAGATTTGATTTGCCGCTTATTTTTACTTTGGTTATATCAGAGTGTTACATTCATTAAACTAAATGTAACGATGTTTTTGCAGTTATAGAAAACATTACATTAGGACTTGCCAAAGGTAATGATTGCCAAATAAATGTAACAGTATAATGTTTATAAAACTGTTTCAATAATTTTCGGTAACACTTGAAATAAGTGTTGCACTTTTATTGTTAATTACACTCTGAAAATGTAGTAGCGAGAGTACTATGTAGTTAGCGGACTTGTCTTAAAATTTTAATGATGGAGATCAGAGGAATTGAAGATGTACGTTACTAAATCCAATCGAAAACCTTCTCCTTTGCATGTGGATGGCACTGGTTCACTACCAAATACTACATAATTAAGAATCAACGACAAGCTTATGCCCGTAGCAAGATCAAGTTTTGTCATTAACTTTTATAATGTTTTCAATTGAAGTGAAATTGTGTCTCTGATCTGCTCTGAACTGATATGTCTGGTTGGGTGAATGTATGATCTCTATGTAGTACTACCTCCGTTCCATAATGGTTGTCTCATTTCAATTTAGCACAATTATTATAAAGTGGTCGAAAAGTAAAAGTTGTGGTTGAGATTTGAGTATAATGAAATGATATGGACCACAAATTTCTTACTAAAGAGGAAAACATGACATTCATTTTGGGACAATCCAAAATTGAAAGTAAGACAACCAAAATGAGACGAAGTATTATATAACTATCCAAATATGATTTGGTCTGATCTGGTCTGATCTGACATGATTAGATCTAGTTGGGTGAAAACATTCTAAATAAAAATATTGTTAGTCATCGAACAAATAAATACGGAGTACAATACTTGGGAGTACAGATTTGTCAAGACAATTCTGTAAAATTGTTTACGGACAGACAATTTTGTGTGCGTGAGACGAACGAGTATACGAAAGGTACACAAAAATGTGTACACCCTGAATAGATCCTCGGGAGTATCAATCTAGTACCGGTGGGCGTAGCTCAACTGGTAGCGAGGGAGTGCCACAAGGGTTAGGTCTCGGGTTCGAATCCCGGCAACTGCGATGAGGGGTTACTATGCTGAAAAATGCATAGGACTTCTGCAAATACCGGGGACAGAGCCCCACTCTCTATCTAGCAGATTGTGATTATAGTCCAATTTACATTCTCCCATCGTGTCGTCCGGTCGGTGTTGGGGGGTCCTCAGGGATGGGGTGTCATCCTTTTTTTTTTTCGGGAGTATCAATCTAGTAGCTTAGTACGGAATGAGGAATGAATACATGTGACACGTATGTAACGAAGTTTTTTTTTTAGATGTAGCGAAGTTAGTTGTTAGAATTTTCACAAATATGTATACGGCCGATATAAGAAAATGTTCATCTAAGGACTAAGGTAAGCTACCTAAATGCTTAAAAATTTTAAACTTTTTTCAGTTGAGGTGCTTAGAATGAAATTTTGTTAGCATGTTATTCATGAAATGTAGATTATCTTCGCTAAATTTATGATTAAAATTTAATCGGAAAATGAGTTAAATAAATTATTGAAAAAATTGTATTTTATATATATTCTAACCTCCGTCCAAATGGACATTGCACGCTTTGAATTTGGTGAGAAATAAAAAAGTAAAAATTGCCTAATTGAGATTTGTGTAGAGTAGAGAGAAATAAACAAAACCACAAATTAGTTACTTTAGTGGGCAAATGACATAACTTTTTGGGACAAAAAGAAAGAAAGTTGGCAAAATCCAACTGTAACACCGCCCCCGAGTATTTGTACTTTATCAAATTATGTATTGAATCCTAAGAAATGAATAAACGCATTTTACGTGATTGTAAATTTTATCATTTCTTTTACGTGAATAGTAGAATTCACGTGGGGCTCACACCGGAAGTGGGGGCCGCCCGATATTATCGGGACCACATATTATATTCATTTGGGTCAAGATAATATGTGTATAATGGTGGATATCCTTGTTGGGCCATGGAAATTATGTGACTAACCATTTGGGCATATAAAGCCCATTTATCGGTACCGGAGAACTAACAGATAAAAAGCCATAATAAATTATGGGAACCACTAAATTAAAAGTTGGGAAATATATATTCATTCCGGGAGCCAATAATAATTGGAAGAATGATATTTATTTTATTTGGTCCAATAAAATGAAATTTAATTAAAACAGTCCGGAAGATACAACTTTCGGGACCAAGTGTACACTTGGGGACATAAAGGGATAACCTCCCACATGAGTGTGGGCCACCCCACATTTTTCCAGCTCTTAATTAATGAGAGGAGTGTCAAATGCTGGCTTAGGATGATAGAGGGGAGCTAAGGGGGGAGGTTGAGACAAGAGTTGACAGGGGACCCCTCACCTCTCATCATCATGGAAGGAGCCAAATGCACCCCAATCACTCCCTATACCCATCCATTCGAACCAAGCCTTCATCCATGAGGAGAGAAGGTCTGCAAATCACCATTTCTCTCACCCATACTCGCACCAAGGCTAAGGGAGAAGAAGGAGGAAAAAGAGAAGGGAAAAGAGGAGAAAAACTTGAGGATTAACAAGGTAATGACTTATTAATCCCATTCCTTTTCCTTAATCTTCCCATATGATTATATAATCATATTTCATACCCCGGGATCATTCTACATGTTATATGTGAAGAATGAGGGGTTGGAAGGTTGGTTCATATCCAAAACGGATTTAGAGAACAAAGTTGACCGATTCGTCGGAAAATAACCTTTTAGAGGTTATTTGTGTTGATATGGGTTTTATGATGATAAAAACTTGTTGTTAACTTGTATAAGGTACTTCAAGGACTTTCACGGAGTTGAAAGGGTCGCCGGAGTTGTCACCGGAGTTTGTTGAAGTTCGCCGGAGTTTCACCGGGGCCAAATCGGGAGGCCAGAACTTCATAAGCTTCATTAAGGTGAGAAGACGGCTATATGCTTTATAACTTTTGCATGAGACATGAGATTACCTAAAGTAATCAAGAATATGTTTTATGAATTGATTAATGGTATTAAAGCATGTGATATGTCATATTAAAGAATATAACATTGTTGAAAAGCATGATATGTATGTTTGATTAATGATAATATTATAAATTGATGTGCATGATGTTCCAAGGACGGAAGGACCCAAATAGGTATTTTTGGCTTAAGTACGTCAAGATGTACATGCATGTAAAATTTTACGGTAATCGGACTTCGTTTGGGCGGTCAAACGGGTGTTGACCGCCAAGTCAACTGTTGTACCCGACCGGGTATTGACAAATACCCGACCGGGTATTAACTGAAAATAGCCCTGGGAGGCCTCCTATACCCGACCGAGTACAGGTAGGTACTCGATCAAGTATTGGGTTTTACACCCAAAAGTCAATTTTGAACGAGTACAACGAGGGCCGTTCGGGTGGGACCCGCCCACGTTGTTTATTAAGGATTATTATATGACTATAGGACTAGGTATTGTCCATAGTTAAGTGAATGAAAGGTTAGCCATATCCAGGTTAGGGTTGGTAAGGAATAAGGTTGAGGTTGAGTATCCTCGGGACGGTAAATGATCCTAAAACTTGGTTGAGGTTGAGTATCCTCAGGACGGTAAATGATCCTAAAACTCGGTTGAGGTTGAGTATCCTCAGGACGGTAAATGATCCTAAAACTCGGTTGAGGTTGAGTATCCTCAGGACGGTAAATGATCCTAAAACTCGGTTGGGGTTGAGTATCCCCGGGACGGTAAACACTCCTGAAACTCGGTAGGATATTATGAAGGTAGAATGTAGCTTGTGAGCTAGGCATTCGGGAATGAATGGGAAAGGTTGGGTAAGTACCTTATCTCTAAAAGACTCTTTGTTAGAAAACGACCTATGGGTAAAGTATTTTACAAATATATATGGTATGTACTATCTTGGGGATGGGGGTAACAATGGTTACACCTATAAATATGTGTATCATCCTATTTTTGGGTCTCGTGTCTGAAACATTAGTTATTCTTCATATAGCCTGCTTGTCACTAGTACTTTATATGGAGTACTGATCCCTTCGGGGGCCTCACATTTTTCAGGTTAAGGCTAGAGTCCTACTACCTGCACCTTTGCCTAGGGTGGACCTCAAATAAGGAAGACTTGGTTCGTGCTTCCATTCTTATTTGACTTATGAAAATGCTCATGGATATTTAAACAATGTTTCTGTTAAACTATCAAAGGGCCTGCGTGCTCATGTTTGCCACGTGTGGCTAATTATCAAACATACTTTATTTCCGCATTTGTTTGATTAATATATTGATGTTGATTGTATGAGTTTACTAATCGGTTTGGCAATAGAATCTATCGGACGCCTTGTATGATTCAGTAATAATGATCTACGTCGTTCCTATTGGGTTGTACGGCGGTTGTCTACGTGGCACGGATGCGGTCCGGGGCGTGACACCAACAGGATGGATGAATTATAAAATTGCGGAACTTTCGATACGTAGTGGACTATTTCACTACGTTATGTTCTAAAATATGCCTTTTCCTCTTTGAGTTGTTCAGCGTCAACATAAAATCTTTAATCTTCTCGACCTCATAAAATGTTGGTGCAAGAATTGCTCTTCCTTTAATATAAGATGTCGTTTATGTGCTTCAAAATATCAGGATAAGTATTATTAATGATGGATTAAATCGGATCAAACCTAACATGAATATTAAAATTTTCTCGTATATCAATTGAATCAGTCAATTTGAGTATTTTGCAAGTCTTTGCCGACTAAGTCTTGGTGATGGTCAAATAAATATTTTGTGTACAATGTGTCACTTTTATTATTTTACTCCGTATGTTAGATGTACAATATAATTATCACTTGTAACAAAATGTCACTTTCATAATTATCATAAGAATATCACTTCTATTATTGAAATATTTTTATCTGACTAAAATGTCACAATGTTAAAAAATTTATCTGGTTTACTTTATTATTAAAAGGTCACTTTTGTAACATTTTATCTCAATAATAAAATTATTTATTTTTATTTAAAGTTTTGAAGTGTCACATTCTACCAGGTCTCCGTAAAAGATGCTTGCGTTTTAAGAGTTTTTTTTAGAAAAAATCATTACTTAAAGAAAACTAATTTATAAAAATATTATTAATAGTTACTTTGTACTATATATAGTAAAGTGTCATGGTCATTTAAGTGAAAAAATTGAGTATAAGTTATTATGATTGAAGTTACTACTATACTTATTTCCATTAATAGGTCACATTCTTATTTTTCAAAAATCAGTCTTGACCTTATTAAAGTTTAGGATTGATGAGAGTAACTTTATTTCTACACCTCTACATTGTATTTTTCAAATAAATGGTACTACACACATACTATCTATAAATTATTATTATGGAATAATTACATATGTATAATTAAAAGACACTACCATTTTTCTTTTTTATTTGGTCTTCTTTGTTTTTTCCAGTCAAAGATGATAAACATTGCTCCATTATTCATCCGAGTAACTTTATTTCTACACCTCTACATTGTATTTAGGGTTTTTTACAAGAATATTACTAAAATAAAACTTATTTACATAAATATGACCATTCATTACTACAATGTAGTGTTGTGGTAACTTAAGTTCAAAACTTGAACATGAATTACTATGATTTCATTACTACTCTAGTAACTAGTCATATTTTTGTAAACCATCTTTATTTTGGTCATATTTATGTAATTATATCTTGTATATTTATTGATTATTTGTTGATTGTAGACATATAATATTTATTTTTGACTCCTATATTGCATTTTTTAGACATATAACCCTCTATTAATTTTCTTAAATTGAATTATTCTAGAATATGACATTGGTTAAATCAATCACACTTTATATTGCTATATACTCTGCATCTTTTATTTTACATTCCTATTCTTTCAATACAAACTATTTCACTTTTTCTTTCTTCCCATATTCATATGCAAGTTTTCTTTTCTTAATTAGTTCAATGGCCCCATATTAGATTTATAACATAATTGTTAATTTTTTCAAAATAAGAAAATAAATTAATGAATTTTTAATCATTTTCTTCTTCTTCAAATAATGACATACATCATTTAATGTATAAATTATCAAGAATAATTCTCAACAAACTTGAACTAAACATACATATTTACTTTTTCCTTAGCATAATAGCATTTTTTATTTGAGACACCTATATACACATATATACAAGTTTCTGATCAAATAAAAAGAGTTGTTCTCATCAGTGAGAATAAATTTTGTGGATTAAACTTGGGATCTAATGGCTCAAAATCAGACAATAATGCACTATACTTTATATAAAATGTGGTCACAATTTACTAAACAAATCAAAGTTTTCTTCATAGTAGAAAAGTGCAAAACAAATACTCTGTATCTATCATTATACCAGAATGAGTACGTAAAAAGTGCACTCATTCGCACTATTCATGGGAACAACTCTTTTTATTGTAATTGCGCTCTATATATCAAATGATTACTTTTCACACATTTTCCCTTTATTCTAATAAAAAATGTTTCGTAAAACATTTATATATTTATAAGAACACCCTATCAAATTATTCTCTGATTCCCCCACTCATTTAATCTACTCCGTATGTAATTAGCATCAAGTAAAAAAAAGTATCAAGTTTGTATCAAAATTTAATATTTATCGAATCACAGTAACGTCGTATCTTGTTACTTCATCTCACATTACTGATTTGTTTTAACCAAATCACATTACTGATTATTAGTTTGTTAAAATATAAAGTAAACATGTCATGATCGAGATATATAGGATGTGAGTACTAAGAGTAGGGATAAATGTAAAGTTTTTTAAGTTTTTGATTCGTAGGATGTTTATACTTAGACTGTTTTCGGACCAGACTTAATAAACAGATCAAATCATAACAGATTTAAACAAACTAGACCATACTAGAATTACACAGACCACACTAGATCTGACCAGACCAGACTTCCATAGTTATAAAATACAAAGAGATCAGACCAGACCAGACCAGACCAGATCAGACCAGACCAGACCAGATTTAAGCAGATCAGACTTAAACAGACCAAACCATACCAGATCAGACCAACAAATTACAATCCAAATCAAAACATCCTTAGTTTGTTTGTAAATATAATACTCGTACTACATAAAGGTTGAAATGTTTTTACTTGAATTGTTTTCAGTGTCGGACCGAACTGGTTTCAGTCTCAAACCGGATCAAATCAAACTTTTTTTGGATAAAAGCGGCTTACATTAATATCAAACTATTCAGAGAGTAGGCAAAACAACAATATAACTTAGGAAAACCGCCGTCTCGCGAACCAGATTCAGAGTTAATCACCTCAGTAAAGTAACTCGTTGATCCATTGTTGGGCACAACTAAGCCAGTGACGGTAATCGCAGTTAAATCATCACCCACATCCAAATCCAAAACCACAGTTGATAGAGTATTTAATTCTAGAGAGAAGTGAGAGCTAGAGAGAGAAAGCGAGTAATTAATATTTCTCAACCCCCTATAACTAGCCCCTAGGGGTCTATTTATAGGTAAAAATGTGGATTTGGGCTCCCACCTTTGGGCTTAGGAGCCTCATTACAATAATCATGACTTCTTTGGGCGGAATAGGGTCAGTAATGGGCTGAGTACAATACTTAGTAAAATAAAGCAATAAAGTACATTCTGCCAGGAGCCATCGTCGCCGATGCGGTCCTTTTGGCCGATGCGACCTCATGGCCGATGCGGTCCATGGGCCGATGCGGTCCCCTGGCGTCTCGATGGCGTCCCGGATTGATCTGGTTCTGGCCGTTGTGGGGCCCACTAGGCCGAAGGGTGCCACATGGGTGTCCCTCCGGTGTTGTTGACCGTCTGAGTATGTGGGCCATGGGGTCCAAACCCATATACTCTATCAACAGTCTTACAATTGAAAAAGATAAAATAACAAACAAACATAGACAAATTCAGACCATTAAAATAAATAAAAGCAAAAAAAACTTCTTCACTTAGCCTTCCAAGAATCACCAGCGGCGGTTCAGGAGGGGGTCATATCACCTTCTCTTCATTATTCCTTCATCGCTTTGATCTGCCCTTAAGTCGCCTCCACGAACGAATCTCCCTATCCACGAACGAAGTGCCGAAAGACGGCACCGCTCCTCGCCAAAAGACGATAGCGGACAAATAAAACTCTTGCGGTGAAACCCTAAAGACATGACGCAAAACCATAAACCCGGAATAAGATTAATGCCAGAACCAAGGATTGCTATTAGAGAGAGAGGACCCGTGCGAAACTTCTCAGTCTATTATTATCTTTCTGGAATTCACATTGATTTACTAGTATAAAATAAACGAGTTTTTTCCCGGAATAATGCTGCATAAATAAATAATTCCCAAAATACTGCTTGGTTAAAAATAATTCCCAAAATACTGCTGGGTTAACTGTGGTTAAGGAAAGCCGCCACTTCAAATGGCGGCTTTTCTCTACACAGTACAAGAGCCGCCACTTGAAGTGGCGGCTTTTCTTAAAGCATAAAGCACTACACTTACGTAACATTCTAACAACAAATGCAGTGGGACCCATCCAAAATTAAAAAAACCCCTGTTTTCTTTGAACTGCTGTAACTTTTTTTATTTGTACTCTGATTGTTACAAAAAATATATCAATATTCATAATTTTTTATTATCTTTCATATGACACCAATATTGAATATATAAAATAAAAAAATAATTTAACACCAAAAATTACTATCTCCGGTCCTAAATAAACTTCTCGTACACTTTACGATGCTTGACTGACGATAAAACAACCTGATCCATGTTCACACCCGGTTTATTTTTAGTAAATAAAATTTACATTTTCAGAAGATACATTAAAACCGCTATTTTTAGCTTTTTATCAATTTTAAAATAGACTAGTTAAATCACTCTTAATCTTTTAGTTTTTGAAAATAGACCGGTTTTTGAAAATTGATAAAGAGTGATTTAACCAGTCTATTTTAAAATTGATAAAAAGCTAAAAATAACGGTTTTAATGTAGTTTCTGAAAATGTAAATTTTTAGTTTTTATATTTTTAGTGTTAAATTATTTTTTTATTTTATATATTCAATATTGGTGTCATATGAAAGATAATAAAAAATTATGAATATTGATATATTTTTTGTAACAATCAGAGTACAAATAAAAAAGTTATAGCAGTTCAAAGAAAACAGGGGTTTTTTAATTTTGGATGGGTCCCACTGCATTTGTTGTTAGACTTGAGCATGTATGTTACGTAAGTGTAGTGTTTTATGCTTTAAGAAAAGCCGCCACTTCAAGTGGCGGCTCTTGTACTGTGTAGAGAAAAGCCGCCATTTCAAGTGGCGGCTTTCCTTAACCACAGTTAATCCAGCAGTATTTTGGGAATTATTTTTAACCCAGCAGTATTTTGGGAATTATTTATTTATGCAGCATTATTCCGGGAAAAAACTCAAAATAAACTTTTTGAAAGTTTAAACTTTTTTTAAAAGTTTGGATCAAATCAAACGTAAACAAAGCAATTATAAAATTAAAGGATTAATAACTTGCATCTTCCGTCCTCTCCAAGTTTGGACAACTTGTGAAATCAATAAAAAATGACATCATTAAAAATTAGAAACAAATCAACTAACTAATACCCTAAGATCCTTCATAAATGATCCTTACGTGTAATAAATGCACAAGTAACAAGAACTACACCTGCATCTCTACATGAAGTATACACCGATAAATATTAAATATTCATACAAAACTTGATACTAGTTAATTACATAGAAATGAAGAAATCATTTTATAAATTATAATCAACAAATATTTCAATAAAATTTCACTAAGTCAAAGCAAGAATTAAATCATAGATTAAGCTAGTAACATTCTGAAAGTTGGGACTCGAATTTATACACTTGAGCACCAAAGTAATATCATTCTCAAGATAATAATATTGCTAGGCATATAACAAATGAATAAATGAAATAAGGAACTGATCAATAATACAGTAATTATCATTATGAGCATGATAAAACTCTTGCTCGTCCCATAATAACAACAATTATAATTAATTCTCATAAACCCTAAAGTCAGATAATTCTAAACCAAAACTGATGGATCACTTCAAAATGGTATATATGGCCGTAGCTACCAGAGCAACTCTTGGATCATTGAATCCACTTCTTCTTCTCCGAGTATCTCCGGCTGAACAGAGGACGGCGGCGAGGAATTAGAATGCTGTGGAAAAACAGGGCCACCGCCCTGCTTCGGCTCCAACTCTCGGATCATTGATCCAATGTCTTCTCCAGTAATCAGCCAATCATCTTCCCAACCAACAATCTCCGGGGTATTGAGTGTCTCCTTCTCAATCGGCGAATAGCAGCCGGGTTCAGAAATAAGATGGCCACCGGCCAGAACAGAGGGCGGCGAAGGATACTGAGGAGGAAAATTAACTGACCCAATGTCTTCGTCGGGCAACGGTCCGCCGCTATTCCAAGCGGTATTCTCGCCGGACAACGGCGAAGGAAACAGAGGACTGCCGCGGCGGCCCTGCTCTTGCTGCTGCGACTCTGGACTCATCACTCCCATTCTCTCTTCACTCTCGAAAATCCCAGTCGGGTCGCCATACACATACGGGTTCCCCGCCGGAGAGAAGACGACGGCCGCAACTTTGACACCCGGGAATAGACGGCAGAGATCGAATGCTTTCTTGAAGAGCCCGTTTCTCCTCTTGGTGAAACACACATTCCGAGCTGCCAGTGACTCGATCAGTTTCATCTCGATTTTCGACTTCCCTTTCCCCATTTTTCTCTCTGTTTTCTATCTATTTGATCAATAATGTAAACCAACCCCTTCGCCGATGAATTTAAGAACTCCTTAGCACCGCCATATACTGTGTATATATTTGGACAGCCGATGATCTCCGCGCAATCCTCGGCGCGCTGATCTTTACAATTTTGCCCCATTTCATACGTAGTATGATTTCCACTTTTGATTTTTGGAAAAATAACTTTAAATAATACAAACTATCATCCATGAACCAATAATAATACAAACTTCGAAAATGACTTTTAATAATACCAACTATTTGAATGTCAAACAAAAATGATATGGACTCATTTTTTTGACAAAAAACCGATCATTTAAGACATCAAAAGCTAATGTCAAGCCATCAAATAAATGATATTTGGAAATATATTCACTAATTAGATATTTTCATACAAGTTTTTGATGAGTTAAATAGTTGAATATTTAGTAAAAATATGCTCTATATCACTTTTGGTCTATATTTATATAGTTGGTATTATTAAAACTTATTTTCAAAGTACGTATTATTCTTGGTTCACGAAAGATAGTTTGTATTATTTAAAGTTATTTTCCCCTGATTTTTTAATAAAAGATTTGGGGTGTATTGTTTTCATAAAAAAATATAAGGTCAGACGTTAAGATTTTGCCTGGATTTTTTTGTTAAAACCATCTTTCCTTATTTGTTTTTTTCTTTCAAAAACAATACTAAAATAAAATTTATAATATTTATTTACAATATGATTAATAGTTACTGTAATGTAATGTAATTGTAACTTAAATATATTGAACATAATTTAGTATAATTTATTACTATACTAGTCATTAGTCACATTTTTGTAAATAATTTTTATTTTACTCATAAATATTCAATTGTTTTTAGGGGTGGGCGCGGTACGGTACGGTCCAATATTTGGCCGAACCCGTACTCGTACCGTTACTATTCAAACGGTTCGGTTCGGTCTTAGACCTAAACCCGTTCGGTACGGTTCCATTTTCAAACGGGACGGTACCATGCCATACCAATACCAAACAATGCCATTTTCTTCAAATGTTTAAGGGGAAATTAAAGTTTAGAAATCGTCCAAAAATCCACATAATTTATCAATTTTCATACTATCTCCGTCCCAAATTGATATGCAAAGTCATGCTTTAGCAATCCTCCAAAACTCCAAATAATTTATCAATAATTATTCAACCAATGTTAGAGTTAAATCCTCTTTATTGATAATTAATTCAATTTTTAGCAATTAAAATTTACATGTTCCGAAACTACATTAAATCTCTTCAAAGTTGCAAACTCCAAATTAAATATAATTAAAAATAGACATCCTAATTAAGTCATTAAAATGAAACTGTTTGACCAAGAAAAATTAATTTTGAAAATCAATTTGGGGCGGAGGTAGTATTACATAATTAATAAATTTCAAATAAACTATAGTAGTATAAATTTAAATAATTAAATCATACATCGGTGATCGGTCCGGTTCCAGACTTCATATGAACTAGCAAAGGCGGTGAAAGTGTGAAGGCATTAGTAAAAGTAATGGTATAAATGTAAATTTAAATAATAAAATCATACTTAGGTCCGGTTCGGTCCGGTACCGGTTCTCATTTCATGAGAACCGGTCATGACATTGTTTAGAACCAGTACGGTACGGTTCGCGATAAAAAATTTGAGATCCATTTCAAACCCCGTTTTTCAGTTCGGTGTCATATCGGTTCGGTTCGGTACCATGCCGGTTCGGTATTTTTGCCCACCCCTAATTGTTTTAAATGAACATGTTTCTTTAACGTGTGATAATGTAACTACATTAATAAATTTTTATTTATCTAACATGCAGATGTTAGGTAGATTATGGCCAAACCTTGATGCACAATTTTGAACCGATTTTTTAATTTGTTTGATGTTAATCTTTTTTGCTATTTTGGGACAATTTAAAGTGACATGATTTCATATTGGTACGACGTTGTACTACCACGTTTACAAATATGACTGTAAATTTCGGAACCTAACCATGATGTACAACTAAATAGAATAGACCATATCAGACAAAACTAGATTTAGAAAATAATAAAATGCACATACACCAAAGTCCAAACGTTGATCGGGCCAGACTAAAACCTGTTATACCATATCAAAATAAATGAGACAAACTAGACATGACCTCTTTTCAAAATTTTACATATGCAATATTGATGTCACATGAAACTAATTATTATAAAAACTTATGTAATTTAATATATTTTTTGTAAAATCAATCTAACCGTTATCAGATCATCTGGGTTCGGGTTAACCTAGAGGGCCAAAAAACTTTGTCATTTCATAAAATTTAAATCATGACTTTTTTAGTTTAATAACATGGAATTTATAAATTTGATACTTTTATGAAAGTACTTATAATAAAGGACATTTTCATACTCCGTATAACTTTTAAATTATAAATAATTTTTAATAAAAAGATATAGTTGGTCAAAATTTTGAAATAACAATTTTTTTTAGAAAGGATGTAATACCTATTTATATAACTATTGTAACACTTGGGGCATGCCCCCGGTAGTGTCACGCTAATATAGATTATAAAAGCACATATTAATATACATTGTGAGTTATTTGTAGAAATGGTTAGTAACATACTTTTACATTGAAAAAAAATATATTACTTTTTTTCAGAAATGAGAAATGGATTTTTAAAGATTGATGGCTATATGATTTATTATTATTATTACTATCATCATCATCATCATTATTATCATTATTATTATTAATTTTATTGTTATTATTGTTATTATTATTATTAGTGTTATTTTATTTATTACTATTATTATTATTATTATGGATTTAGACTCATTAGTTTTATTATCTCTGTTTATCAGCATATTAAATGAAACATTTCATAATATGAAAAGTAACAAAAGTATAGTGAAATGGAAATATTCGTGGGTTAAGTATCATCATTGATGTGTTTTTAAGGGAAATCACACATTTTGAAAGACTTCTTTATATACAACATTTGTTGTTGTATTCCACGCTTCTCCTCCACCCAGCAAAATTTTCAATCCATTTCTGCTCTTGACTCTTGAAACGGCCACATATAGCTGCCCATGCGTGAATACATTTTTTCCCAAATAAAGCCAACACATGCTGGTGTTTGTCCCTGACTTTTGTTGATGGTCATCGCAAAGCATACTAAAATTGGGAATTGTTTCCTCTGAAGTTTATGTGCAAATCTGTTGGGCATAGACTCATCCTATGAATCAATATTTTATTCACTCTGCTCGGTCTGGTGAGAACTTCGGCTTCCAAGACGCGTTTCAGCAATTTTGTTATCACCCCTCATGTTCCATTGCATAGATCTATAGATTGATCAATGTTGCACAATAACATTATAGGGACACCAATTTTGAGGCTAAGCACATGGTTTAATTTGGCAATCCGGATATCGAAGTACTGTTTAAATATTCTTGTGGATAAATTTATATAAAAAACATACCTTCTCATCAATTAAAAGTAGTTCGTAAGAAATAAGTTGATCCAAATTGGACTGACGAACATTGTCCCAATGGGTGATCAGCCTTGCGCGTAAAGACCAATTTTGCTTTCTATATAATAGATATTTTATTTATATGTAATTAATTAAATTTAATTATGAGCTATAAATAGCAATTGAGGGGCTAAATTTACAACTCCCCTATAAAATATTGTGAATATGGGCTAGACTCATATCAACAATCTTATTGGGAAATATTTAAAAGAAGGAAGACAATCTTAGTAGAACAGAGAAAGTATTATTTTGAAACTATGAGCTTCTTTTTTGCAATATGCTCAATTTATTGAATAATTCTACAAGAAATGAGTGATATAAATAAAGAGTCAAATTTTGTGTCATAGTAGTATAAATGACTTAAGTTCAACAACATATTTTGTGTACTTAGAGTGTTTTCAAAGTCAAATGTGTAATTTTATTTTGTGCTATAATGTTTGTAATCATTTTCGGAGGACATATATTTGTTTATTTTGTACCTGCCCCCTAACCCGTACTCATTCCAACACTGCACCCCTACTCTTACCTTAGGGATGTAAAAAAAACCGACCCGCAATGACCCGCCCTGACCCGAGACATTTGGGGCGGGTCCGGCCCGCCCGTCTTGCAAATGGGGCGGGTCCGCCCCGCCCGCCTATACAATGGGGCGGGTCCGGGTATTAGTATTGATCCGTGCCGCCCCGACCCGACCCGCTCAATATATAAGTATACATACTTTTTCTTAAATTATACTACAAATATACTTCAACATACATGTGTGTATACAATAAATCATAATTTTTTTGATCTTATAATACATTAATATATATATATATATATATATTAGAATGAGATGAACGACAGATTATCAATGCCTTCTTTATATATAGCATTTTAATACATATATTCAATTATTAATTTAATTAAATAGATTAACTATCCAAG
Source organism: Cuscuta epithymum (assembly GCA_945859915.1). Classification (NCBI taxonomy): domain Eukaryota; kingdom Viridiplantae; phylum Streptophyta; class Magnoliopsida; order Solanales; family Convolvulaceae; genus Cuscuta; species Cuscuta epithymum. Next base: position 469,285 of record CAMAPF010000276.1, on the reverse strand, counting down.
TCTGAGTAATTTTTCCGAATTTTTTGAAATTTTTAGTGTATCATGAATTTGATTTAATATATTAATTTTTAATTATTATTTAGAGATAAAGTTTATGTAGATTCAATAGGTAACAACTTCCCACAAATAAAGATACATACTAACAAATTAGGTTACGACGGGGCGAGGCGAGGGGGGGGGGGGGACCCGCCCTGCATGGAGCGGGTCATGGGTCAACAAGTTTGGACCCGTGCAGGTCACGGGGCGGGTCCGGGTCTTGCAGTACCCGCCCCGCCCCGACCCATTGTCATGCCTACCTTACCTACCCCTACCCCTACCACGATCATACCTTTATGCCCTACTCCTACCCCCTACCTGACGCGTACCCTATCTCGATCCTACCCTGATCTGATCCCTCGGGTATGTTGGGGTAACGGGGGGGGGGGGGAGGGGGTAGGTGTATGGACCACGAGTAGCGGGTGGGGGTAGGGGCACTACAAAAATAATAGTTATTCGGCACTATATTAGTCACTCGTTAATTGGAAATGGGGGTGAGAAATCATATTAGTCACCACTTTAGTCACTTATAGAATGTAGTGCCTAATTCTTGGTGCCAAATTATTGTCACTCAATTAAAGTGGTGAATAATTTACTCACTTAATAATAAAGTGAGAAAATGGGTGACAGTTTTTGCAAGTTACACCATGTTCGTTTCACTTTAATATATAATAAAATTATAGATTACATTATTATTAGTTATTTTCAATTTAGATTAGTGTTAGATGATGGAAATGGAAATTACGTTTAAGTAAATAAAATAACAATTTGAAATAACTACATATTGATGAATAGACTACGGAGAATACATAACTCAATTGAAAATTTGCTAAGTTAATTACTTAATTAGTCCATATATAACTATCAAGAACAAACAATTAATTAACATCGTGTGTACAATAATAATTCAAAGTTACAACATACTAGACGGAAAAAACTAATTAATACTCCGTACAGAAATGAATTCTTAGACAATATCTATATCTACAACAACAACAGCAATGAATCAAAATATATCAAGTCGGTGAAACGTGCTTTGAACTGAATCGTCTATCAACTCTTGAATGATGGTAGTACAGGTAGCTTCTTCATGAGTGTCAATTAATTCTTCTAAACCTTGAGAATGCATTGCAGTAGATGTGTTGGCTTGTATTTTGCTTCGAACATCCTTTGAAATTGCTCCAAGCCTCCAAAGAATTCCATCCTCATTCATAGATTCTGACAGCTAAAAAAAACTTCCTCGCATAAAAAAACATGACTGGTATCATAGACACAAGTACAGATTAGAACAACTAATGGTTAATTTATCCCACTGTAATTTAGTGCGCTGAATGTCAATTGGGGAAATGGGGAGATTACGATAGAGCCGATCAAGAGGATTAAAGTAGCGTAATATTTTTAAAAAGTGAAGATCAGTGTCCATTACCACGCATGTTCGATCACATTGATCGATGGACATGCCATGCATACGAATGATACGATTCATATAATAGACGCTACCACAATTAGAAAAAATAATACAGACCAACTTGTGATTGACATGAAAATGCTCCGTTGAAAAGCCTGCAGGTTTACTAATCTAATTCCCTCCTGCTTCATCTCTTTACTTGTTGAATTCTGAAATTTCTCATTCCTTTATCGTTGTGCGCCAGAGGTTGGGGTGTGCGTGGCAAAATATTAGGGTGTGAGTTAGTGGAGCCAAATCAGTTGTACGTTTTAGTGGGGGAGTGGTGAAATTAAGATAGAGATTAGAGAATTAAATTGCATTATTTATATTTGTAAATATAAGCAAACGAAGCCTCCTTTTTGTCACTAATTATTTTAGGTGAGGAGAGTGGTGACAACCCCTTTTGATTTAGTCACTCATTTCTAAGTGACAAATATAGCGAGTATAGTCACTTATGTAAGTAGGTGCTTAATTTAAGTGCCTAATTCAATCTTTTTTTGTAGTGGGGGTCAGAAGGGTACGGGGGTCGATGGGGTAAGGAGGAGGTAGGGGTAGAGTAGGGGGTAACTGGAGAGGGTAGGGTTAGGGGTATGGGGCAAGTACGAGTAAGTTGGGGGTGGGTATAAGGGTATGATCGGGGGTAGGGTAGGTGGGGTTAACGGTACACGTACGAGTAGGGGAAGGGGTAAGGTTTAGGGGTTACAGGGACAAATGTATGGGGTAAGGTGTAACACCCCAAAACCCGGTCTAGCCGGTAACATAAATTTGAAATAATCTTATTTCTCATTAAGTCTAAATTGTTAAATGATTATTAACTAAACAATAATTATTAGTATTTAAAATATCATTTAAATGAAAGTAACCTAGTAATGTTATACACATTTCATTATGGCCAAATCTATTCTAACCGTTACTCTCAATTTTTAGACAAAAGTTTAAAAATGTTAACAAAATGGTGTAAAGACTCTACCATTCCACACCCAAATTAAATAAGCAAAATTGTAAATTAAAATCATTGAAATATGGGAAAAAGCCAAATTGGCATGCAATAGCATCAAAGGCTACGTGAAGCCTCCTGTAACAATAAGACCAAATGATATCATACGTGTAATAATATAGAAGAGGGGCTATTGTTGCTGCAAACTACATGTCTTACACGTATTTATATAGGATAAAATGATTTAAGAGTACATTTCATTCATTGGCCAAGTTGGAGGTGGTTTTTGGGGATTAGCCTGGGTTTAAATAAGAATATAGCTCTCTTTTTCCCCATGCGAACAATTCACTAAATGAAGTAGGAAACTCATCAAAATGACTTAACTATATACAAGCTAAGGAGAGGAAGGGTGTAGTCGTACGAGAGGTTCTCTTATCAACAAACCTTAACAACGCTTTTGTATAAGGTCAGTACGTTTCTGTCCCGACCATTTAGATTATTGAGTTTATTTCCGTCCCCGTTTCCCGTTGTGTTATGGGGATGATGAACGTTATATAGCCTTAGAAATTTTGTATGCTCTAAATATGTGTTCTTACATTTGTTTTAATCAATACGAAGGTCAGCTAGAAATAAATTAAAGCTTAGCCCTCTATTAATAGGAAGAAAAATAAGTTAAAATCAATGGTTAGATCAATTATTATCATAGTTTTATATTACGATACATAACTAAATGGAATATAGGTAAGAATAGGTTAGATATACATGCATGTACTACTTTATGATTATTACTGATTATGATATAACCTGCAGTTACATAGTACTTGGTAGTAATTAGTGTTAGTGGTTTATTATTAAACATTTTTAGAAGAAGTAATACAGAGTATTCATTTTCGATCAAATCTTATTTGATATATGGACCAATTGATTAGTCAAATTTAGATATTATTAAGTGATAAATGATCTTCTAAAATTTGGCTCGATTAAGTAGGATTAAATGATTCCATGTGTTTAAACTAAGCTGCTATATATATATATATGAACATGATTTTTTTTATAATAATAATAAAAAAAAATTATTATATGTATAAATATACGCATAAGAAGAAATTACGGAAGTCTCAAAAGTACAACTTTTACACGCATGCACATACGAGGTACATATTACTACACGTATGTCGGTATATGATAGAAGTGGAGTATACATATAGCTATATATATGTAAGTTTATACGTAGACATACTATACATGTAAGTGGGTCTTATTAATGTATTTGTACATAACACACATGCATGTACTAATCAGCTAAAAATAAGCACACCTTATTATTTACAATAGTAGAATTAAACTACCAGGCCATATTGACATGCATGGGATATAGTACGTACGTATAAGTTTTATGTATACATAATTTTCTAATAATAGGCATGCATTGCAAGTGCGTGCAAACCACATACTCCTAACATGCATTGCATGCATTAAATTACTATTTCAGGTTTACGTATGTGTATCCATTGTACAGTAGTATATATATTATAATTCTAATACACATCCATGGCGTATTTATAAGAGTCACTTTTATTAAATTACGTATAGTAGCATGTAAGTATATACGATCTATTAAATACGGAGTATATATTTGGATTCACTTGAAATCCGAAGTAGTAATAGTCAATAGAAAATTAAGGGAAAAACTTTCGTACGTAAACTTAATTAGTATATTTTTCAGCCGGACACAGTTTATATTTATTAGTAATTATGTGTATGGGGATTATATTTTTATAACTACATGAAATATTATCTTTTGTAAATAAATGGGAAGAGGAATGTTTACAAGATGCCTTACTCTTGATCCGGTACTCTGACTAGGATACTCTTGTTCTGTTCAGTGTACTATGTACACTCCTGAAATTCTGTTTAGAGAAAATAGTTCTCTCCTGTTTAGTGTACTACGTACACTCCTGTTCTGTTTAGTGTACTTCGTACACTCCTGAAATATTTTTAGAGCACTATTACTCTCATGTTAAGGTTCGGGTCTCTTCGGTGATTCCGTCCTTTCTGTTCAGCTAGCTTCTGTCAGGAATTGGTACGTGTAGCTCCGGCGATTACGTTTCCATATTCCTTCTGGGTAATGTGGGTACGGACTTCGATCGACCGTATTCCTTACCGTTAGTATTCCTCGGTCTAGGTCCAGATTCTAGAGTTCAAGGCTAAATGAATATCTATTTTTCAATGATAAGTTTCAGAATAAGAATTATCTGGTAATTATGATATCTGAATATGCTTCTGTTCTATACACAAGAAGAATATAATAATTATCTCAGAATAAAATTATCTGATAGTTATGATATCCGAGTATGATTCTATTCTGTATGTAAATATCTGTATTTTTATAACAGCTGCTCGGTTCACCCAGGTATGTTATATGCTTGTCCGATCAGATGTGAATTATGATATGTTAATATGTTCTTTGATATGTTAATATTATTGTTATGTTATTACCGTACCACTCAGCACATTGCTGAGCGGGTAGTTGTGTGTTTTCCTACCCGTAGGTTGAGCACGGAACCCGCTAGGAGCACGAGGATGGAAAGAGGCGTAGGACGCATTGGCATGCCATGTTATTTGGTGTTTGTTTTAATAAAGGACTTTAATATGTCATATGTGATTTTAAAAACTTCCGCTGCACTCCTTGAAGTGTTTTATGATGTTTATGTTATGTCCGTTTTAATAACATTCTACTCCTTGTGAGTTTGACATTTTTTTTGGTATTTAGTAATGAAGTCGTTTTGGAATTAATACACTTTATTATAATTAATAAAATATCTTATTAAATGTTTTGTGTTTAAAAAAAAAGGCATTATTTTACTTGAATCACGAAAAGTATTTTTGATTAAATCCGTTTTGATTTTCCGCCAAGTGACGCGCCACTCGGGTCAGCAGGGCCGGGCCGGGTGGGGTGTTACATAAGGTGGGTACGAGTACTGGCTCGGGGTGGGGAAGGTGAGGGTAGGTGTAAGGTTACACGTACGCGTAGAGGAATGATTAGGGGTTAGGGGGGTGGGGGTAGGGTCGGAGTAGGGTTGGTAGAGGTAGGGTAGGGGTAAGAATAAGGAGTAAGGGTAAGCGGTAAGGATAATAGTAAATTCGGAAACTGAAAAAGTTTAAAGTATTGCTTAATCGCTTAATTAATACATGAGGGTGATATGCTTAGTAAACAATAACTTAAGAATCTGTTTGAGTTAATAAACAACTTTTTATGCAGCTTGCATGTTATTCTCGCTCCTAGGGTAAAACCTAGTGCACGTTTTTCTTCCGTTTTCGATTCTTCGATCGAAGAACGGCGTTCCTTTCCATTTTTTATTTTCCGGTCAAAGAACGGTTTGTTTTCTTGGCTTGTGATTAGTTATCAAAATCGCAAAGCTGGTTTTGGGGTTTTGGGAAGGGTTCGAGCTTCGGTATGACTCCGTACACTGGGCACGTCTAGTTCGCTTCGGCCAATAAGGAGAGAAGGGGAGGGCTCGAAGAGGTGGTGTTCCAGGTGGTCAGCGCCGTGATTACAGACCAGAATATCAGTCTTCCGGGGTTCCAAGATCTACTGGCATCCGGTTGGCGCCTGGGGAAATCACTTTGGTGCAACAACAATGATGAAAAAGAGGCGACCGAGTCGGAGGAAAACCGCTTTGGTGCTTTAACAATTGTTGCGAGGGTTCGGCCTCCTCCAGAACCACCTCCAAGAGTTGATCGATGCGATTTGGAGCTTGCTTATTTATCATTTCTGCATTTTAATTTCCATGTTCAGTCGTTTGTGTTTGGTTGTTATTTTATTTTATGCTGTAAGACTCTTGCATTAGGTTTGGGGGATGAGAGGTCTGCGGTAAGCGTCGTTTGCTTTAAATTTCCCAAATTAGGTCTAGTGAGTTATATTGCTTTGTTTTGGGTGATTAACTCAGAGTCTCGCCCAAGGACGGATAGTTACATGTGGTCCTTTCAAGTTCTTGTACTCCTGCCGAATGCTATTTTAATGATATAAGTGCCTTATGATAAAAAAAGCAGCTTGCATGTTCGCTTTGTCTATGTTCCGACCCGGACCCGCTAAGTTAACAATGGATCCGGACCCGACCCGTTTACCCGGCGGTTCTAAAAATTTAGACCCGGACCTAGACCCAACGGGTCGCGGAACTGGGTCAGGTAGATCCACCAAGTATAATATGGACAACATTGATAACTTTGTGAAAATAACATGACCTGCAAATGAAATGCAAAGCAAAGTGCACAAATTTAAAAAACAAAATACATATTCATTTTTAAAAAAGTCAAGATTTCTCAGAAAAAATAGCACTTTTATCTAATAAGTTATCATTTCTTGTAGAGGCGTACAACTCCACAATCTGTATCGCTTTCTCTCGCACAGAAAACTCGTAGAATATACTATTGCGAGTCTAAAAGCATTATACTTCGTATATGATACTGATATATAATAATATTAATATTACTAATATTATATTAGATATTAGGATTTGCCTATCGGTCCCAAAAAACACTTTATCAATGTGTATAAACAGCAAAAATGGGGTGGTGGATGGGGGTGAATGGTTGGATTCTATTTTTTAGTTAGTACGCAACATAGTTTTTTTCAACAACAACATCCAAGCCTTAGTCCCAAACGGCGCAACATAGTTTTTTTTTAAAATAAAAATAAACGGCAAAAATGAGTATTAATTTTAGGGTATCTCACTATCTCGATCAGTATCACTTATACAACATATATTATGTATTAGTGTGTATATTTTTAATTGAAGAATTGCAACGAATAACTCCATGTGTTATTATGTATATATGTGTGTGTATGTGTATATATTAGTTTGTATTTTTTTTATTGAGTTTTACAACCAATCATTTTATGTATTAGCGTGAGTGTCTACCTACTTATAAGAAATTTTAAACGGGTCCGGGTACTTAACAGGTCGGAATCATATATACTATACCCTACCCGTTTATTAAAAATACTAACGAGTTCGGATAAACGGAATAAAATATAGACCCATACCCATTAAAAATAACCGGGTCCGGTTCGGGTTCGGGCCTAGACCCGACCCATTGACAGGACTATCTATGGATATAAAAAACTTTTAAAATATTTTCACGAATTTTATTTTATTTTACAAAAAGTGAAAAAGATTGTACAAAATGAAAATTTCCCAGAATTCATGGGCCTAGTGTACACTGTTCATATATACTTCGTATATATTGGTGTATATAGCGCGCGGTCAAATTAGCTTTTGTGACCATGACAAGCAATATGGTAAAAAAGTGTATGTACTGAAAATAATACGGAGTAACCAGTTAACCACGAGCACAGATAGAGTGGGGAAGGCGACGAGGATCGGAATTTAAGGTGCGGAGAAAGAGGACTCAGTCGAGACGAAACCGGTGACGCGAAGGAAGTAGGGGAGTTAGGGTTCCCGGGGAATCATCGTTGGGTTTCCGGCGAGAGGTACACGACTGCCCTCTCTTCCGGTCTTCGCCAACGACCGCCTTACATAAACTTGGAGACCCAATTTCCCGCTGATTGCCAATAATTGTTCATTCCAAAGGAATTTTTGCAAATCTGGATTAGATTGGGAAATATATTAGATGCGTTAATGGAAACGAATAGTTTGGAGGAACAATGGGAAGAAAGAAATTGAATCTCCATAACTTCTTCTGATTGTAGTTGCACATGGCCAATCCCGATTCTCAACGCCGTTGTGTTTTTGGTTAGTAACTACCTAACCAGTCTTTATCTCTTGATTGATAGGAATACATAAATTGAATGGAAAACGTGTTTTTTTTTTTTTATTGTTTAAATTGCATCACTTGGTATACCTTTGTATATCGCTGGAACACATGAAGTTATAATATCGATTAAAGGTACACTTTTTTTAATTCAATTATCTTGGGTGGTGATCTGTAGTTGGAAATATACCTTATGATGCTACTGAAGAACAGCTAGTTCAAATCTGTGAGGAGGTTGGCCCTGTTGTTTCATTCAGGTTAGTTTCCTAGTTGAGATTACTACATTTAGTTTAACAGAAAAACCCAACTTCCCAGATATCAAAGTTGCATATTATAGCTATGGATAAAAGAAAAGTTCGTAACTTTTTTGGATATATGAAAGCAAATCAATTTTTGTTATGTTTGTCCAACAAGAATCAGAAAAAGGCATGGACTTGGCTTTCAAAACCTATAATCTAATAATTGCATTTAGCAATACTTGGACGGGATTTAAATCCTTTATGGTATCAATAAAAGCCTTCTCCCATTATTGGTTCAGGATAAAGAGTTCAATTCCAAAAATTGAATAGCACTGATGATATTATCACTTATCAGTGAGGGCGTGAGTCAAATGTTTGAAGCCTAATATTAGTTTGTTCAAATTATTATGGATTTTCACCCATTAATCAAGGAAATAAGCCAAGGCAGTAGTACAGGGAGTGTTACTTCCTTCGATTTTGATTGGTAGGGAATGCAGAGAGAGGGAGGAATTTTTTTTTTGTTTCTAGTCCCCAAGGCCCTATTTCATCCATCAAATCCATCAAAATCAAATTTTGGAGTGTGGGGTCGGAGTAAAACCGAGTAAAAAACTTTCGCTTCATATAGGACTCTGTTATATTTATTGTCAAATGTATGTATAGAGTGGTATCTCAATTCATAGAACTTTAGTTATTCATTTATTTGTATGATTTGGTGAAATGTTATGACTTTGTGCTCTGTGTTTTGCTTTTGGTCCCTGATAGTATCATCACACAACCATCTTTACATAATTTCTGTATTTTCTCCTCAGATTAGTAACTGACAGAGAAACTGGAAAGCCCAAGGGTTATGGATTTTGTGAATACAAGGATGAGGAAACTGCCCGGAGTGCTCGACGTAATCTGCAGGGATATGAGATAAATGGTCGCCAGTTAAGAGTTGATTTTGCTGAGAATGATAAAAATGCTGACAAAAACCGTGAACAAGTAAGGTGTTTGGTTCATTGGTTCTCCTAAGTCTAAACTTTTAATTGGTTCAGCTCTCAATTATTTTATGACACTGATTTTATGTGGCTATCTGTCCCATGTCACTATTTGTTATGCATTTTTTAACTTTAAGTTTGATGGAATTTTTCTGCGCTTCAGATTTGTTCAGGTACTTGAACCCTCTAGCTTTCTGGAAAAACTGTTTCATTTTGGACTCACAATTTACTATTTTTCCAAATCAGAATGTAGACAGAAAACATTGGCACTATTTACTTCTCTCCAAGTTTTACATTTTACTAATCTTTATTTTTGTAATTTATCACTCAAATCCAATGGGGGTGTTATCAGAATTAAGCATATAATAGTAATGAGAATGGAAGAATTTTCTGTGTATTTCATTGGAGGGTTAAGTCCCTATATATATACATTACAAAGATAGAATATTCCTATAAGATGCTATACAATAATAATATCCTAGAGTATATTCCTAAAATATTCTAAAGCATATTCTAAAGATAGAAGAATATTCTAAAGCATATTATACAGCATATTCCAATGTCTTTCACACTCCCCCTCAAGTTGGAGCATAGATATTTATCATGCCCAACTTGTTACATAAATAACTAACACGAATTCCATTTAGTGCTTTAGTGAACAAGTCTCCAAGTTGCTCTCCCGTCTTCACATATCCTGTAGAGATCAATCCTTGTTGTATCTTTTCTCGAACAAAGTGACAATCGACCTCAATATGTTTTGTTCTCTCATGAAACACTGGGTTGTTAGCAATGTGTATAGCAGCCTGGTTATCACACCAGAGTTTAGCAGGCATTGGTGTCTTCAGTCCAATTTCACTCAATAGATGATTTATCCAGATTATCTCACATGCCGATTGTGCCATAGCCCGATATTCTGATTCAGCACTCGAACGAGAAACCACATTCTGCTTCTTACTTTTCCAAGAGACGAGATTACCACCAACAAAGACGCAAAAGCCAGATGTGGATCTTCTATCATCTTTAGATCCAGCCCAATCAGCATCTGCAAAGCATTCTATTCTCATGTGATTATGATTTTGATAAACAATACCTCGTCCTGGTGTCCCCTTCAAGTAACATAATATATGCTCTACAGCATTCCAATGATCAACTGTCGGGGATGACATATATTGACTTACTACACTCACTGAGTACGCAATATCTGGACGGGTAACTGCGAGATAGTTAAGCTTTCCAACCAACCTTCTATATCTTTCTGGATCTTCGAATGGTACGCCTTCATGAGTGAGCTGCACATTGGGAATCATGGGAGTATTGCTCGGTTTTGCCCCCAGTTTCCCTGTTTCAGTTAGCAAGTCAAGCACATATTTACGTTGAGATAGAAATATGCCTTTCTTGCTCCGTATAACCTCAATCCCCAAGAAGTATTTCAATGAGCCCAAATCTTTCGTCTGGAATTGACTATGAAGAAAATTCTTAAGAGCCAAAATACCTGCATTATCACTCCCTGTAATCACAATATCATCGACATACACCACAAGCAATGTGATACCTGCTTTCGTTCGTCTGTAAAATACAGAGTGATCTGATTTGCCCTTTATCATTCCAAATCGTTCAATTGATTGACTGAATTTCCCGAACCATGCACGGGGACTCTGTTTCAAACCATAAAGAGACTTTCGAAGTCGACACACTTTTCCATACTCCCCCTGAGCAACAAACCCTGGAGGTTGCTCAAGATAAACTTCCTCCTGAAGATCACCGTGCAAGAATGCATTTTTAATGTCCAGCTGATGTAAGTGCCAACCATTAGTTGCAGCGAGAGAAATAAGTAACCTGACAGATGTTAATTTAGCAACAGGAGAAAAAGTGTCAGAATAATCAACCCCATAGGTTTGAGCATAACCCTTCGCTACTAATCGGGCTTTCAACCGAGCAACGGATCCGTCAGGGTTAACCTTTACAGCAAAGACCCACTTACATCCAATAGATTTCTTCCCTGCAGGCAAGTCTACCAAATCCCAAGTACCATTAAGATCCAAAGCATTCATTTCCTCTACCATGGCATGACGCCATTCAGGATGGGACAAAGCGTCTTTAACAGATTTGGGAACAGAAATAGAATCAATGGAAGCAATAAAAGAACATGAGGCAGATGATAACTGATTATACGACACAAATGAAGAAATAGGATGAGTACAAGACCGTGTACCTTTACGTAGTGCGATAGGGAGGTCAAGATCTGATGTAGAGGCAGGATCTGGAGATGCAGGTATTGGTTCAGGACATGAGATCGAGACCGGATCAGTATCAGGATAAGTAACCACAGGAGGAGGGTGATCTTGTACTTTGTTTCGACGGGTGTAGACCAAGTGTACCGGGGGACTAGGCTCAGGAAAAGTAACATGTGGAACAACGGCTGAAGCAGTGGACTCGGGTATAGTGACTGTGTAAATGAGTACATCATCATTCTCCCTACAAATATTTGTCTCTGTTGATGAAAACGGTGTATTTTCATGAAAAGAGACATCAATTGAAACAAGATATCGACCCGTACTTGGACAAAAACATCTGTAACCCTTTTGAACTCGAGAGTAGCCTAAGAAAATGCACTTTAATGACTTGGGATCTAACTTTGTTAAATGAGGATTAACATCTCGTACAAAACAAGTGCAACCAAATATTTTAGGAGGGATAGGAAAATTTTCATTATTTGGAAATAGGCACTGATATGGAGTTTTACCATCCAAAACAGTAGATGGCATTCTATTGATCAAAAAACATGCGGTAGATACAGCATCTGCCCAAAACTGTTTAGGCACATTCATTTGGAATAGAAGAGCCCGCGCAGTTTCTAATAGATGTCTGTTCTTTCGTTCGGCAACTCCATTTTGGGGAGGTGTGTCTACACATGAAGTTTGATGAATGATGCCATGTTGAGCCATATACAACTTAAATGAGGAAGATAAATATTCTTGAGCATTGTCTCCCCTTAAAATACGGACAGGTACATTAAATTGAGTTTTAATTTCAGCACAAAAGGCACAAAAATGAGAAAATAATTCAGAACGACGTTTCATGAAATATATCCAAGTCATACGAGAATAATCATCAACAAAGGTAACAAAATATTTAACACCAGTTTTGGACACAACAGGGCAAGCGCCCCAAACATCAGAATGAACAAGTTCAAAAGGAGCGTGTGCTCGTTTATTGACTCGGGGACTTAAACTAGTTCGATGATGTTTTGCAAATTGACATGAATCACACTGTAAAGATGACACCTTATGAAATTGAGGATGAAGTTTCTTTAACAACGGGAGAGAGGGATGGCCCAGTCGATAATGAGCCTCTAACACAGTTCCAACTCCAAGACAAGAGATGGATTTGGGTAAGGATGTATCCAAGAGATAGAGACCAGCCGATTCATATCCTTTACCAATAACCCGATTCGTCACCAGATCCTGAAATACACAATATCCAGGAAAAAAGGTTACAGAGCAATTAAGATTACGTGTGATTTTGCTGATCGAAATCAAATTAAAGGCAAAGTTTGGAAGACTTAGGACGGGCGACAAAGGTAAGGTAGGTGTTGGGACAATTGTACCCGTTCCAAGAACTGGTGACGTAGATCCGTCAGCCAAAGTAACACTAGAAGTATGAAGAGGTGTGTGGAATGAGGAAAAAAGACTAGGATTACCTGTCATATGATCTGTTGCCCCTGAATCGATAACCCATTTTGAGGATGAAGACACAAGACATGTGTTTGGATTACCTGAATTAGCGACAGCTGAGATAGGAGTAGATGAATGCTTTAGAGTCTCTTGGTAGCAAAGAAATTTGGCGTATTCCTCAGAAGACATACTTAGTGATCCATCAGAAGACTGTGTAGCGGAAGCAATGTGAGCAACCTGGTTTCCTTGATTTTTGAATTTTAATTTTCTACAATCTTTGATCAAGTGTCCAGGCTTTTTACAGTAGTTGCATACTATGCCTTTGCCAGATGGGCCAGTACGTGGATATTTCTCACTTCCTCTGGTGAATGTCGGAACTTGCCCTACAAATGCATTGCTTGACTGAGGTGTTAATGGTGTGGATGAAGTATCGGTGCGAAGCACTCTAGTGAAAGACTCTTGAAGAGAAGAGACCTCATCGCTAGATAAGATATGTGATTTGGCTGTTTCAAATTCAGATGTTAGACCAGCCAAAAAACTCATCACTGCCATTTGTTCTCTTTGTTTCTGCTGCACTTTGATATCAGGACTAAATGGCATTAATGTATTCAGCTCTTCATAGGTTTTCTTGAAATCCATAAAATAAGCCGTGAGAGGCTTATCTTTCATTTCTGCTCTGTAAAAGGCTTTGCACACCTCATAGATGTGGTTAAGATTACCTTTTCCAGAATACATAAATTCCAAATAATCAAACAGTTCTTTCACAGTATCGCAATGACTAATATACCCCATTACCTCATTCTCCATTGAGTTTTGAATCTGGATAAATAATCTAGAATCGTCACGAAGCCAGGCAGTATTAGCAGCTCTATCAACCTCCTCCTTTGGCGGGTCATCAACTAAGTGGGTATATTTATCAATGCTCCTTAAATAACGTTTGATAGTTTTACTCCATTCAAGATAATTGGAGCCACAAAGTTTATTCTCAGTAATTTTAAAATTAATGGGAATAACTTCAGAAACTATCAAAGGCTTACTTTGTGTTACTGCGGAGGTGTCAGTGTCAGAACCAGGCATTTTTTTTTTCTCTTTTTTTTATTCTTTTTTTTTTTTTTGAGACAATAATAATATTAAAACAAAATGAGATATTCTGAAATCTTACAGCAGGGTTCCCGACTGTGGACTTAAAATTTGGAGACTAAGATATCCAGCTTGGCGTTGACTGATGCGGAGAATAAGAGAACCAGACGCGATCCGCGAAGGAGAGGAAACATTCCAAGCGAGACCCCAGCGCGAAGAACCAGATGAGCAGATTTTCACAGATGTCCGTCCACCAGTGTTGTCCGATGTCAGACCCCAGCGACCAACCACCAGACTTCCTCCCACAGATATTAGCCCCTTTCCTGTAATGGAGATTCTTGAAGACAGAGTGGTGCCTAGAGGTTCTGAAGATTCTGGACTGAACTCAAGCTCTTGGGGAAAGAATCCAGTCTGAACACTAAACTGAGATATGGAAAACTAAGCTGAAAAGAATACAGAGGTTCTGTGAACTGCTTAGAGAAACAATGTTCGGAACTGAGATTCTGAACTAAACTGATATTCTGTAAACAAAGGAAACAGCTCTGATACCATGTTATCAGAATTAAGCATATAATAGTAATGAGAATGGAAGAATTTTCTGTGTATTTCATTGGAGGGTTAAGTCCCTATATATATACATTACAAAGATAGAATATTCCTATAAGATGCTATACAATAATAATATCCTAGAGTATATTCCTAAAATATTCTAAAGCATATTCTAAAGATAGAAGAATATTCTAAAGCATATTATACGGCATATTCCAATGTCTTTCACAGGGGGAAACATTTTTGTTAACATTGTTATTTTTTGGCCACATTGACAACCTCACAGCCGGCAATGATCATGGTTGTTGGTAGCCTGTGGCAGTCAGCCTGCCCATGGTTGCCAAGGTTTTGACAACTGTTGGGGCGGTGGTTGTGGTTGTGGTTGTGATCCATTATTGGTAGTGGATCTGGTATCTCATCGGTCTCTAGAGTCAAATAATCAAATAAATTATGAAGCTGTAAAACCCAACTGATCAATCCAATATTTAGTATACAAAATAGAAGAAGAGAAACAAAAAGAGGAGATGGTCAGAAAAAGAAGAGCTGAAGAAGAAACAGAATAAATGAAAAATAACAGAGATGAGAAATGAATACATGAGGAGATTAGAGAGGGCGATGAGAAAGGAGAGGAAATGGGTAAAATGCGGATTGGATGGTAGAAGAAAGAAAGAGAAGATCACAAAGTAACTTTAGAGATGTGGGGGAGTTAAAAATAGATGAGATGATAAGTGAAGACAAAGTAGATTAGAGATTAGAGAGGGCGATGAGAAAGGAGAGGAAATGGGTAAAATGCGGATTGGATGGTAGAAGAAAGAAAGAGAAGATCACAAAGTAACTTTAGAGATGTCAGATGTGGGGGAGTTAAAAATAGATGAGATGATAAGTGAAGACAAAGGAACTTTAGGAATGTAGTAATTTTAGGGTTGTGGGTACTTTATCAAGAAACAGTTTTATCATATTGAAGCGGAATATAGGGCAATGGTGTCTCTCACTTGTGAGCTCATATGGGTAAAACAGTTTCTTCAAGAATTAAAGTTCTTTAAGGTTCAACAAATGAAGATGTATTGTGATAACCAAGCTGCCCTTCACATCGCCTCAAATCCGGTGTTCCATGAGAGAACGAAACACATAGAGATCGATTGCCATTTCGTTCTAGAAAAGCTGATGCCTAAAGAAATCAGCACTGACTTTATTGGGTCCAATAATCAACTTGCAGATGTGTTAACAAAGTCTTTGAGAGGTCCACGAATTGAATTTATTTGTTCCAAGCTTGGTACATACAATTTGTATGCTCCAGCTTGAGGGGGAGTGTTAGATTTATCAAGATTTATTGGTAGCTAAATAGACTCCTCTGTATTTTCTAGAACTGACCTTTCTTCTTATTTGACCTTTCATCTCCTCTCTCTCACTAATGTACTTGTACACTCATTATTATAAATAAAGGAGTTCAGGGTTGTGGACAGACACACAACCAGAAAATTATTCTCTTCCTTTAACTCTCTTTTATTCAAGTCTCCTATTACCTTATGGGTTATATGCTTTAAAGATTCTAAAAATACGCTGAGTTATAAGATAATAAGATTAACTTATGAGATGGCAGGATTTATACCTTTTGTATGTGCGTGAACTAAAAACAAACCGTTTTATAAACATAGGAGAGGACATTTTATAAACATTACAATATCTAATGTAAAATGGGGATAACTTAACAGGTAAATTGGAATATTTGCGAGATAGTGTCACACTTCCTAAGTAAATGATGGCTATGTAGGCCAGAAAGGGAAATGAGTATTAGGACAAAAAATGGAAAAAGAGAAATTGGATTATGGACTTCCTTTGTAAGGCCATAAATGTT
Source organism: Cuscuta epithymum (assembly GCA_945859915.1). NCBI lineage: Eukaryota > Viridiplantae > Streptophyta > Magnoliopsida > Solanales > Convolvulaceae > Cuscuta > Cuscuta epithymum. The sequence continues at coordinate 452,713 of CAMAPF010000276.1, read as the reverse complement.
TAGAGAAATGTTGAAAAATTAATATTATAGATGTTCATGCATAGGAGTAGCACTAGAACGTGCATTTTTATATAAAAAAGTAAAAAACAATGACTGAAATTACAAAATTTAAGAATTGAATTTGAGTGGTCTTAAATGTAAAAAAACTTATCTGGGTAGAGAGTAGTGTTATTGACTGATGAACATTTGTGTGGTCATATATATTTTTTAGGGAAAATCGCATATAGGGTCCCTCAGTTATCCACGAAATTAAAATCTCAGACCTGTATTTCTGAGATTGTAAATGTCACCCCTCAATTATCCAAAATGCTGTAAATGTGGTCCTTTTGAGGGGTGAAATATACAATGTGAGCGAGAGTACATTTCACTACTTAAAGGACCACATTTCCAACATTTTGGACAATTGAGGGGTGACATTTACAATATCAGAAATACAGGTCTGAGATTTTCATTTCGTGGATAACTGAGGGACCATATATGCGATTTTCCCTATTTTTTATTTCTGTCTCTGTTTCTTGTACAAGTTTACATCAATGTTGTTACCTGTGATACCTGGGTAGTGCATTGTTTTTCATAGAAGCACAGAGGTGTCTTTGTCTCCTGCAGTTATCCCTCACCGTCCCTCCTATTGGCGTGAGTCTTGTTATTTGAGCCATAAATAGATACCATGTATTTAGCTTCAGGGAGAAGAATGAAGACTTGAATATTGTACACATCTTTGCCTGTAAATAACTGAAGTTTTCATAGCTAGATGTACTTGCTTGTCATTAACTCAGTGGCCATATTTTAACTTCCGAAACATAAGCTTCATGAATTTGTTTTCTTACAGGGTCGTGGTGGGCCTGGTGCAGCTGCTGGTGTGTTTCATTCTACTCTTTTAATATTTTTCATTCCCCCTCCAACCAAAAATATTTCATTATGTTTTGTTTCTCTTCAACTGGGACTTGCAGATCCTCAAAGACATATGGGGGGGCCATCTGCTATTGGAAATTCAAGTTTACACCAGCCAATTGGACATCCAATAGCTACAAGTGCCGCCACTGTCATGGCTGGAGCTCTTGGAGCGGCTCAATTGGGGCAGGCAGGCTTACAGAATCAGCTTGTATCTGGCATTGATCCTTTATCGCATTACCTTTCTAAAATGTCAAGGAGTCAGCTGTATGAAATAATTTCTGATATGAAGGTTTGTTAAATATAGAGAGAGATTTGTATATTTGTATTGTTATCATGTTATTTTTTTGTGTACATTTTTAAAGTTAATTGTTTTAAAAATTTCTTGAACATTTAGCAAAACATTTTTTTTACCTAAACGAAGAAGGCTATAGTCCACTATCAATGATACCAGTCACTCTTTTCTTCAGCAACCCAATTTTTTCTTTTCTTTCCCCAATCCCCATCCTGAGAAGTGAGAACCCATCTCCACCCTTCTGCATCTGGAAACCGCAAAGGCTATTTGAATTTCTCGGAAACCCCTGCCCACACCACCGTTCAATATTTTCCTTGTCTACTATTGGCGAAACCACCTGAGCATGAGGCGCAATGTCAATTAGATCACTTAGCCAGTAGCCACGTTCCATGTTTTGAAAAGTGAGCACCCTGAAAATGCATGCTGCTCAACAAAAGAAAGATTATGAGGAGTTCACTGAAATGGGAACCAAGTACTTTTCACCCCTTGACAAATTAGAAGGATTGAAAAATTCAAACAATAGCAAACAACAATGATACCAAAAGTGATTTTAAAAAACAATGTAACTAAACATGTTATCATATTTTGAGTTCTCAATTTTTCTCCATAGTTAGTTTCATTTATTTTTTAGTTTGATGGTACCATGGCAGGCTATAGCAACACGAAACAAGGAACATGCCCGCCAACTATTACATACAATTCCTAACTTGCCTAAAGCAATTTTCCAGGTATCTATTGATCTTAGATCCAGATTCTGTATAACATTTATTGTTGGGAGTTATTATGGTGTTTACAATTTAAAAAGCCAAAACCCATATCTTGGTGCCCCACACTTCAAAACAATTCATTCTCAAGGAATCATCATTCTATGCATGCTGTAGCTTTGATTTATTAGGTACTTGAATACAGAGAAGTCTTCCTGGTCTTCATTAGAATCGGCTTCTTTGCTGAAAAAAGTTGTAAAAAAGTTTTTGAGGGAAGTGTTTTACTGGAATATAAGTTGTTCGATACTTCAATGTATACTACGTAGTACTACCTTCGTCCCATAAAACTTGGCCAACTTTCCTTTTTTGCCCGTCCCAAAAAACTTTGCCACTTCCATTTAAAGTAACATATATGTGGCCAAAGTTATTTCTCTTTCCTTTGCACAAATATTAACCACATAGTTTTTACTTTATTAATCTATGTGCAAGTCAACTTTGGCCAAGTTTTATGGGACGGAGGTAGTATAATATAATCCTTTGAATAAACATTTTATTTTAAACGTATCTGTAAAACAAACAGAGCATAAATGACACTTTCTTTTCTTCATCAATGAAATCGATTGTTGTCGTGTTGATGAGCACAACTCGATAAAAGCATGTCAAAATAAAGTGACTAACTTTAAGTTATGAATAACAACTCGCAAGAGATGATGTTTATGTCACACTTATATACTATATTTCAACACAATAGACAACCAATGTGGGATACTCAACAGACTTATTGCGATTTTTTCCCCAGTTCGTACTTCGTACTATAAAGTTTCACCAATATGCTTTCCTTCTCTAATATGCACTATGACCAGCTCCACTCATTATTTCTTGACTTCTTGTGTTAGCATAATAGTATATCCATACAGTGTGGTAGTTTAGCTGTTTTGTATGATCCATCATCTTTAACTATTGGTCTCTTACGTGCAGGCACAGCTAATGCTTGGACTGGTTTCTCCTCAAATGGTTAGTTTTGTTAAAACTTTGTTATAGTTTATTAGCTGAAGCTTCTTTGCTGTTCTGAAACTATTATTGTGAACTTACTGTGTTGAATGATCTTTCAAATATGCAGTTACAGGTGCCTAATATTCGGCAGTCATCTGTTCCTCCACCGCAGTCTGTGTTGCCCGACAATCATCACAATCAACAACTAGCGATTCAAATGCTTCCCGGGGCTGCCCCCCCTCTTCACAGTTCTCACATCCCACACCCACAGTTGACTGAAAACAACAATTTGCTACATGGGAGATTGCCAGCACATTCTGGGGTACACTCCATTTCAACTATTCACGCTCAGGGTAATTTGACTGCTATCTCTCATATTCAGGGTGACACTTCCTCTTTGAAGCCGCAAATGCGACATCCTTTGTTGCCTACTCATCCTGCTAATATAGTCTTTACTAGCCAACCTGCTGCACCTAATGCTGCATTTCAACCTTCTTCATTAGCACGCCCACCACCTACTGAAAAAGGTTTTCAGGTAACAATTTTTTTTATCTAACCTGTCAGTGTATACAGTGTATTCACTGGTGTACCGGTGCTGGTTTAGCTTGAGAAGTTAGACTCCTCTGTACCCTTCTATGTGATCTTACCCCTTCAGCGCCCATTGCATTTGATTACTTAATAAAATGTTACACTTATTGTTGATTTTTTTGATACATGAGATTTAATCCGATCCGAGACCTCTTGGATAAAACTTACTCACAACTAGGGGTGTAAATGAGCCAAGCCGCTCGCGAGTCGCTCGTGGATCGCTCGGGAAAAGTTCGACTCGAGTTCGGTCATATTAAGCTCGGCTCGAGTTCGGCTCGACTCGAATAGTTAACAAGCTCAATTCAAGCCTATTTATTTTAGGCTCGTTGCTCGCGAGCCGGTTCGCGAGCCTTTGTGTCATATTTTATATATAATAAATATATATGTAATAATTATATATATACACTTTTTGAAATATATATTCCAATTTAGGACTATTCCATTTCAATACTTATCACAGATGGAGTATATTATAATAGTAATAATTACAAAAATAATAACATGTGTGTAGTATTATTATTATACTCATAATCTGTAATAATTATAATATGTACTTTTAATATTTATTGACAATAAAATAAGAATACAAATGTTAGTAAATAAGAAATAACCTAAAAATGAGAATGAAAAAGTACACCTATAATATTTTTAGCTCGAGTTCGAGCATCAAATTCAAGTTCAAATCTATAAAAATTAATTAGCGAAACTTGACCAAAGCTCGAATCAAGCTCGAATACAGCTCGAGTTGAGCTCGGCTCGAGATCGAACTCGAAATATTTAACTCGTCCAAGCTCGAGATCGAGCTCGAGCTCGTGAATTCTTATCAAGCTCAAGCTCAAGCATACCCATGCTCGGGCTCGGCTCGGCTCGTTTACACCCCTACTCACAACTAGGCCTGGGACCGGTTCGATTCCTAGGCGAAATATGTGGAACCGTTTGAAAATATGGAATTTTACTAACGGTTCGGTTCTTATAAATTATTTTGTGGAACCGATAAGGAACCGAACCGTTCTTAACGGTTCGGTTCTTGTCATTTAACGGTTCCTAGTATTTAAAAAAATCTTACAAATCACGGTTAAATTTGTGTCAAAAATACATTCAATGCTTGAAATTACAATACAAATATGTTGAACTTCATTTCAAACCTCAAAAGTTGAGTTTAAAAGATAAATACATTACAAACTGCAAATTTTAGAAAACAAAAAAAAAAAAGATATTCGGTAAAGAAGCCCAATAAAACCAGTTAAATGAAAAATAATTTCAAATAGTTAAATAACTAAACTAAAATAGAGAATGTAATATGAAAATAGATAAGTAAATATACATTAAAATATATATACTAATGAGAAATATATATAATTTTAATTATTATATATAACGGTTCTTTAACGGTTCCACGTACATATTTTTTACAGGAACCGAAAACCGAACCGTTAATAAAAAGTAGGAACCGAACCATTAACAAATAACTAATAAATTTTGGAATCGAACCGAACCGGGTCATAATGGTTCAGTCCGGTTCGGTTCTCCGGTTCTTGGTTCCAAAGTCCCAGCCCTACAGTCACAACCACTTGAGCAACTCTAAAGTGGCGTACTTATGGGTAATGTCGTCCTTGTCAGAATTTAAAGGGGAAAAACTAACATATCATTATGAATTATTCAGAGAATTAAGAATTGTGTTTTTAAAATATGTAACCAGAAGGCATCATCAACTCTGAAATAATGAACACGTATCAACTGTGATGAAAGGTATAGATGCTACCAAGTATTATGTTGTCCTGGATGTTGACTTACACACAGTTATGCTTCTGAAAATTTTAATGCCAAGTATGTGTGTGTTTTGAACTTTTAACTTTTGTGTGCTTTAATATAATGTTGAGTTCTATGTTTTACATCAAGACCTCAACTAATAGCTGATTTAATATAAAAAATACTCCCTCCGTCCCAAAAAATACTTCCCACTTTCCTTTTTGGGCCGTTCCAAAAAATACTTCCCATTTCCCTTTTTGGAAAGTTTTGTGTGGCTCACATTCATTTATCTTTTTCTTACTCAACCACAACCATACATTTCCACTTAATTCCCACTTTCTTAATAAGCGTGCCAATTCAAACCGGGAAGTATTTTTTGGGACGGAGGGAGTCACATATATTTTCTAAAGTGAAACACACTTTTTGTTGAACAACGCCATTAAATGGACAAAAGGCTCCATCGATAGAATGGGGGTGCAGTTGTGAACAACAAAATGCTAATAAAATTGTTGTGCGGACAGAATGGCAATACACATAGTAACACATTATTCATAGCAAGGAAAAACTTTGTATTTCTGAGGACGTTTTTTGGCAGAGTTAAGGCATAGTTGAGCTGCACTTTACTGAATTAGTGCAGAGTGAGGAATGAGTAGATGAGGCTCACTCATCTCGAGTTGTTTTTGTTACTTTGTTTCTTAAAAAAATGTTAGAATTTTTAAATATTATAAATAAATCTTTTACAACAATAAGTGTGCCTTTCCTGCTGAAAATCAATGTTTGAGTGGTTTTCAGTCTTTTACGGGATTTGGATATTTTTAAAGCACGTGGAAGGATTTATATGTTATTTTTTCCCATAAACAGCCAGGTTCCTCGGTATTGTCTGCTACTCCTGACAACATAAATAAGCGTCCTCTTCACACCCAATCTGGTAATAGTTCTGCTTGGCTCAAGAAACCAATTCAAACTTCAGGATTTCCGGAGAGAGCTGGAATGCCAAATGACAGTATGGATGCGATGAATCACCCATCGAAGTTGTCAAAACTAAATGATGGAAGGAGTTCCAATCCATCAGGAGAATCAAATGTGGATAATTTGGTAACCAGACCTTCAAGGATAGCTAGCGTATCTGGAAAACATATTTCTAGAACAGAAGAGGCTTCAAGCTCCGAGAGACATGCTCCTCTTCAGGTAAGCTTTTGCTGTTGTACACATGAATTATTAGTTCTGTCATAAAAAGAATATACATAATTTCTTCCATCGGTTTTTTATACGTAGTAGAGTTTTTTATAATAAGACTAGTGTGCGAGCACGCGTGCTGTGATAGCAATAAGTATTGCTGGTGTCATTGTAGTTTAGTGTCCTTAAATTCGTCAGTGCATGGGATCACTTGTATATATATGGTTGTTGGAACCCCTCATAGAAAAATTAAAGAGAGAATGGCGAGTTCATATAATATTTGGTTCAACTAGCTATCAGATTGAATTCATTATTTTAGTGTGCTTCGGCCCAATTGTGCCTATAACACCCTATCTAATCTTGAAATCTACCATTAGTCACTTGTGTTGTGTTATCAACCATTATTGTCATTGTTTTAGACCTCCCCTTCAAATATTGTGAATTTACTCATATTCACTGTAGTATTTGTGGTGTACCAAAGTCGTGTGCTCATAAAGTCCCATTTGTGATTCACGCTGTGCAGCTGACCCCAGATGTGGAGTCAACCTTATTGCAACAAGTGATGAGTCTGACGCCAGAACAGTTAAGTTCATTGCCCCCGGATCAGCAAGAGCAAGTCCTTCAGCTACAACAGATGCTTAGGCAGCCAGCGTAGGTTGTGTATGATTAGAGACGTTGTACTCCCAATGGCCTTTGTCGGTGTGGTCTCACCCTAACATTATTTCAAAGGCAGTGGTCTTAAGCAGCCACAAAGAAGAAAAGCCTTCTGAAATAACCCGAAGCAGTAATGGCTACATGTGCATTTGTTTGGCCTAACTTTCTTAGGTGTCAGCTATCTGTGAATTCATATTTTTTCCTTGTTGTAAATTTATATTTTTAAACTTTTAAAGATTAGCATAGGATAATTGCTAGAGAGATATTCTCTTCCTGTAACAATGTATAAACCACGCCTTGAATGAATAGCAAGGATACAAATTTTGGGGACTTCTGTACTTCATAGTTGGCACAAAAGGTTAAGCTCAGAACTGGCTATCTACCCCAACTTTATTGCTCTTTTATTTTATATTCAGTATTTTAACAATTTCACTTTCGAACTGTTATTGTTATCGATTGAAAATACTGGCAAGGATTAATTATCCCTTTGTCTCAAATTTGCTGTTTGATTTGTGTAAAGATAGATTATACGGAGTAGTTATTTTAAACTTGATTATTCTGATTTCTGATTTTAGTTTTAGACTCTTACGACATGTTTACTTCACCGGTTATTAAACGGTGCTTATTAAGATCCGTGTTAATAAGCGGCGCATAAAATAAACAATGTTGTAAGACCGTGTTTACTTCAAACGGTTTAAAACACCGCTTAACATTAAAATGTCCAAAATAACCCTATACATATATATACACACAAACATTCATGAACACAAGTATATAATATAATATGTGTACCCATACCCCTAACCCCTTACCCACCCTACCTTACCCTGACCCCACCCACCGCCTGCCCTACCCCCTACCCCTACCCTACCTACCTGACCCCATCCTACCTACCCGACCCTACCCCTACCCGAACCCACCCTAACATGTCCCCACCCTATCGCAACCCTACCCCAGACCCCATAGGCCCTTACCACATCGACCCCACCCCGACCCCACCTTACCCTACCTTACCCCAACCCCGCCCCTACCCCTACCCTACCCAACCCACCCCTACCCTGCCCCTAGCGCCTCTATCACATCGGCCCCACCCTGACCCCACCACCCTAGGTATAGTGGGGTAAGGGGTGGGGTAAGGGGTATAAGGTGGGGTGATTGAGGTCAAGTAGTGGTAGGGTGGGTCGGGTAGGTAGGGTAGGGGTGGGGTTGGGTAGGTAGGGTAGTGGTAGGGTGGTTGAGGCGGGGTAGGGGGTAGGTGTGTGGTCGGGTAAGTAGGGTAGGGGTGGGATTGGGTAGGTAGGGTAGTGGTAGGGTGGGGTCGGGTAGGGGTAGGATGGGGTAGGGTTGAGTTGGGTCAGGGTAGGGTAAGGTGGGGTCGGGTAGGGGTAGGGTAGGTGGGGTAAGGGTAGGGGTGGGGTCGGGGTAAGGGTAGTGTAGGTGGGGTAGGGTAGGGGGTAGGGTAGGGGTAGGGTCGGACAGGTAAGGTAGTGGTAGGGTGGGGTCGGGGTAGTGGTAGGGGGGTCGGGTAGGTAGGGGTAGGGTCGGGTGGGGTAGGTGGGGTAAGGGTGCGGTGGGGGTCGGGGGTAGGGTGGGGTCAGGGTAGGGTGGGGTCGGGGTAGGTGGGGTTGGGGTCGAGGTGGGGCAGGGATAACAATAGGTTAAGGGCAAGGGGTAAATTCGGAAACTGAAAAAGCTTAAAGTGCCGCTTAATTAATAAATGGGGGTGGTATGCTTAATAAGCGGCACTTTAAGCATCTCTTTCGATTAGTAAGCGGCTTTTTAAGCAGTGTGCGTGTTTACTTCACCTGTCTTACTAACCTAACTGTGACTATTGTCAAAACAAATTTATATATTTGAGAGGAAAAAAAGGTATTATATAACCACAGTTACTTAACAATTCAATTAGTTTTATGCTTGCAAGTTGCAAGTATTAAATGTAACCGGCGATCAAGGATCTACGATAGAAGCTTGATCAACTTTTATTAGGCAATGTATACAATATAAATTCTATAATACAAAGAATGACTTATCTATTTAAGTATTATTATAAAACAAAAATCGATTTAAAACATCGTTAACTTGTACGTCTGTAGACATATGAAAAAAATTTGGGCCGATTCATATTATCATTACGTCTTTTTGAAGTGCAACTGGGCCAGCATTAGATTCCAGTGGATTGATACCGTGATGGTTGTTGGGCTTTATCAAGAAGGAAATAGTGTCATGGATCTCTTGAGATAAAATTTATTAATTCAATTAATTTGGATTATTCAAAATATCCAATTAATTTAATTATAAATTAAATCTTTAAAAGAATGGACCGGTCCTATTAATTTTTTAGCCCATTATCAAATAGTGGCTCAATATATAAGCAGGATGATCCAATTGATAAAGAGGCCAACGAATCCGGTTAAGAAAACCATCCATGTGCATGAAAAATAGCTCTGAACCTTGTTAAAAAGGCTGTCCAGATACATCAAACAAGTGCTGATTTTTCTAGCTATTAAATACAAGCAAATAGAGCCCAAAGCCCATTTTAATTAGGGCCCAAGGGGTATGGACGAATTTCCAAAACCCTAGGTCATATTTTCACCCCCTCCACACCTATAAATAGGGGTCTCAGTGAGAGGAATGGGAGGAGAACTTTCAGACGAAGAAACGCTGCAGCAAAGCTCTGAAGAACTCCCGAAAGGCTCTGAAGGATTCCGAAACATCGGAAGATATCAAGCAACGTTTTTGTCAAGAATATATGATTAATCCTTTGTGATTTTCATCTATTCTTGATCAAACAAAGCCAAAAGTTGAAGAACGTTCGAAGATCTGAAGAACGAAGCTTGAAAATTCGAAGATCTGAAGAACGAAGCTTTGAAGATTCGAAGATATGAAGAACGAATCTTCAAAAATTTGAAGATATTCATATGAAGATTGAATCAAAACTCAATTGAAGATCAAGCCATATATCCCGGGAGGCCCTTAAACAGAAGATTAAGCCATAAAACGGCCCTTTTGTTGAAGATCAAGCCACTTGAAAACCGGAGGCCCTTCAATCTGAAATCTTTATTCAAGAAGATTTGAAGATCCGAAGAACGAAGATTTGAAGATCTCAAGAACGAAGATTCGAAGATTTCAAGCACGAAGATTCGAAGATCCGAAGAATGTTCGAATATTTGAAGGATTAGAGATTTAATTTAAATTAAATTCTTTAATTATATTACTTCAAATTGCAAGTGAAGAATCAGAGGATTCATATTTAGAGATTGTACCCTATATTCTCATATATTATTATTTGCGATCAATTTTAAGTAAATACTTAAAATTTGTTTCACAAATTTTTGGCACGCCCAGTGGGACAACTCTACCTCTCATCTCTTCACTTTTGATCAAGGGAAAACGAACCAATGGCATCAAGCAAGCCCGTGTTCACTTTGAATTCTCGAGCATCGTCAAGCTCAAATCAAAACATGCAAGGCCCTATCACTAGGAGCCGATCAAGAATCTTGGTTGCGCAGTCATCCTCGAGAACTACTCCCGATGCAATGGATGGATCTCGAATTGTGCAAGAGATGCCCCGGAAGTTTTCTTCACCCATGCGTGAAGTTACTTCCCCAAAGTGGACAAGCAGTGGTGAGAGCTCATCATCTGGATCAGACTCTACTCCCTCGTCAACTCCTCCACGAAGAACTACTCCGCAGTGGTCAAATATCTATACTGTGATGCCCGCAATGACAACAAGCACCACGTCTATGGAAGAACAAATCGCTCATCTAACTAGGGTCATCGAGGGAATGAGTACGTTCATGCAGGCTCAAGACCAAAAGTTGAATGAGCTGAACAACAAAGTGGAAAGCTTGAAAGGTGAGTCAAGTCATACTCATGAGAAGGATCCCGAAGTGCATGAAAATAATGATCCTCACCAAGAGGATTCGGGGAAGAACATCTCAACCTCTGGGGGCATGATCCCGATTGATCAAGTTAAAGACTTCATCATGGGAACCATAAAGGGGAAGATAGAAGGGAGTAAATCTACTTACTCCTATGTTAAGCCATACACTCAAAGGATCGAGGATCTAAAGATGCCCATTGGTTACCAGCCGCCGAAGTTCATCCAGTTTGATGGGAAGGGAAATCCGAGGCAACATGTTGCCCATTTCGTGGAAACTTGCAATAATGCGGGAACAAGCGGAGATCACCTTGTCAAACAGTTTGTGCGTTCTTTGAAAGCAAACGCATTTGACTGGTATACTGATCTGGAGCCAGGTTCCATTGATAGCTGGCAAGATATGGAACATGAGTTTTTAAACCGTTTCTATAGCACAAGGAGGGTGGTTAGTTTACTCGAACTAACAACTACTCGCCAATGGAAAGATGAATCTGTGATAGCTTACATTGAGCGTTGGAGGGATCTTGCTCTAAACTGCAAAGAACGAATCTCTACAAGCTCCGCTATCGATATGTGCATTGAAGGAATGCATTGGGAATTGTGCTACATTCTCAAAGGAGTCAATCCAAACACTTTTGATGAGCTAGCAAGCAAAGCTCGTAACATGGAGTTGAGCATTACGAGCAGTAGAAGGAAAACCGTGGGTATGTATCACGTCAATAATGCGGTTGAACAACAAGACACCAAGAATGGGGGCAAGCCTTTTTCTAAGTTTGAAAAGAAAGAAGCAATGGTCACGAAGACTGCACCTGTTAAGATCTTCACTCAAAATTCAAAGCAAGTTCCTAGAGCCGACTTGGAGGCATCAAAACGGGTTAAACCATTTCTAGAAGAGATGTTGGAAAAGAAGTACCCCTTCTTAGACTCTGACGTTCCTCTCATGTTTGAGGAACTGATGAGATTGAATCTTATCAGTTTGCCTGAGTCCAAGCGACCTGAGGAAGCCATAAAAGTCGACGATCCCAAATACTGCAACTATCATCGAATTATAAGTCATCCCACTGAGAAGTGTTGGGTTCTTAAAGACAAAATCATGGCACTAGCTCGTGATGGAAAGATTGAGCTCGCCGATTCTGCTGCAAGCACAAACCAAATTGCCATCACTTTTGGTAAGTTTTCTCCACTCATATTCAATGATGAATCAAAAGAAGAGAGCATGATCTTTCACAATCGAAGACTTCCTTTTACTGTCAAAGGAATGGGAAATGACTCTCCTTTCAACAAAAGCGTGAGAGATGAAGAAAATAATGGTAAAGATTGTCCATGGATCTTAATAGATCGATATAATCAAAAGAAAAGGCACAAATTGATCTCGTCCCCAATGAAGGAAGTGAAGAAATGGGTCAAGAGAAAGGAGGAAAATAAACTCAAGCTAAAGAAGGAAAGAAAGATTGATGTTTGTTCCAAGATTGTGCGAAGGCCAGTTACTCTAGATGATTACAAGCCAACTCTAGATGATTACAAGCCAAAGAATTTCAAGAACAAGATAAATCAATTTTCAAGTTCTTGCCTTAGCACTCATGAAAAAGAGATTGAAAGTTCACGCATATGTGCATCTCGATCTTTGGTTGAGCAAAAAGAAACAAAAGCGCGCAAATCAACCTCTTATGCCACTGATATTGTCTTTAAAGATGAAGATCTCATGTTGGGCGCAACCCCTCATAATCGTCCACTCTTTGTCGAAGGATACACTCGTGGACAAAGATTCAGAAGAATTATGATCGATCAAGGGTCTGCCGTTAACATTTTGACGGTTCGAGCTATGAAAGACCTTGATATATCAATGGATGAACTCTCCCAAAGCCGCTTGATGATTCAAGGCTTCAATCAAGGGGGGCAAAGGGCGATTGGAATGATACGTCTTGATTTGACCATCGGCGGACTAAAGGCAAACACTCTATGCCATGTGATTGATGCAAAGGCTTCATACAATCTCCTTCTAGGACGCCCATGGATCCATGAGAACGGTGTAATCCCTTCAACATGGCACCAATGCTTCATGTATGAGCAAAATGGCGTTGTAAAGAAGGTAGTGGCCGATGAAACTCCATTCACAGAAGCCGAGACATACTTTGCAGATGCAAAGTTTTACCTAAAGGCCAAAATTTCTAAAGATGACAATGCTAGACAAAAGGAAGAATATCACCCCTTGATTGGACCAAAGCTGAAAGGAAAGCTTGTTGAAGGCGTAGAAGGGCTTACATTCCCTCTTGCAAAGATTGAAATATTGAAGCCTCCTCGGAGCACACGTAAGGAGGAAGTAAAGAGAAAAGATGATGTTAAGACATACGATCTCCCCAAGGTGCGTACAAATGAAGGATTTGATCCAAACGCATACAAACTTCTGGCCAAGGCTGGGTATAATCCTAATGAACAAAAGTTGGGAAAACTCATCCCGGAGGCTGGTGGAGAAGGAACACCGAATCAAATAAATTTTCAAGGGCACACAGGATTGGGTTATGTTCAGCCGAAACCCATAAGGATCCTCATAAATAGAGCCGCAACGCATCATATTTGTGTTGATGAAGAAGATGAAGTAACTTGTAAACTGAAATATTCAGTCTTTGATCGGATTGAGGGGGTAAGATCAAGGCCCGCCATCTTTGATAGATTGGGTCCGAAGCCAAAGAAAGTTATCAAGATGACTTTACAAGAACGGCTTGGAACGAGCTCAATGATGATGAAACACGTTGAAGACACATGCACGGGGCAAAACTTCAAAAGAACGTCTGTTCATGAACGATTGACATTGAAACATGAACGCAATACATCTGCTAAAGTTCCTCTCGAAAAGCAAAGTCTTAATGAGTATAGAAGTTTTATCCCATCTCATATGAAGCGAGAAACAGATGTGAAAGTGACCTATGGGAATGCATTTAAAGTCAAACCAGTGACCATTGTGCATACCCGTGATCAATATGAAGACCAATATGTGAGTTCATACTCTAACAATCCAGTACCCTTGATGTCGGGGTATAGATATGTCAAATAAAATGTTGAAAGCCTTAAACCACCAATGATGTTGTAAGTGGCTAAACTGCTAAAACATCTCACTTTGTCTATGGGTGAGCATAATCATAGATACTCTTGGCCCACGAGAGTTAAAAATGTGTACGGCAAGCTCCTGGCCCGCATGAGTTAAAACTGTGTACGGCCTCACCCCCTTTTAGATTACCTATTCAAATGGTACTTATGAACTACGTTTGACTTGATCTCCTTCATAGGAGTACGTAGGCAGCTCAAAAGTTTCATTTTTGAGTTCAGTTATAACAAAATAGAACCCAATTAAGTTTCTTTGAAGGGAGAATACCTGCAAAAGGATTACGGAAAACAAAGTCATACCGGGAAGTGGGAGTTCTCAAGTCTGTGCCTCGCCTGAAATTGATTGAGTTAAGCTTTGAACATCATCTGGAATCGGCGTCACTATCTTAACAAATGTATCAAGAGGCGCCACTCTAGCCTTCACACTGACGAAGTGGTCGATCTTCACACTTGCAAAGTAGCCAACCTTCAAACCAGCAAAGTGGTCATCCTTCAAACTGGCAAAATGGCCAGCCATTCATAAACGGCGAAATGGCCGCCCCTCATGGATGGCATCAGTAAGGCTTCATATTCACATGGCTTCGACAAAATTCCTTAAATCGGTGCCATCCCAACAAAGGGCTAAGCAGCACCGACAATCGGGAATCGGCCTAATTCCTCAAATCGGTGCCATCCCAACAAAGGGCTAAGCAGCACCGACGGTTAGAAATCGGCTTGATTCTTCAAACCGGTGCCATCCCAACAAAGGGCTAAGCAGCACCGGCGATCGACAATCAGCCTAATTCTTCGAATCGGCGCCATCCCAACAAAGGGCTAAGCAGCACCGACGGTTAGAAATCGGCTTGATTCTTCAAACCGGTGCCATCCCAACAAAGGGCTAAGCAGCACCGGCGATCGGCAATCAGCCTAATTCTTCAAATCGGTGCCATCCCAACAAAGGGCTAAGCAGCACCGACAATCGGAAATCGGCTTGATTCTTCAAATCGGTGCCATCCCAACAAAGGGCTAAGCAGCACCGACAATCGGCAATCGGCCTAATTCCTTAAATCGGTGCTATCCCAACAAAGGGCTAAGCAGCACCGACAATCAGGAAGCGACCTGATTCTTCAAATCTCTCCTATCCCAACAAAGGGCTAAGCAGCATCGACAATCATGAAGCGACCTAATTCTTCAAATCTCTCCTATCCCAACAAAGGGCTAAGCGGCACCTACAACCGACGATCAGAAATCAGCTTAATTCCTTAAATCGGTGCCATCCCAACAAAGGGCTAAGCGGCACCGACAATCGGGAATCGGCCTGATTCCTTAAATCGATGTCATCCCAACAAAGGGTCCCAAGTGACACCGACAACCAGCAATTGGTCAAACTCCTTCCTCTTCAATAAGTGACGCCATGATCAAAGACCTCGAAGTAGTATAAAATCGGATGTCCTTATTATTTTCTAGCTCATTTGGAGCCCAATTGATAAAGCTAGCCCAAAAACCCAATATTTATAGCCAGATCCCATCCCTGGTCATCCTCACGCAGAAATCAGCGCGACAAAATCGCAGGGCGCCACTCCGTTCCCTTCACCGAAATCAAACGCAGGCTAATTTCACAAGCTTCAACGCCTTCTTCTCGTGAATAGCGCAGCAATGAAGAAGCAGCAGCGGCGGAAATATCCAGAGTGCAGGGCTTCTCCGGTCGTCTTCCTCAAGTCTCGAACAAGCAGGGCAGCAAACTCAGCAATTTAGCACCGCGTGAAACATCGATCGATCTCCTTCTTCTCACCAAAGCTGCAGAAGAGGTGTCAAATTGATCCACCACGAGCATCTTCTTCTCCAGCAACGAACCAGATCTGTCCTCGCCTGGAATCAACATTGAACTCGGACAGCTTTCTTCTCTGGCGACATCTCGATCTCATCAACTCCCATCTCCGATCATCTTCCCCGCAGGGGGTACCGCGTCCTCATACGCGAACAAAAGCATTGGCAAACAAAAGCCTGCAGCAGCAACATCGCATCGGCATCAATGATCTGCTCATTGGCTTCCAGTCTGCAGAACATCCTCAGAAATCAATCTCAACAACGAACGGTGGCCTCTCTCTCCGGCTAGTGGCATCACACTCAGCAAACGTGATAATAGAATGATATCATCTATATTATCAGATCCTTCAAGAAAAGCAAGCTTTGCCCCGGATCGAACTAGGCTTCTCCAAAAGAACTGTCCCTGCGTACTAAATAAAAACAGAGACAATAATCATTCAAAAATTATGAAAAGGTTACCTTTGGATTGATTTTTCCTTGGCCTTGGATGATGTTAAAAGCTTACGACAGGAATTTGCTTTGTTGCTGGCTGATGTATAATTAGGAGCCAAATGATTCGTATTTATAATGAGGATAAATACTTGATGCTGAAGAGTTAGAGTTAGAGTTGCAATTGAAATATGTTATGACGCTGGATAAAAGTTGCGACCCAAATTAATGCTTCCTAGTTAAACTCAAATTTGAGGATACTTGATGAATATACGGTTTAACCGTGTGATACTTGAACAAGTTGAATTGGGAGTCTAGGACAATACGGAGTATCAAAGATTTGATATTTTGATATTCTTGGGCTTCGAAAAAAAAATTGAGAATGATCCAAGTGAATATAGTACGGAACAGATATTACCGCAATACATTTGGTCTAATAAACTTCATGGGCGAATGGATTAAGTTTGTCAAGCACATGGATAAATATTTAGTCGGTCAGGGTCAAGACTTACTTTTCACTTGTTCAAGACGTTCAAGCAAGTCTCGAGGGGGCATTTGTAGACATATGAAAAAAATTTGGGCCGATTCATATTATCATTACGTCTTTTTGAAGTGCAACTGGGCCAGCATTAGATTCCAGTGGATTGATACCGTGATGGTTGTTGGGCTTTATCAAGAAGGAAATAGTGTCATGGATCTCTTGAGATAAAATTTATTAATTCAATTAATTTGGATTATTCAAAATATCCAATTAATTTAATTATAAATTAAATCTTTAAAAGAATGGACCGGTCCTATTAATTTTTTAGCCCATTATCAAATAGTGGCTCAATATATAAGCAGGATGATCCAATTGATAAAGAGGCCAACGAATCCGGTTAAGAAAACCATCCATGTGCATGAAAAATAGCTCTGAACCTTGTTAAAAAGGCTGTCCAGATACATCAAACAAGTGCTGATTTTTCTAGCTATTAAATACAAGCAAATAGAGCCCAAAGCCCATTTTAATTAGGGCCCAAGGGGTATGGACGAATTTCCAAAACCCTAGGTCATATTTTCACCCCCTCCACACCTATAAATAGGGGTCTCAGTGAGAGGAATGGGAGGAGAACTTTCAGACGAAGAAACGCTGCAGCAAAGCTCTGAAGAACTCCCGAAAGGCTCTGAAGGATTCCGAAACATCGGAAGATATCAAGCAACGTTTTTGTCAAGAATATATGATTAATCCTTTGTGATTTTCATCTATTCTTGATCAAACAAAGCCAAAAGTTGAAGAACGTTCGAAGATCTGAAGAACGAAGCTTGAAAATTCGAAGATCTGAAGAACGAAGCTTTGAAGATTCGAAGATATGAAGAACGAATCTTCAAAAATTTGAAGATATTCATATGAAGATTGAATCAAAACTCAATTGAAGATCAAGCCATATATCCCGGGAGGCCCTTAAACAGAAGATTAAGCCATAAAACGGCCCTTTTGTTGAAGATCAAGCCACTTGAAAACCGGAGGCCCTTCAATCTGAAATCTTTATTCAAGAAGATTTGAAGATCCGAAGAACGAAGATTTGAAGATCTCAAGAACGAAGATTCGAAGATTTCAAGCACGAAGATTCGAAGATCCGAAGAATGTTCGAATATTTGAAGGATTAGAGATTTAATTTAAATTAAATTCTTTAATTATATTACTTCAAATTGCAAGTGAAGAATCAGAGGATTCATATTTAGAGATTGTACCCTATATTCTCATATATTATTATTTGCGATCAATTTTAAGTAAATACTTAAAATTTGTTTCACAACGTCCTCAACTAATCTGGATTCTGGAGCCAAGCTTAACCTTGTAAGCTTAATAACCATGAACATGGCGTAAGGAAAGACATGGATTAATGATAGTATGATACTAGAAGATGTTGGATAATATGAAATAGTATCGTGTTAACTGATAGTGGTTTAATAGTCTTTTATTCACACATTAAACATTTTTAAATATTATCTTCAACAGTGACATCTTAAATTTAACATTTAATAGCCTTTCCATTATCTTCCCTTGGTCCACTGGAAAAGCTAGCCAGGGAAGAACTTGAGAAGAAGTTCAACGTGGGAAAATATTTGCTCAAATTCAATAAGCGATCTTTATGTTTTTTTGTTGTTTTCTACTCCGTTTATACAATTATTACAAGAAATCCATTCTTATTTAAACAATTTAGACATATTAACCATATTTTCCTTTCCATTTTCGAGATCAATTTTGTTTTCGGAATAACTTTCTTTAACATTTTATTCTTTCAGTAGCGCTATCGTGAATCAAAGGCACAGTTATGTACTCCCTCCGTCCCCTTTTAAATGTCTCGGAGGAGGGTGACACGGGTTTTAAGAAAAGTGGGTTTGTGTGGTTGATATTAATTGATAAAGTAAGAATAAAGTAAGAATGATTTTGAGCCACACAAGCTTTACCAAATAAGGTATGAGACATTTAAATAGGGACATCTCAATATGGTAAAACGGGACATTTAAAAGGGGACGGAGGGAGTAATAGTTAATGTTACATTCTTTGAAATTTGAGATGCTGCATTCTTTAAAATTTAAGATGTTTCTAATTACACTAAAAGTGTCAAATTTTGTATGAATTGAATTGACTGGTCCGATATGATTTGTTTGAGTTTAATGTAATTCGGACTAGTAACCGCTAGTCTATTTAAGTTTGATCTGAACTGACTTGATACGATAAAGTTTGAAAATTTGTAGTATTTTCCAAGTCTGGTCAACTACTAGTATGATTTGTTTAATTTTGTTCTTGTCTAATTTAATATGGTCATTTTCCATCATCAATTTTATACACAAGAAGAACCTATCCACATACGTTGTCGGGAAGACGGGAAATCGGGAATTATAGAAATCCTAATCCGTAAAAACAGCTACTAGTGCTCTTTGGATCTCACTAGTATGAGTACCGTGCACCGCACGGGAACATATGTGCTTAAAGTTTTTATTAAAATTGTAGGGAAAATAAATTGGATGTAAATTCATCAATGAGAGTTAATAAGAAAATTCAATCGACTATATATGGATAGAGCCGTCAAAGTGAGTCAAAATCCATATTAGGGCTTGCCCATTTCATCTCATTTCATGGTGGATAAGAGTTGTCATTCTTTAATCTGATGAACTCACCGGTTTCGTGGTGCAATTTGCACGGGTTGCGAGTTAAGTGAGTTGACCCATGCAAGTTGCGTGTAAACCAAAATATAAACATTTGACTTTCATTGTCTTCAATATTGATGATTTACCACTAAAATAATTTTCAAATATGCTTATTAGTTTACAACCCTTGTTGAACCATTGTTTCTATATATAATAATTATTCAAATAAATTACTCTAGCATTATTTCTATATATATGAACCGAAACGTTAGATTTGAAGATTGTAAATTATAAATATAAGATTGAGTTTAAATGAGAAGTCATCTTAATGTGTAAAGAGAATTAGAATGATCACGAATGTTAGATTTGAAAATTGTGCATTATTTGAAATAGAATTATGCGCTATCATAAATAAAAATTGAAGTGACATTTTTGTAAATCAAATAACCTTTTCATGTTCATTTAATGTCTCAATTATTTTAAATATAAGTGTATTGTGCAACTCCATTAAAAATAATGTGCATCGTTTGAGATCGTTCTCATCGTTTGAGACCGTTAGGCAGTTAGATGATCCATGCTATGAAAAATATAAGCTACCACGGGTTGGGTAAGATTGGGGAGTGCTAATCCATTTATCAACCTGAACATAAATTGCGAAGTATAAATAAATAAGAGACAAAAAAATGAATCTACATTTAGACATTGATTTGGTAGACCTTGTGAATTAATAAATAAATAAGTAATATCACATTTGTCCCCTCAAGATCGAGACATGTGCATCTATTAAAAAAAGAGTTTATATAGCTAATGTTGAAATGAAAATGCAGGAACAATAATGTAAGAATGATTTAGAACTACACATGCGTTATAATATTTAGAGCTACACAAACTTAGTGAACGAAAAAAGGAAATGTCGGAGAAAATTAATGTGACGAAGGATGTAATAATTATCATATTTTGGAAAGAAATAAGAAACAATTTATAATAACTCCGAATAAGGGAGAATCTCCAAAAGTTTATGAGAATAGAAATAGAGAGTAATATTTTTGTTTTAATAGTGGCTAAAAATTGTCAATTATTTTTTATTTTTGAGTATTTCGATTTTGTAATACCGGTGAGTGCAAAATTTTACCTAAAATTTTACCTAATTTTATATAGAACAAATTTCCTATAATATTGGAATACACAAGAGTAGAGTTTCGGAAGTTGAATAGCTTTTTCTTTTTTTTATTGTGTTGCCACATGTCATTGTTTCATACAAAGGATGTTGCCACATGTCATCAATTCATCTAAAGAGTTCTTTAGGGGTTTGCTTTATTATATTATATAGATTTGATCTATTATTGGTATTTATGCTATTAAAAGAAAGTTACAGTTTCGTTTTCCTAATAATAATAATAATAATAATAATAATAATAATAATAATAATAATAATAATAATAATAATAATAACATAAAAATGAACAGAAACAGTTTCAATATATGTATATCTCCTTCTATGTATCAAGTAAAACATTTTGAATGGAAAAGTACTAATCAATCAATTGAAATGATATGAGAATTTAAATGGAGACAAGAAGAGAAGATAAGACACGAATTGGAAGTTACTAACATAGTGATAAAATGCACCATTCAACCCAATCAGTTCATTCTTAGAGCTTATAATTATTGTTTAGGAATAAAAACTTCATAACTTTTCAAGGAGGATGCATGGAATTTGACATTTTTGAACGATTTCAATGAATGAAAGACTTTAAGTTTGAAAAGGGAAAAAGGTTCAGGAAACACTTCCCTAATGCTAAAAATTAAACAAAAATTAGCAAAATCTCATTTGACCGTTTCTCGGTTGAATTCTAAAATATGACATCTAAAAAATGTCCACTATTATTATAAGTTATATATACATTTTACTCTTTTGCAAAACATGTTCGTTTTTTGGAATTCGTATACCGTGGTATCACCCCACAGTGAACACTGTGCTTTCACACTCAGAACGACGTAGTCTCGCACAATTATTTAAAAAAAATCATGCGAACAGTACACGCGTGTACAATACTTTTTTTTTCTCACCCCAGTAGCATGAACGATGTAACTTGTGCATAAATAGATGTAACTCGCGTTGGTACACATGTACCTTCAGTTAACAACAAATGTAACTTGTGCCCTGAAATGTAACTCATGTTTAATGAAAAAATGAGTCTAATTGTCCAACTATTTTACATAAATAGTGCATATGTTTTGTTTTTAATATTAGAGTCATTAAAAATGATTGTTTTATAAAAATGATTTTTTATGAAAATGATTTTTATTTGAATAGCAGGGGCTTATTGGGTTGTGTAACTCGCATTATATTGTGATGTAACACGTGTTTTGGAAAATGTAAATCAAATGTAAACAGTATGTAACTTCGTAAGATATGTTGACATGTAACTGATGATATAAGATATGTAACTTTAGGCATATTCTGATGTAACTGCATGTATTTTCAAATGTAAGTTGAGCCTAAATCAAACTGTAAGCATAGAAATGTAACTTAGCACAAATATAATCAAAGTAAGTGGTTGGAGGCTGGAGAGACAAGAATTTGGATTGGTAATGACTTTCTTCAGATTTTGTCCCTTCAACTTGAATCAAAGAGATAAATTTAGACTTTGGGTTATTGATTTTGTATACGGATTGAATCAGCGCTTGGATATAGATGGGTGTAGATATCAATGGGTCTAAGATTTTAGGCTCTGAGTTATGTAGGATGACCAAGGCAAATTTGAAGCAGAGCAGGGAATAAGATGTGGAGTACCTAAGCCTACTATTCCGATTCGGCTCTCCCAGATGCACAACAATTACAGAGGATGGAGGAAATAAGATGGGAAATCCGATGCATAGCAGATGCGCAACAAATAGGCATAACAACCGACGAAGGAGATGAAGGGGCAGAGAAGACGAAGATAAAATGATTTGCAATTTTCAATATGAAACTGTACCGCTTTGGGATCGACACACCATGCGTAGATGGGCCGATCTCACGGTATAATTTGTGATTTTTTTTGCAGTAAGAAAGCTAAGTAGACATGGACACGGAGAGGTTCCAATTCCGGACTGGTGATGAGTTCCGAAAATTAAAAAGGGAAAATGGAAACTAATAATCCAACCTTTTAGCGGTCTTCTTACAATAGTCCCACCTTTTCGTTATTCATGAATAATCCAACCTTTGCACCTCATCTTCATTCACCGGTCCCTGACCGGTTGATGACATGCTATTCCAAGTTATTTTCTTATCTTTGCAAATCATTATACCATAAATCCCACCTTTCACAAAGATAATATTTTGTAAAGATAAAAAAATAACTTGGAATAACAGGTCATGAACCGGTCAGGGACCAACGAATGAAGATAGGGTGCAAATGTTGGATTATTCTTGAATAACAAAAAGGTGGGACTTGATAAGTCCGTATTTAGACACGCATTTGATGCGTGTTGGGATCGACTTTTGATGGTTTTCCTAGCTTTAAAGTGTTACAAGTCTCAATTTTAGCTCAAGTTATGTTTAACAGGCGTTGGTTCGAGTTTTGTGTCATTTGGAGTCAAAATCAGGATTTTAGAGTTCAACATCGGCACTTGAGGAGCAATCGGGATGATTCGAGATGCATTTGAGTGTTGATTTGAGAGCTATGGAGGTCACCGGTAGGTTTACGATGAAGATTTAATGACAAAAGAGCTCTAGGATTGGCTATGGGATCAAAAAGAAGATGAATGAAGCTTGAAAACGACGATCAGGATGACCTTCTGTCAATCGGGCAAGCATATCTCTTTGTAGAAGCATCCAATGAACACGATTCAAAGTCCACATGAAAGCAAACTTCAAGATCTACAAATCATATGAAGACATCATTCCTAGAATCTGAGAGGAAGAAGATGAAAACAGACGATGAAGTCAGATGATCTCTGCTGCGATCTCAGAATGACACCTTCCACCGTTTTGATCATATCTCTTGATTGGATGATTCAAATCACATTCGGCAAATTGGGTTGGATAGAAGACTTCATCATCTACAATTTTCATGAAGAAAGTTTTGTCAAATTCGGAAGTGTTACGCACGCCGTGCGTCCGGGTACGCACGCCGTGCGTCCAAGGCGTTAAATTGAAGGGAGCTACTGGCAGCAACGCACGGCCGTGCGTCCGGGTACGCACTCCGTGCGTTCAAGGCATTAAAATGGCGAAAGGCTACTGGCAGCAACGCACGGACGTGCGTAGGGGAACGCACTCCGTGCGTTGCCTATTTTCACGCGCAGGTCCGTCGGACGTACGGCAGCAACGCACGCCGTGCGTAGGCTCCGTGCGTACCGCGGATTTGTCCTTTTTCGACCCAAACTCATTGTTTTCTATAAATAAAGCCTCCCTAACCCCGTTTTGAGGGGGGAAACCTAGAGAGAAGCTTAGGGACGTGTTTTACAGTGTTTTTCCGCTATTTTGTTCAAGACCCTGAGATTCTTTGTAAGTTTCATCTTTTTAATTAATGACAATTATTTCTATTCATCCCAATTCTATTGATTCTTCAATTATGAATTGTGAGTAGTTTAATTAGGGATTTGGGGTTGATGAAGGGGTTAATCATGATGTATGGCTAGATACTTGTCGGTCTAATTGCATGAATGCCGTTTAATTTGTGTTTGAATAATTTAACTGATATCTCTTGTAACCTAGATGGCCACTAGAATTACAATTGCATGTAGAATAAATTAAGAGAGATCTAATTTGTTCTAGGACACATTCACACACACTTAATCGTTCGCTAAGAGATTAGTAGCGATTAAGGGGGCGTAAGCTCGCTCGTCTTGGCAATAATTTAGGATCCTGTCGCATGAGAGATCAGCCTGGTCCCCTAAATTATTGTACTCTACGCCGCGAGAGCGGTAAGAACTTAGTAATGATTAGCTAGGCTCAATTAAATTAATTTCATGTAATTAGGCCTGATCTGCCAGAAATCTGGTTACCCCGGAATCGATCCCTGTTCCCTTCGTCATTAATTAGAAAGAACCCCCTAGGTTAATTGTTCACATTAGTTTAATTTAATTTTTATTCAATCAATCAATCTCGCACACTTGCATTTTATTTTATTTTATTTTATTTTATTTTTATTCGCTGAATTTAGTTAATCTTTAATTCCCTTTTGTCCGTCCCTGTGGAGACGATACTCGTACTTTCAACCACTTTACTACATCATTTTTAAGTGCGAGAAAACTCACATCAGGACTATTGTAAGAAGACCGCTAAAAGGTTGGATTATTAATTTCCATTTTCCCAACTAAAAATGGGAGCCTGGGACCGAGGTTTATACTTTTAAGTTCCATGGCCAGGCGGTTTCCAATCCATCCGTTCCATTAAAATGATCTTTTACCATTTTGAAAATATTTGTGTGGTTCTAAATCATTCTTACTTTATTCTCACTTTATCAATTCATTATCAACTACGTAACTCTACTTTTCTTAAAAACCGCATCACTCTCTTTTGTTCTAATAATAGGGGACGGATGTAGTACTATGTAATTGAAATAGAGATGTTTTCACTTTTAGACTTTTAGTTGATACCAAAATAATTAATGTTAGACAATAAAAATTACTAATTTCTTTTGGGTTGAATAAAAGCTTTATCGGAATTGAGGTGGTGAATGTTTAAACAAGAAATAATTTATCCTAGAACGGAGTAAAAAATGGGAATCAAGCAATATAGAATCAACTATGGAAGAATTGGTAAAGAAAGGAATTTGATATATGATGATCAAGAAGAAGGATCTTCACAATATGCTTTTGAATTACAATGTAGAGACTGAGTGTATGTGTATTCGTAACTGAATGTCCTGATTACATAGAGCCTCTAGATATTTATAAGAGATACATTTAATGCACTTTTGTCCGTTGACGACATGTCCGACCGTTACGACGACATCAATATCGTCATTATTGCATCATCAATTCTGGCCAACCCTTTGAGTAACCTATGTCATAATTACAATAACTACTCTAATTATATACATAAAACTGCCCAGATTTAATTAGCTAGCATTAATCCTAATGAATGCGTCATTGATTGCCACGGTCAACCATTTTTGAATGTAGTCCAGGCCGCCCAACTCGTGTACCAACAATTGCCCCCTTTTCGAGAAGTTGAGGTGAATGATACTCATGTTGATATATTCAGCAACAACTTGTCGAAAATTTGAAAGTATTATTCGCACCTTGACTTATCCCATCATGGCATGTTGATCAACTTGTCTAACTTAAATGCTTTCCCTCTAGCATTGTGCTGACGATTAGAAATTTGTAACAACATCATGTCGACACCTCACCTGGCAAAGGGAACATCACCCGTCGCTAAAGATGACGAGTTGTGTTGTGTGAACATAGTCCATAACCTGCAAAAACTTTGAATAACGTTTCGTTTGTAATTTTATCAATATTGTCAACATGAGTGTTTATGTCGTTCGTAGTGTCTCCTTATGTTTTGGAGCTAATGTCGTCACATTTCTGTTGCGTATTTTTGTCGTTTTGAATGTGGTTGTTGTTCCACATGACGATGTCATTTGTACGTATACTGTTGTTGCTTTGTGTTTGTCTGACTTTGATGTTGTCAGCATTTGTGATGTATGATCTGTCTGTTGTTTTGGCCAAAATGTGCAGGGTGTATGGATTCGGTACTCATATTTTTCATATGACGAGTCCATGCAATCCCTGATGTCCCTTAGTGATGTATTTAAGGGCTTGTGTTATGAGAAACTTACGTGGCTTGATTGATGTTTTCAACCATTAGTGTTGTCCTTATGCTTAAGCCTGCACTTAATCATGTTGTCAGGATCTGGCCGTTGGCTTGAATCCAACGGCCCTCCGATGCTAAAGTCAGTAATTGTGAATAGGTATGTATAAAAAATTAGTCTTCAACATTGCGAAACTACTTAGTCAAATTCACGTCATTTCAACTTAATGTTTCAAAAGTAATTTTGCACTTGTCAAAGTGAATAAATGAAGAAAATATTAAAGTGAGGGGTGAGTAAATTGCTGTTGCATACCCTGATAGTGTCCTGATCCTTTGCTTCTTTATTTACTTTCCTGTTCTGATTAGGCGATCTCAGTTGACTTGAAGTTAAATGATGTCGTCGTCTAACTTTCAGTTTGATGTCGTCATTGATCACTCAGTTTCATGTTGTCTATCAGTAAATGGTTTGACGCCTTTAGTCTGCAACCTAATCAGACACGTAGCTGGGGCCTGGCCGTTGGCTTGAAGCCAACGGCCCTCCAATGCTAAAGTTAGTAAAATAGTCTAATACTTTTACATTGATTGTAGGTGTGTATTATCTCTAAGGAGTCAGATGTATTTTCATTTGTCAAGGCGGGTGAGTAGATTAAGATGACATTGAAATAAAATAAGAGCAAACTATTGTCGAGTACCTTAATTCAGCTGACTTAATGTCGTCATCAGAAGTCTATATGATATTGTCATATAGGATTTAGCTTGATGTTGTCAATCTGTGACTCAGTCGAATACTTTGTTGGCCGTTGGCTTGAGGCCAACGGCCCTCCGACGGTCAAGTTAGTAAGAGATTCAAAAAGCATAAGATGAATACTTAAGTAGATAATTATATTAGAAGTGGAAAGGCTTTAGGTGTACCGCATTCCAGCTCCTTAGAACTTGTTTACCGTCAATGCTTGTCAGACGGTATGCCCCCTGCCCGACGACATCTGTAATCTGGTATGGGCCTTCCCAGTTGGGACTGAATTTTCCACTTGCTTCGTTGCCAAAGGACTTTCTGAGTACCCAATCGCCTTTCCTGAATACTTTGGCTCGGACATCTTTGTTATAGCTTCTTGCTACCCTTTGTTGGTAGGCTGCCATTTGTACTTTAGCTCTTTCTCTCAATTCGTTGATAGTGTCAAGATCATGAACCAATTCTGCGTTGTTTGCTTCTTCTGTGATAAGTCCGTACCTGGATGTTGGCACTTCGACTTCGACTGGAATGACAGCTTCGCATCCGTACACCAACGAAAAAGGCGTTTGTCCTGTGGCATTTTTTGGTGTTGTCCGGTCTGCCCATAATATGAGTGGTAACTCGTCGGCCCACTTTCCTTGTGCTTTCTCCAACCGCTTCTTTAGATTCGAGATGATGATCTTGTTGCTTGACTCAGCTTGTCCATTTGATTGTGGATAGCGTGGTGTCGACATCTCCAGTTTGATGTTGTACTTCTCACAGAATCGTCTGGTTTTGATGTTGATGAACTGTGACCCATTGTCGCAGACGATCTCTGACGGGATGCCAAACCTGCTCAAAATATTTCTTTTGATAAAAGATATTACCTGAGTGTCACGGATTTGTCGGAAAGGTTCAGCTTCAATCCACTTTGAGAAGTAGTCAGTCATTGCCAACATGTAGACCTTTTGTTCGGGTGCTTCGGGCAGCTTACCTACAATCTCCATCCCCCACTTCATGAAGGGCCATGGAGATAAGACAGGATGCAGTGCTTCTGCATGTTGGTGTTGCACTGGTGCATGCTTTTGGCACGGTTGACAAGCTTGAGTGTATGCAATGGCGTCATGTCTCATCGTTGGCCAATAATAGCCAAATCTCAAGGCTTTGTTTGATAAACTCCTTCCTGCTGCGTGGTTGCCACATTCTCCTTCATGGAGACTTCTCAGTACTTTGACAACTTCGTGTGGGGCTAAACATCTCTGATATGGTCCTGCCTTCGAACGTTTAAACAAAACATCATCAATTAATAAAAACTTTGTTACCTTTGACAGGAGTGCCCTTGCTTCTCTTTTGTCACATGGCAAGATGTTGTGTTTTAGGTAATCTATGTATGGCTGCATCCAGTTGTTGTCTGCGGTTGACTCAATGATGTTGACCACTTCCGTCCTTTCAACGGCTGGTTCTATCACGTGGACAAGTGGTATGTTATCAATGTTTCCTGTCCCCAGACATGATCCGATTGCTGCTAAGGCGTCGGCTTGGACGTTTTCTTCTCTTGGGATTTGCTCAAAGGTGATGTCGTCAAAGGTGTTGGCTAAGTTGGTGACGATTTGTAGGTATGCCGACATCTTTGGATCTTTAGCTGCATAAACTCCGTTGGCTTGATTAATAATTAAAAGGGAGTCGCATTTTACCTCGATTGCTTTTATGCCCATGTTTTCAGCTAAGTTCAGCCCGAAAAGTAGTGCTTCATACTCCGCTTCGTTGTTTGTTGCGTTGAAATCACATCTGACAGCTTGTACTATATTGCCCCCTTGTGGCGACTGCAGTACAACTCCAAGTCCGGCTCCATGCATGTTAGAGGCTCCATCGGTGTGCAGAGTCCATTTTTGTTGACGTTGGTCTCCAATTAACAAACATATCTCTCTTTCTGCTTCTACTTGTAGTTTTGGACTGAAGTCCGCCACAAAATCAGCTAGAGCTTGTGATTTCAAAGCTGTCCTAGGTTCATACTGTAACACTTGAGATTTAATATAAACGGATTAATAGTACTACTCATACCAACAAGGTCCATCTCCTTTTAAGGGAGCTCATTAGCCAAGAACTCCAAAGTTAAGCGTGCTTGCATGGGAGTAGTCTTGGGATGGGTGACCCCCTGGGAAGTTTCTCAGGGCGCGCACGAGTGAGGACAAAGTGCGCGTAAAAGGCTAGTGGCGGTTTGTGAGGACAGTACTATTGATCCGGAGTAACTACCTCGGGTCCCACGGGGCCGGGGTGTTACAGGTGGTATCAGAGCAACCCAGCGACAATGTGTTGATCCGTTGGATATCGGACGAGCACTTAGCAGGGGAAAAGATTCTAGGTTGTGATTGAGATTGGTTCAAGGGCGCAACGAGGACGTTGCGATCCTAAGTGAGGGTGATTGTAACACTTGAGATTTAATATAAACGGATTAATAGTACTACTCATACCAACAAGGTGCATCTCCTTTTAAGGGAGCTCATTAGCCAAGAACTCCAAAGTTAAGCGTGCTTGCACGGGAGTAGTCTTGGGATGGATGACCCCCTGGGAAGTTTCTCAGGGCGCGCACGAGTGAGGACAAAGTGCGCGTAAAAGGCTAGTGGCGGTTTGTGAGGACAGTACTATTGATCCGAAGTAACTACCTCGGGTCCCACGGGGCCGGGGTGTTACACATACTTGATGTCGTATGCCCCCAGTTGCATCGACCACTTGATCATCCTACCTGTGAGTTCCGGTTTCCTCATGATAGACTTCATGGGATAGTTAGTGCGGACACAAATAGAATGCGATTCAAAGTAAGGACGTAATTTAATTGATGCTGTCACTAGTGCAAGTACTAATTTCTCTAAGAGTGCGTACCTGGTTTCCGGCCCATTTAACGACTTACTCATATAGTAAACCGGCGTCTGTTGGCCGTCTTCTTCCCGCGTTAGTACTGCACTGACGACATGTTCTGATACTGCAAGATACAACTGTAACTCATCGCCATCTTTGGGTTTGGTCAGTAGTGGCGGTGTTGTCATGTATTCCTTCAGTTGTTGTAGGGCTTTTTCGTGTTGTTCTGTCCATTCGAACTTTTTATTTTTTCTGAGGACATCATAGAAAAGCCGACACCTGTCTGACGACTTTGATATGAATCTATTGAGTGCCGCAACTCGTCCTGCCAGTTTTTGGACATCTTTGATTGACTTTGGGGATTCAATCACTAGTATGGCTCGAACTTGTCCTGGACTAGCTTCTATTCCTCTTTCGCTGACAATGTAGCCCAGGAATTCTCCCGACGACACCCCGAACGTGCACTTGGCTGGGTTAAGTTTCAGGTTGTACTCTCGTAACTTCAGGAATGATTCCCGCAGGTGTTCGACGTGGTCTGGCGCTTTTTTGGATTTAACCAACATGTCGTCGATGTATACCTCCATAGTTCTCCCGATTTGATCTTTGAATATCATTGTTACCAACCTTTGGAAGGTAGCTCCTGCATTTTTCAAACCAAAAGGCATAACAACATAACAGTACGTACCAGTCTCTGTAATGAATGCGGTTTTCTCCTGGTCGTCGGGGTGCAGTTGGATTTGGTGATAGCCACTAAAAGCGTCCATGAATGTCAGTATTTCATGTCCCGCTGTGGCGTCCGCGAGCACATCAATATGAGGCATTGGAAACATGTCTTTCGGGCATGCTTTGTTTAAATCGGTGAAGTCGACGCATACTCTCCACTTAGGTTTTTTGCCTTTCTGATGTCCCTTCTTTTTCTGCACTACAACGACATTAGCAAACCAAGTTGGATATTTTACCTCACGAATTTTACCTGTGCGCAATAGCGTCTCGACTTCTTGATTTATGATGTCGTTTCTTTCTCTAGCGAAGCGTCGCCTCTTTTGCTGGATAGGCCTGTGTAAGGGGTTGACATTAAGTTTGTGGGCGATTACTTGCGGATCGATACCCGTCATGTCGTCATGATCCCAAGCGAAGACGTCTTTATGTTCTTTGAGTAGGATTACAAGCTCTTCTTCCAATTGAAACGGCATGCTGCCCCCAATGCGGACGACTATATCCGGATGGTTTGAATCAATGCTGATGTCATTTGTTTCGCTGTCATTTTCCCCAACCGGAATAAAGTCGCCCTTTGATTGCTATGCGGATGTTGTAGCAGAAGCGGTCGACTTCATCGCTGTTTGGTAACACGACTTGGTGGTGGCCCTATCACCCTGAATGGACTGCACCCCCCACGGTGTTGGAACTTTTACCACTTGATGGTACGTTGAAGGGATCGCTCCCATTTGGTGAAGCCAAGGTGTTCCAAGAATCATGTTGTAAGCGGGCAAGTCTTGGACAACATCAAACTTTACCTGCAAATTAAGACCAACAACATGTACGGGTAAAGATACATTACCGATTGTTTGACTGGGCTCGCCGTTGAATCCGACAAGAGTGGAGCCGGAAGCAGCTAAGTCTTCTTCCTTGTACCCCATCCGCTTCAACGACTTCAAAGTGGTGATGTTGGCGGTGCTACCGTTGTCCACCAAAACTCGTCTCACTTCACAATTGGCCACCCTAAGGGCAATGACCAGAGTGTCATGATGGGCATCAGTAGGACTTGTATGATCTGATTCGTCGAAGGTGATGGGCGCATTTTTCCAAGCTTCACCTTTTCGGACGACTTGGTTTACCTGCGACGACTTGTCTCGGGAGTACTCCCGAGCCTGTCTCTTGGCTGCAGAATAGGTTAGTCCGCATAAATCAGAACCACCGTTAATGAAATTGATTACCTTTTGAGGTGTTGTAGGTGTAGGAGGTCGTTGATGTTCTGTGGATGACTTCGGATCTCTTTTTAACATTGATTTCGTTTGCTCCGACATGATTTCCGTCAGATAACCGTTCCTCAGGAGGTAGGCGACCTCCTTCCTCAAAGCGACGCAATCCTCTGTGTTATGCCCGATGTCGTCATGCAAGTCACATCTTTGCTAGGATCCCGTCGCCCATTGGATTTGTCCGACTTTCTGGGCCACCGAACCTTGTCTCCCAATTTGTCCAAAGCATTGATAAGTCGAGTTGTAGTGACATTAAAACAATATGTCGGAATGGCAGGCGGCAGACTGGGATCGTCGAGCCAGGAAGTCGTCGAAGCAACGGGCTGTTCTTCATTCTTCGCATAAGGCTTTCCAGCCCTATAATCATGTTTTCTGGAGGTGCTGGCCTTCCGCTGTCCTCCTTCATAGCCAATCGCACGAAGTCGGGACTGTTTGTCCTCTTCGAGCCGGATGAAAGCCAAAGTCATGGCTTGGACATCTTCAAACGTCTTGCAAGGAAATTTGGTCAATTCCCTATACAAGTCTGAGTCTTCGCGCAATCCTCTTCTGAAAGCCTCTACAGTCGTTGGCGTGTCACATCTCGGAATCGACACTTTCTCCTTGTTGAATCGATGCAAGTAGTCACGTAAGGATTCGTTATGTCTTTGTACTACACGATATAAGTCACTGGTTTGCTTCTCCAATGCTCGACTACTCGCAAACTGCTGGGTGAACAAGTTAACCAGATCTGCGAAGGAGTCGATGCCGCCATTCGGCAAGTTGACGAACCATGTTAACGCTGGACCCGTCAGTGTCGTCCCGAACGCCTTGCACATGCACGCTTCCCGTTTATCCGGCCTGACAGAAATAGCTAACATCCGTTGCTTGTACTGAGCGACGTGCTCTACCGGATCTGTGGTTCCGTCGAACAATTTCATAGATGGGACTGCGAATTTCTTTGGGATCTCGACGTCTGTTATATGTCGTCCGAATGGAGAATCCGCATAGCAGGTTCGTGTTGCCATGTCAAGAGGACGAGGAACCCCTGGCATGCCATTATACTTTTCTCGCAACTCTTTCAACTCTTGCATGATAAAGGCCAACGGTTCCGCCATGTCCATATGCATTTGCGGACCTCCTGCTCCGAAATACGCTCCCGCCTGAGACACCCTCTGTTCGGATGGTGAGCCTATGTCGATAGTTTCCGGACGCTGTCGTCTTGGATTGCCGAAGTCGACATCTCCGATCATGTCGTCACGCTCGGAAATGTGTCGTCCTTGATGTTCAGCAAACAAATTGCGAAACACGTTCCTTCTGGGGAGTGGTGCAGGACGAGATGATTGCCCCCTTCCACCTGTTGAACCGGCCAGCGAAAGGGGAATGAAGGGCTCCGTTGAAGTCAACACAGGGATAGGGATCGACATCTGCTGGTTGACGGTCTGCATCCCCGATGTCGTCGTTTTGGTTCGCAATGAATCCGGGAAGAAGCACATGGGGATGCTTGCTTCTGGAGTTGTCGCTGGGACAAGAGGTTCATAGGGTATGAGCTGCGAGATCGCCGGGACACCTTTAGCATATGGATCAAAGTTTGAAAGTCCCGGGAAAGCTTCGGACGTGAATGTGACTGTTGAGGTTGGGACTAGTATGGAATCTACGCCCGACTTTGATGCGGCAGTCATTTCCTCTTTCCCTTTTCGTGATTTTGACGCTATGGACGCCACCGATTGAACTTGGGATCTCAAGGCGTCATTTTCTCCTTGGAGAAGAGTTATTCGTTGACGCATTTCCTCTCTTACGGCCTCTAGCTGGATTTGAGTATCCTCCTTTGACTGGTTAGCCTCCTTGGCCGCACGTAATTCTTCCCGGAGGGCTTCCAATTGTGCCGCTTCGGCACTTTTGGCCGCGCGGAGCTCCTTTCGGACAGCATCAAGCTGCGCTTGCATCTCATCAAATAGGGGATTAGAGCTTCCGGCCATCGTTGATTCTTGTTTTGCAACAATTTCCCACAGACGGCGCCAATTGTTTAAACAAGAAATAAATTATCCTAGAACGGAGTAAAAAATGGGAATCAAGCAATATAGAATCAACTATGGAAGAATTGGTAAAGAAAGGAATTTGATATATGATGATCAAGAAAAAGGATCTTCACAATATGCTTTTGAATTACAATGTAGAGACTGAGTGTATGTGTATTCGTAACTGAATGTCCTGATTACATAGAGCCTCTAGATATTTATAAGAGATACATTTAATGCACTTTTGTCCGTTGACGACATGTTCCGACCGTTACGACGACATGTCCGACCGTTACGACGACATCAATATCGTCATTATTGCATCATCAATTCTGGCCAGCCCTTTGAGTAACCTATGTCATAATTACAATAACTACTCTAATTATATACATAAAACTGCCCAGATTTAATTAGCTAGCATTAATCCTAATGAATGCGTCATTGATTGCCACGGTCAACCATTTTTGAATGTAGTCCAGGCCGCCCAACTCGTGTACCAACAGTGAATGTATAGAAAATTCCAAATATTACTTTACTTAGGTCGCTCGAGTATTATTTTGTGCTTAATAGGTGGACGTAGAATTGGAGATACTCTTGTTGATCACTACTAGTTCGTATGATCTTTAGCGGTAAGTGTAAACAAATGAGCTGGCTATATGTCACATACGCATTTATAGTATTACCAAATATGGAAGTTTTGTAAAGTGATACAAGGACGGTCACAAATTATACTGTGGGATCGACACACCACGCGTATGGTGTGTCGATCCCAAATGCGGTGCCGTTTTATACTTGATAAAACGCATGTTGGTCACGCGCACTCTTTCTCCAGTAGCACATCCGCACTCCTTCGATCCTTCCACTCTCGTTCTCTTTGTTTATCAAAAACTATCGTATTTATCTCTTTCTTTAGTCACAAAGCGGCATCCCCCACCATCATTACTTTTTTTTCTATTTCTCTTTTTATTTTTATTTTTTTCATTATTAAAGTTATCATGTTTTCCAAATGATTTTTTTAATTCAGGAACATTGTAATGTATGTGTTACAATTTTGGGATCAAATTTCATCCTTTGAATATAAATTAATTACTTTTTCTTTCGGTCTTAGTCTTTGTTCATTCACTTTTTTTCCAACTGAAATTACAAGTAAAGATTAACTATTTTCCTTCAAAATAAATATTTTTATATTATACACTTTTATGTAATATATTTTCTCATATTCATACACTATTTCTGATAAAATATTAAACAGAATAAATGAGTCTTAATATTAAAAACATATTCACTATTTAAGTAAATTAATTAAGCTTCCTAAAAAAAGTAAGTAAGCAAATAGGCTCCATGTTTTCATTGTTTACAATTGATAGTATATGGAGTTACATTATCTTATGTGAGAGTGAAATCTTTTTATATATGAGTTACATCTTCCTATGTGCAACTTACATTTGTACTTGTCTCAACAAGTTATATTTTGCATATTCCTAATTTAGATTTTCTTCAACACGATTTAAATTTTCATAACACGAGTTACATCACAACTAGACCTTTGCTAATGAAACAAAAAAGACATTTTTTGTGCAAAAAAAAAATCATTTGTTGGCAAAAACAATTAAAAATGAATTTTTAAAAATATTTTTTATGGCCTAAATATTAAAAATAAAACTCATCCACTATTTCGTAAAGTAATTGAGCACTTAGACTCCTTATTTTCATTGTTTTCATTGAAATCAATTTTGTATTTGTTATACTTCGTATTAGACAAGTTACATTTCTGTTTGTCTGCAGTTACATGTCCTATCAACATGACTTACGTTTCTTTACACGCGGGTTACATTACCTTGCTACTGGGACAATGAATAAAACAAAAACAAAAGGTTACTGCTCACGCGTGGACAGTAACACGCGAATTTTGCCTGGGAGCACCATGCTCACCACAGTATACCAGCTCAAGGACAGTAGGACACTAGAATTGAACATGACGGATTTTTTCAAAAAAAAAATCAACATTTTTTAAGCAAGACTTTTTTTGAATGTTTTTTAGGCAAGGCTTATTCACTAATAATCTAATATTAATTATTTTACTCTTTTTTCTAGATAGGAACGGGACCTATAGGTAACGAAAAATAAAGATATTTCTATTCATGCACATAACTCATTTTCACTCTTATTACAAATAATTTTTCATGTACGTACTTGATTCTCTAAGATACATAAACTTTCGATGCAAATTAAGCCTATATAAAAAAGCATTAAGAAAAAATTGTTAGTAATATGACTAAAAGTGGTGGTGATTCCTAAAATATGATTAACTAGTTATCTATTCTCGAAGTAATGGTGTCCTACATGTATGATACTTATTGCGATGCTATTTTCTCTCTCTTCAATTTAAATATTACTCATATAAAGACATACTTATTAAATTTGTTAATAATATATTACAAATACGTGAATGTTTTAATCATATTATTAGATAATTTTCCAATCATTATTAACACTTTTCTAATTTAAGTTTCACTAACTTTTTACTCTCAACTTTATCTTTTTCTACATTTTCACATTTTACTTTTTTTATGGGTTTGTATTACATTTTTCTTCTTGGTATTACAGTAGTAAAAATGACCGTGATCTCATTTGCTTTAATACAATCTCGCTAAATTCAAATGCATCTTATAATGATAAAAAGATTTTATTTTAATATGTGCGTTTTTTCAACTAAATAATTTGTTTATGACATTCCATGCTGCTTTAGATAGAGCAAATCAGCCAGCATTATATTTTGGAATTCTTCCCAATAAGGTATCATTATATATACAAAGTGTATTTTAAATTGTTATTCATTTTGGTTGTCAACCATCTAAATAAAGGTAATGCATTAGCATTAAATACATAATCCAGGCATTTATAGTTTTACCAAGGTGATGATGTAAAAAGGAAGTCGCCCACCCTCCTCATCTTTGACCCTCTTAGTGGATTCAATTCAATGTTTCTGCACCCATGGTTTTTGAACTTATCTTTAAAACTCCCCTTGAATTAGGTGGATCGCTAATCAATTATATGTCTACTAATTACATTTTTATATGAGATTAAATTCAACATTCGATTTTTCACTTTCACAGCCACTGATAGACTCAAACGTTCAGTCAAATAAGCTCTGCTAGAAAACTTATAAGTAAAATGCCACTTCCTTCTCCCCCTTCACCTCCTTTGTTCTTGAGGCATTCGAATCTCCAGAGTTTTCTGTTCTCAGTAACACCCAATGTTTGGGCAAAGGACATAGAGCAGGTGATGTTGGTTGTTTAAACTTGAAAAATGTACCACGAAAAAATTATAACCAATCTTTGCTTCAAAATATTTTTTTTCCATTGAAAATGAACATTTGTTTATGATTGAATTATTGCATTTTTAAACGTGCAGCTATCTCGTTATAAGTTTCTACATCAACTTTGTGTGGCGAGTTCATTCGTTTCATATATATGTACAATTTGGATTTGAATTGAGTGTCATAGGGAATATAACTAAGTTACATCTATTTTATTTTATTTTCTCATATCTTTCTCGATTACTTATGCTTTTAAAACAATTTACTATGTTTCTTACGAAAAAGTTGATGAACGAAACCTAAATATTGAACTTATTGATAAGTCATACATTGTTGTTACAGTTATGTTTGGTCCTAGGATACTTTTTCTTTTACTTTTCAAAATAAATTTTATTTTTGTGTTGAATCATCTTATCGAGTACTTGAATATCATGTGTCATACAGAGTGGTGGAGACAAAACTAAATGTTTCACTCTTGAAGACTTATGGGAGTGCTATGAAGAATGGAGTGCATATGGTGTTGGAGTTCCTGTCGTTCTAAGTGATGGGGAGAGTGTTACACAATATTATGTTCCATATTTATCTGCAATTCAGATCTATACCAATAATCTATATCCTATGTTTCGGTACGTAATATTTTATTTTGCAGTATAGAGTTTTATGATACCCAAAGTGTCAACGTTAATATCGTCACATGTGTACCATATTTTTGGCGGCAGTGACACATTAAACTCGAATGATGTCAAAAGTAATTATATACAACGTGCGGTTTTTAAAATATCAATGATGTATTATATTTTTTTATATAGATGCATACCAAACAAAAAGCGATTTTGATCTCACTTGATGTTGTGAGTTCAAACTAGATTTGATGACGATCATCTAGCACATAAAATATTAACCGATTACTTGGGCGGTTGGATGCGCTTTACTTTTCTATTTATTATTAAGTGATACATGTGCGGTGCATCTATTAATGTGTCAGTAGTGATGTTATTAACAAGTCATCTTGGCTTCCTTGATGTTGGTATAAATTTAAATATGATACGAAATAGGGATCCTGATGTTCTGTCACATATTTATCAGCACTTCAGGTCTATAACAATAATCCATAACCTACTCAGTGTGTAAGATAGTCTAAGCCATACCGTTAATTGGTTTTCTTATTATCATTCTATTAAAAGTATGGGGGTGTTTGGATCTGATTCTTAAAACTGCTTCTGCTCCTCCAGGGAGCAGAAGTGATTCTGGTACTCAAATTTACTCCTAGAATCAGTTTTTTAAGAAGTTGGGGGTTACCAACTTCTGAAAACTGATTCTGCTTTTGCTTCTGCTTTAAAAAAGAAACAGAATCAGAATCAGTTCCAAACACCCCCTATATAAGTTAAGTTTAGAGTTTTGAACTAAAGAAAAAGCCATTGACAAAAATAAGAGTACTTTTAATTTTCAAAACCTACTAAGAATGACTTTTAGACCATTAGTATTAAATAGTGACACCGCCCAATAGCATGCTACATCTGCTATAGTGACACCACCCTCCCCAATCATTGACAATGCCACCACCATTGCAATGTCGTTGTTACTTTGGGTGACCCTTGGTGCCTATTGATGCCACTGCCCCTGGCTAGTGACTGTGCCTCTAATGAGTGTCTCAGTCGCCACCCAGTGACATTAGACCCAATGACTCTGACATCCAATGATCCTACCACGGCAATGACTCCATAATCATTGACACCAACCTGCCCAAAGACAATGGTCTCAATTGCGAAACCACATCCCACCTATCTAGCACCTCCTCCACCAAAAGAAAAAACCCATTGGCCAATAAAATTGGCACCAATTTGGATCAACGAAACACTGACACATATATGGATCTAGATATATGGATCTAGATACCCGAAGAAACATTGGTTAACCTCTGGACATAAGGAGAACTAGGGTTGATAAAAATCATTCAGAAACCTAACCACCACTATCGGATGTCACTTGAACCCTAGACGAGAGAGTGTTTAGGATCTTCATCCATTTCTAGAATTTAAACCAGATTTATCGTGGGACATACAAAGTTTGTGACTGATTCCTACATGAGATTAGGTAGTCTCATAGTGATGCCCAACAACCCTATGATTGTGTCCTTTACCCTGGGTGAATAAATGAAAACGTCTTTGCTGCCCAACTTTCTACACGGTTTCAGAGCCAATTCAATATCCATGACACCCACACAGACTTGGTATCAGAGCCAAGTTTGCAACCTCTAAGATGAGGAAAGCTTCAACATTCTATACTTTTGTATAGAATGCAGAAATCATAGTATGGGTTGACGCAGACTCCAAGAGACGTTGGTTTGCAAACAAACATCTTGGAGCTTGCCTTAATCCATTCAATGATTTCTTCATTCTACACACAAGATTTTCCTTCCCTATGCCAATTCCTAGACGAATGTTCATGTATGCTTCCTCTTCCATGTCACCATGAAGAAATACGTTATGAACACCCATATGATTCATCGCCCACCTCTTTGCTGATGCAACGGCTAGAAAGGTTCTAATTGTTACTATTTTTGACATATTCTTTTAACTTGTTGGTTCCCAAATTCGACAAGTCGCGTCTTAAGGCTTTGCAACTTCCCATGCTCAGGTTTCTCCAACACCCAGGTTTCTTGATCTTCTAAAACTTTGATTTCTTTAGTCATAACTTTGTGTTCTCTTTCTCTTTTCGTCACTTCTTTAAAGTTGTTTTGAATCCTTACTTACCAGGTATTGCTGCAATAAACTTTTAGTGTTTTGCAAAAACATATTGCAATTGACATACTTTGAGATCTAATAAATGATACTTGATGAAGATGGTGGAGCATATGAACTCGGACAAGGAGTAACTTTGTGGACTACCGTGTGGCCCAGAATCATAGTTGAAGAAACAATGTATGGAGTGAGGCAAGATGATGGGTTGCAAAGCTAGCAGAGGATTTGAAGGCTTATGGTTTTAATTAATAGGTTTGATGCTTATATTCTTTTCGAGTCTTTTAAAGAAAATATTAAGCTACAGGTCTCGGTCTATGTGGCTGATATGGTGATAGCAAGATATAATATTACGATTGCTATCTTTAAAGAGTACTCGGGATAATATTTTTGCATGAAAGATTTAGGAGCGGTAAAGTATTTTTTGGGCCTCGAGTTTGAGTGAAGGTTCTGAAGGACTTTACGGATTCTTGAGGAAATATGCACTGGACATAATTTCTGATGCACCACTCTTGGGAGCGAAACTAACATAGTTTCTTATGGAATAAAATCATAGGTTTACATGTGAATTAAAGTGTCTCAAACCGGTATTGTTGGGACTTGGAGGAGTCACATCATACTGGCGTGCCACTGTTTTGTGATAGTCAATTTGCTTTGCACATCGCTCCTATTCTAGTTTTTCATAATGAGGAGCATATAGAAGAAGATTGTCATTTTATTCGGGATGCAATTCGGGATGGTTTCACTCTCTTCCCTCTTACGTTCCTATAAAGATCAGTTACCAGATATATTTTCAAAGGCATCAGGACTCGGCAATTTGATTTTTTCTTAGACACTTTGGACGTTTTTGACCTACATGCTCCCACTTGGGGGGGGGGGGGGGTGTTGAACGACTTATAAAGGAAGAG
Source organism: Cuscuta epithymum (assembly GCA_945859915.1). NCBI lineage: Eukaryota > Viridiplantae > Streptophyta > Magnoliopsida > Solanales > Convolvulaceae > Cuscuta > Cuscuta epithymum. Next base: position 412,063 of record CAMAPF010000276.1, on the reverse strand, counting down.
AAAAAAATTGTATTGTGTTTGTACAAACTTTAATGAAGCTATTATGACTTGGAAGTTATGTCACTACCGACAAACTAATAGATGTCCGTATATCATTAATAATAAATAGTTGAACTAAAACTTGTCCAGAAGAGGCATACCTCTTTGAAATACATGCAATTACAAAAACCTCCAAAGGAAAGAAAAATTATTGGGGGGGGGGGGGGTATACTTGACCCAATAATAATACATAAAATTAAGCATACTATATTTGATGTTGATCATCTAGCATATAATTAATTGATGACCTGGACAAGTTTTAGTTCAACTATTTATTATTAATGATATACGGACATCTATTAGTTTGTCGGTAGTGACACAACTTCCAAGTCATAATAGCTTCATTAAAGTTTGTACAAACTCAAATAAGATACAACATAAAGATTTTGATTTTTTTGTCCCATATTTTTCTTCAATCCAGATCTATACCAATAACCCACAATCTACATCTCAGTGTCTAACATATTTTTGTCTTAACTCTTGAGTTGTAAAGTTATAAATATACCTTGGATGAATAAATGGAAACAACATTACCGCCCAACTTTATACACTCTAGCCTTCAGTTGTAGATCTTTAGACTGTAAAATAACCCTCACGGCGACTTACAATAACACTAAACCTAGCTAGATGTAGCTGTCATCAGTTGCATTAGAGTTGCTATTATCGTCATCACCATTGACACATGTTATCACCATCATAGTTAGGGTCACCTCTATCAGTACCGCCATCCGATAAGAAATGTAACGTAGAAGGGGTACATCATTGCGGATGATGTAGAAGGGCCAACGTCGCTGTGTGTGACATCTCTGCAGGCAACAATGCGAGAGGTGTTAATTGGGACATATGCATCTCCTTGGCTAAGATAAGTTTGGTATATCGTGCTTAGCTGAGAGTCTGAGAGACCTTCGACGTCTATACATGATAAATAAACTTAAATAAATACAAAAGTAATAATGTGAAATTGATTATCATGTATAATGTTGGGTTTTAAAATTTCAAAGTTGTATTTCATTTTCTTAATAGATTCACATAAAAAAAGCTGACAATAATCGCACTTGATGTTGTAAGTGAGAACTATATTTGATGTTGATTTTTTAAAACCCGATAGGCAAACCACCTAAGTCGGTGGCGCAAATATCGGGGAACATTTGCCAGAATAAAATCAAGAGTACAAATAGAGAGGGGGACTAGACCAAAACCTCTCCAGAAGAGGCATACCTCTTTGAAATACATGCAATTACAAAAACCTCCAAAGGAAAGAAAAATTATTGGGGGGGGGGGGGGGGGGCTATACTTGACCCAATAATAATACATAAAATTAACCATACTATATTTGATGTTGATCATCTAGCATATAATTAATTGATGACCTGGACAAGTTTTAGTTCAACTATTTATTATTAATGATATACGGACATCTATTAGTTTGTCGGTAGTGACACAACTTCCAAGTCATAATAGCTTCATTAAAGTTTGTACAAACTCAAATAAGATACAACATAAAGATTTTGATTTTTTTGTCCCATATTTTTCTTCAATCCAGATCTATACCAATAACCCACAATCTACATCTCAGTGTCTAACATATTTTTGTCTTAACTCTTGAGTTGTAAAGTTAATTGGTTTTCTCATTATCATTCTAGTAAAAGTATATGAATTAAGTTTAGAATTTCGATCTAAACGAAAGATATCAGAAACAAAAGGACCACTTTTTATTTCTAACAAAATCACTAATTACAACTTTTATACCCTTTAAGTTAATATAATATTTTGTATTATTAGAACCCAACACATACTGAGCATCGCGATAGTTAATTGTGTCCGCTATAGTAACTCTGGTGCAAGTGGCACCACCGTCCCCATTCTCTGACACCGTTGCCGACAGTGCTAGTGACAACGTCGTCTATAGTGAGAGTAATATTTGGCGCTCCAGTAACCTTACTGCCATGGTGCCGTGGTGACCATACCATTTCAATGATATCATTTCCCCATTGTGTGACACTGGCTTTGGTGAGTGGCACACTTGCCCACCCCAATAACCTTGTTGCCCTAGTGACCCCACCGTGATAGTAATACAACCAAGTGTCCTAATGGAACTAGCGTCAATACCATGGTGCCGTGGTGACAACGTCGTGCTAGTGGTGACAACGTCGTGGCGTCAATACCATCTACACCATCCACACACATATCCTCTAAGTGGAAATCAAAATTCCAATGACCAATGAATTGAAACTAGTGCCAGTTTGGATCTAGGGACACTCACATTGTTTTGAGTCTATGAAACCTTAAGGAACAGAAGTTAGCATTTCTAGATACATCAATTAGAATTTTGATCTAATAAACACTGGTGTCGATAAAAACTATGGAGTCCTAGTTATTCAAGTTTATTTCATTCAAGTGTACAATAACCTTCATGGTGACTTATAACAAGAATAACCCTAGCAAACTATATTCATGTTCATCACTTTTAGAGTCATTGTTATTCTCCTCAGCATCGAGAAAAGTCGTCATCATCATCATCATCACATCTAAGGTTGCCACTATCATCATCATCGTCGAAAAAGAAGTGAATCGTAGGTGGGAGCGACACTCCGCAAGTGGCGTAGAAGACACTGCTATTTATGCTATTTATATAGAACAAATTTCCTATAATATTGGAATACACAAGAGTAGAGTTTCGGAAGTTGAATAGCTTTTTCTTTTTTTTATTGTGTTGCCACATGTCATTGTTTCATACAAAGGATGTTGCCACATGTCATCAATTCATCTAAAGAGTTCTTTAGGGGTTTGCTTTATTATATTATATAGATTTGATCTATTATTGGTATTTATGCTATTAAAAGAAAGTTACAGTTTCGTTTTCCTAATAATAATAATAATAATAATAATAATAATAATAATAATAATAATAATAATAATAATAATAATAACATAAAAATGAACAGAAACAGTTTCAATATATGTATATCTCCTTCTATGTATCAAGTAAAACATTTTGAATGGAAAAGTACTAATCAATCAATTGAAATGATATGAGAATTTAAATGGAGACAAGAAGAGAAGATAAGACACGAATTGGAAGTTACTAACATAGTGATAAAATGCACCATTCAACCCAATCAGTTCATTCTTAGAGCTTATAATTATTGTTTAGGAATAAAAACTTCATAACTTTTCAAGGAGGATGCATGGAATTTGACATTTTTGAACGATTTCAATGAATGAAAGACTTTAAGTTTGAAAAGGGAAAAAGGTTCAGGAAACACTTCCCTAATGCTAAAAATTAAACAAAAATTAGCAAAATCTCATTTGACCGTTTCTCGGTTGAATTCTAAAATATGACATCTAAAAAATGTCCACTATTATTATAAGTTATATATACATTTTACTCTTTTGCAAAACATGTTCGTTTTTTGGAATTCGTATACCGTGGTATCACCCCACAGTGAACACTGTGCTTTCACACTCAGAACGACGTAGTCTCGCACAATTATTTAAAAAAAATCATGCGAACAGTACACGCGTGTACAATACTTTTTTTTTCTCACCCCAGTAGCATGAACGATGTAACTTGTGCATAAATAGATGTAACTCGCGTTGGTACACATGTACCTTCAGTTAACAACAAATGTAACTTGTGCCCTGAAATGTAACTCATGTTTAATGAAAAAATGAGTCTAATTGTCCAACTATTTTACATAAATAGTGCATATGTTTTGTTTTTAATATTAGAGTCATTAAAAATGATTGTTTTATAAAAATGATTTTTTATGAAAATGATTTTTATTTGAATAGCAGGGGCTTATTGGGTTGTGTAACTCGCATTATATTGTGATGTAACACGTGTTTTGGAAAATGTAAATCAAATGTAAACAGTATGTAACTTCGTAAGATATGTTGACATGTAACTGATGATATAAGATATGTAACTTTAGGCATATTCTGATGTAACTGCATGTATTTTCAAATGTAAGTTGAGCCTAAATCAAACTGTAAGCATAGAAATGTAACTTAGCACAAATATAATCAAAGTAAGTGGTTGGAGGCTGGAGAGACAAGAATTTGGATTGGTAATGACTTTCTTCAGATTTTGTCCCTTCAACTTGAATCAAAGAGATAAATTTAGACTTTGGGTTATTGATTTTGTATACGGATTGAATCAGCGCTTGGATATAGATGGGTGTAGATATCAATGGGTCTAAGATTTTAGGCTCTGAGTTATGTAGGATGACCAAGGCAAATTTGAAGCAGAGCAGGGAATAAGATGTGGAGTACCTAAGCCTACTATTCCGATTCGGCTCTCCCAGATGCACAACAATTACAGAGGATGGAGGAAATAAGATGGGAAATCCGATGCATAGCAGATGCGCAACAAATAGGCATAACAACCGACGAAGGAGATGAAGGGGCAGAGAAGACGAAGATAAAATGATTTGCAATTTTCAATATGAAACTGTACCGCTTTGGGATCGACACACCATGCGTAGATGGGCCGATCTCACGGTATAATTTGTGATTTTTTTTGCAGTAAGAAAGCTAAGTAGACATGGACACGGAGAGGTTCCAATTCCGGACTGGTGATGAGTTCCGAAAATTAAAAAGGGAAAATGGAAACTAATAATCCAACCTTTTAGCGGTCTTCTTACAATAGTCCCACCTTTTCGTTATTCATGAATAATCCAACCTTTGCACCTCATCTTCATTCACCGGTCCCTGACCGGTTGATGACATGCTATTCCAAGTTATTTTCTTATCTTTGCAAATCATTATACCATAAATCCCACCTTTCACAAAGATAATATTTTGTAAAGATAAAAAAATAACTTGGAATAACAGGTCATGAACCGGTCAGGGACCAACGAATGAAGATAGGGTGCAAATGTTGGATTATTCTTGAATAACAAAAAGGTGGGACTTGATAAGTCCGTATTTAGACACGCATTTGATGCGTGTTGGGATCGACTTTTGATGGTTTTCCTAGCTTTAAAGTGTTACAAGTCTCAATTTTAGCTCAAGTTATGTTTAACAGGCGTTGGTTCGAGTTTTGTGTCATTTGGAGTCAAAATCAGGATTTTAGAGTTCAACATCGGCACTTGAGGAGCAATCGGGATGATTCGAGATGCATTTGAGTGTTGATTTGAGAGCTATGGAGGTCACCGGTAGGTTTACGATGAAGATTTAATGACAAAAGAGCTCTAGGATTGGCTATGGGATCAAAAAGAAGATGAATGAAGCTTGAAAACGACGATCAGGATGACCTTCTGTCAATCGGGCAAGCATATCTCTTTGTAGAAGCATCCAATGAACACGATTCAAAGTCCACATGAAAGCAAACTTCAAGATCTACAAATCATATGAAGACATCATTCCTAGAATCTGAGAGGAAGAAGATGAAAACAGACGATGAAGTCAGATGATCTCTGCTGCGATCTCAGAATGACACCTTCCACCGTTTTGATCATATCTCTTGATTGGATGATTCAAATCACATTCGGCAAATTGGGTTGGATAGAAGACTTCATCATCTACAATTTTCATGAAGAAAGTTTTGTCAAATTCGGAAGTGTTACGCACGCCGTGCGTCCGGGTACGCACGCCGTGCGTCCAAGGCGTTAAATTGAAGGGAGCTACTGGCAGCAACGCACGGCCGTGCGTCCGGGTACGCACTCCGTGCGTTCAAGGCATTAAAATGGCGAAAGGCTACTGGCAGCAACGCACGGACGTGCGTAGGGGAACGCACTCCGTGCGTTGCCTATTTTCACGCGCAGGTCCGTCGGACGTACGGCAGCAACGCACGCCGTGCGTAGGCTCCGTGCGTACCGCGGATCTGTCCTTTTTCGACCCAAACTCATTGTTTTCTATAAATAAAGCCTCCCTAACCCCGTTTTGAGGGGGGAAACCTAGAGAGAAGCTTAGGGACGTGTTTTACAGTGTTTTTCCGCTATTTTGTTCAAGACCCTGAGATTCTTTGTAAGTTTCATCTTTTTAATTAATGACAATTATTTCTATTCATCCCAATTCTATTGATTCTTCAATTATGAATTGTGAGTAGTTTAATTAGGGATTTGGGGTTGATGAAGGGGTTAATCATGATGTATGGCTAGATACTTGTCGGTCTAATTGCATGAATGCCGTTTAATTTGTGTTTGAATAATTTAACTGATATCTCTTGTAACCTAGATGGCCACTAGAATTACAATTGCATGTAGAATAAATTAAGAGAGATCTAATTTGTTCTAGGACACATTCACACACACTTAATCGTTCGCTAAGAGATTAGTAGCGATTAAGGGGGCGTAAGCTCGCTCGTCTTGGCAATAATTTAGGATCCTGTCGCATGAGAGATCAGCCTGGTCCCCTAAATTATTGTACTCTACGCCGCGAGAGCGGTAAGAACTTAGTAATGATTAGCTAGGCTCAATTAAATTAATTTCATGTAATTAGGCCTGATCTGCCAGAAATCTGGTTACCCCGGAATCGATCCCTGTTCCCTTCGTCATTAATTAGAAAGAACCCCCTAGGTTAATTGTTCACATTAGTTTAATTTAATTTTTATTCAATCAATCAATCTCGCACACTTGCATTTTATTTTATTTTATTTTATTTTATTTTTATTCGCTGAATTTAGTTAATCTTTAATTCCCTTTTGTCCGTCCCTGTGGAGACGATACTCGTACTTTCAACCACTTTACTACATCATTTTTAAGTGCGAGAAAACTCACATCAGGACTATTGTAAGAAGACCGCTAAAAGGTTGGATTATTAATTTCCATTTTCCCAACTAAAAATGGGAGCCTGGGACCGAGGTTTATACTTTTAAGTTCCATGGCCAGGCGGTTTCCAATCCATCCGTTCCATTAAAATGATCTTTTACCATTTTGAAAATATTTGTGTGGTTCTAAATCATTCTTACTTTATTCTCACTTTATCAATTCATTATCAACTACGTAACTCTACTTTTCTTAAAAACCGCATCACTCTCTTTTGTTCTAATAATAGGGGACGGATGTAGTACTATGTAATTGAAATAGAGATGTTTTCACTTTTAGACTTTTAGTTGATACCAAAATAATTAATGTTAGACAATAAAAATTACTAATTTCTTTTGGGTTGAATAAAAGCTTTATCGGAATTGAGGTGGTGAATGTTTAAACAAGAAATAATTTATCCTAGAACGGAGTAAAAAATGGGAATCAAGCAATATAGAATCAACTATGGAAGAATTGGTAAAGAAAGGAATTTGATATATGATGATCAAGAAGAAGGATCTTCACAATATGCTTTTGAATTACAATGTAGAGACTGAGTGTATGTGTATTCGTAACTGAATGTCCTGATTACATAGAGCCTCTAGATATTTATAAGAGATACATTTAATGCACTTTTGTCCGTTGACGACATGTCCGACCGTTACGACGACATCAATATCGTCATTATTGCATCATCAATTCTGGCCAACCCTTTGAGTAACCTATGTCATAATTACAATAACTACTCTAATTATATACATAAAACTGCCCAGATTTAATTAGCTAGCATTAATCCTAATGAATGCGTCATTGATTGCCACGGTCAACCATTTTTGAATGTAGTCCAGGCCGCCCAACTCGTGTACCAACAATTGCCCCCTTTTCGAGAAGTTGAGGTGAATGATACTCATGTTGATATATTCAGCAACAACTTGTCGAAAATTTGAAAGTATTATTCGCACCTTGACTTATCCCATCATGGCATGTTGATCAACTTGTCTAACTTAAATGCTTTCCCTCTAGCATTGTGCTGACGATTAGAAATTTGTAACAACATCATGTCGACACCTCACCTGGCAAAGGGAACATCACCCGTCGCTAAAGATGACGAGTTGTGTTGTGTGAACATAGTCCATAACCTGCAAAAACTTTGAATAACGTTTCGTTTGTAATTTTATCAATATTGTCAACATGAGTGTTTATGTCGTTCGTAGTGTCTCCTTATGTTTTGGAGCTAATGTCGTCACATTTCTGTTGCGTATTTTTGTCGTTTTGAATGTGGTTGTTGTTCCACATGACGATGTCATTTGTACGTATACTGTTGTTGCTTTGTGTTTGTCTGACTTTGATGTTGTCAGCATTTGTGATGTATGATCTGTCTGTTGTTTTGGCCAAAATGTGCAGGGTGTATGGATTCGGTACTCATATTTTTCATATGACGAGTCCATGCAATCCCTGATGTCCCTTAGTGATGTATTTAAGGGCTTGTGTTATGAGAAACTTACGTGGCTTGATTGATGTTTTCAACCATTAGTGTTGTCCTTATGCTTAAGCCTGCACTTAATCATGTTGTCAGGATCTGGCCGTTGGCTTGAATCCAACGGCCCTCCGATGCTAAAGTCAGTAATTGTGAATAGGTATGTATAAAAAATTAGTCTTCAACATTGCGAAACTACTTAGTCAAATTCACGTCATTTCAACTTAATGTTTCAAAAGTAATTTTGCACTTGTCAAAGTGAATAAATGAAGAAAATATTAAAGTGAGGGGTGAGTAAATTGCTGTTGCATACCCTGATAGTGTCCTGATCCTTTGCTTCTTTATTTACTTTCCTGTTCTGATTAGGCGATCTCAGTTGACTTGAAGTTAAATGATGTCGTCGTCTAACTTTCAGTTTGATGTCGTCATTGATCACTCAGTTTCATGTTGTCTATCAGTAAATGGTTTGACGCCTTTAGTCTGCAACCTAATCAGACACGTAGCTGGGGCCTGGCCGTTGGCTTGAAGCCAACGGCCCTCCAATGCTAAAGTTAGTAAAATAGTCTAATACTTTTACATTGATTGTAGGTGTGTATTATCTCTAAGGAGTCAGATGTATTTTCATTTGTCAAGGCGGGTGAGTAGATTAAGATGACATTGAAATAAAATAAGAGCAAACTATTGTCGAGTACCTTAATTCAGCTGACTTAATGTCGTCATCAGAAGTCTATATGATATTGTCATATAGGATTTAGCTTGATGTTGTCAATCTGTGACTCAGTCGAATACTTTGTTGGCCGTTGGCTTGAGGCCAACGGCCCTCCGACGGTCAAGTTAGTAAGAGATTCAAAAAGCATAAGATGAATACTTAAGTAGATAATTATATTAGAAGTGGAAAGGCTTTAGGTGTACCGCATTCCAGCTCCTTAGAACTTGTTTACCGTCAATGCTTGTCAGACGGTATGCCCCCTGCCCGACGACATCTGTAATCTGGTATGGGCCTTCCCAGTTGGGACTGAATTTTCCACTTGCTTCGTTGCCAAAGGACTTTCTGAGTACCCAATCGCCTTTCCTGAATACTTTGGCTCGGACATCTTTGTTATAGCTTCTTGCTACCCTTTGTTGGTAGGCTGCCATTTGTACTTTAGCTCTTTCTCTCAATTCGTTGATAGTGTCAAGATCATGAACCAATTCTGCGTTGTTTGCTTCTTCTGTGATAAGTCCGTACCTGGATGTTGGCACTTCGACTTCGACTGGAATGACAGCTTCGCATCCGTACACCAACGAAAAAGGCGTTTGTCCTGTGGCATTTTTTGGTGTTGTCCGGTCTGCCCATAATATGAGTGGTAACTCGTCGGCCCACTTTCCTTGTGCTTTCTCCAACCGCTTCTTTAGATTCGAGATGATGATCTTGTTGCTTGACTCAGCTTGTCCATTTGATTGTGGATAGCGTGGTGTCGACATCTCCAGTTTGATGTTGTACTTCTCACAGAATCGTCTGGTTTTGATGTTGATGAACTGTGACCCATTGTCGCAGACGATCTCTGACGGGATGCCAAACCTGCTCAAAATATTTCTTTTGATAAAAGATATTACCTGAGTGTCACGGATTTGTCGGAAAGGTTCAGCTTCAATCCACTTTGAGAAGTAGTCAGTCATTGCCAACATGTAGACCTTTTGTTCGGGTGCTTCGGGCAGCTTACCTACAATCTCCATCCCCCACTTCATGAAGGGCCATGGAGATAAGACAGGATGCAGTGCTTCTGCATGTTGGTGTTGCACTGGTGCATGCTTTTGGCACGGTTGACAAGCTTGAGTGTATGCAATGGCGTCATGTCTCATCGTTGGCCAATAATAGCCAAATCTCAAGGCTTTGTTTGATAAACTCCTTCCTGCTGCGTGGTTGCCACATTCTCCTTCATGGAGACTTCTCAGTACTTTGACAACTTCGTGTGGGGCTAAACATCTCTGATATGGTCCTGCCTTCGAACGTTTAAACAAAACATCATCAATTAATAAAAACTTTGTTACCTTTGACAGGAGTGCCCTTGCTTCTCTTTTGTCACATGGCAAGATGTTGTGTTTTAGGTAATCTATGTATGGCTGCATCCAGTTGTTGTCTGCGGTTGACTCAATGATGTTGACCACTTCCGTCCTTTCAACGGCTGGTTCTATCACGTGGACAAGTGGTATGTTATCAATGTTTCCTGTCCCCAGACATGATCCGATTGCTGCTAAGGCGTCGGCTTGGACGTTTTCTTCTCTTGGGATTTGCTCAAAGGTGATGTCGTCAAAGGTGTTGGCTAAGTTGGTGACGATTTGTAGGTATGCCGACATCTTTGGATCTTTAGCTGCATAAACTCCGTTGGCTTGATTAATAATTAAAAGGGAGTCGCATTTTACCTCGATTGCTTTTATGCCCATGTTTTCAGCTAAGTTCAGCCCGAAAAGTAGTGCTTCATACTCCGCTTCGTTGTTTGTTGCGTTGAAATCACATCTGACAGCTTGTACTATATTGCCCCCTTGTGGCGACTGCAGTACAACTCCAAGTCCGGCTCCATGCATGTTAGAGGCTCCATCGGTGTGCAGAGTCCATTTTTGTTGACGTTGGTCTCCAATTAACAAACATATCTCTCTTTCTGCTTCTACTTGTAGTTTTGGACTGAAGTCCGCCACAAAATCAGCTAGAGCTTGTGATTTCAAAGCTGTCCTAGGTTCATACTGTAACACTTGAGATTTAATATAAACGGATTAATAGTACTACTCATACCAACAAGGTCCATCTCCTTTTAAGGGAGCTCATTAGCCAAGAACTCCAAAGTTAAGCGTGCTTGCATGGGAGTAGTCTTGGGATGGGTGACCCCCTGGGAAGTTTCTCAGGGCGCGCACGAGTGAGGACAAAGTGCGCGTAAAAGGCTAGTGGCGGTTTGTGAGGACAGTACTATTGATCCGGAGTAACTACCTCGGGTCCCACGGGGCCGGGGTGTTACAGGTGGTATCAGAGCAACCCAGCGACAATGTGTTGATCCGTTGGATATCGGACGAGCACTTAGCAGGGGAAAAGATTCTAGGTTGTGATTGAGATTGGTTCAAGGGCGCAACGAGGACGTTGCGATCCTAAGTGAGGGTGATTGTAACACTTGAGATTTAATATAAACGGATTAATAGTACTACTCATACCAACAAGGTGCATCTCCTTTTAAGGGAGCTCATTAGCCAAGAACTCCAAAGTTAAGCGTGCTTGCACGGGAGTAGTCTTGGGATGGATGACCCCCTGGGAAGTTTCTCAGGGCGCGCACGAGTGAGGACAAAGTGCGCGTAAAAGGCTAGTGGCGGTTTGTGAGGACAGTACTATTGATCCGAAGTAACTACCTCGGGTCCCACGGGGCCGGGGTGTTACACATACTTGATGTCGTATGCCCCCAGTTGCATCGACCACTTGATCATCCTACCTGTGAGTTCCGGTTTCCTCATGATAGACTTCATGGGATAGTTAGTGCGGACACAAATAGAATGCGATTCAAAGTAAGGACGTAATTTAATTGATGCTGTCACTAGTGCAAGTACTAATTTCTCTAAGAGTGCGTACCTGGTTTCCGGCCCATTTAACGACTTACTCATATAGTAAACCGGCGTCTGTTGGCCGTCTTCTTCCCGCGTTAGTACTGCACTGACGACATGTTCTGATACTGCAAGATACAACTGTAACTCATCGCCATCTTTGGGTTTGGTCAGTAGTGGCGGTGTTGTCATGTATTCCTTCAGTTGTTGTAGGGCTTTTTCGTGTTGTTCTGTCCATTCGAACTTTTTATTTTTTCTGAGGACATCATAGAAAAGCCGACACCTGTCTGACGACTTTGATATGAATCTATTGAGTGCCGCAACTCGTCCTGCCAGTTTTTGGACATCTTTGATTGACTTTGGGGATTCAATCACTAGTATGGCTCGAACTTGTCCTGGACTAGCTTCTATTCCTCTTTCGCTGACAATGTAGCCCAGGAATTCTCCCGACGACACCCCGAACGTGCACTTGGCTGGGTTAAGTTTCAGGTTGTACTCTCGTAACTTCAGGAATGATTCCCGCAGGTGTTCGACGTGGTCTGGCGCTTTTTTGGATTTAACCAACATGTCGTCGATGTATACCTCCATAGTTCTCCCGATTTGATCTTTGAATATCATTGTTACCAACCTTTGGAAGGTAGCTCCTGCATTTTTCAAACCAAAAGGCATAACAACATAACAGTACGTACCAGTCTCTGTAATGAATGCGGTTTTCTCCTGGTCGTCGGGGTGCAGTTGGATTTGGTGATAGCCACTAAAAGCGTCCATGAATGTCAGTATTTCATGTCCCGCTGTGGCGTCCGCGAGCACATCAATATGAGGCATTGGAAACATGTCTTTCGGGCATGCTTTGTTTAAATCGGTGAAGTCGACGCATACTCTCCACTTAGGTTTTTTGCCTTTCTGATGTCCCTTCTTTTTCTGCACTACAACGACATTAGCAAACCAAGTTGGATATTTTACCTCACGAATTTTACCTGTGCGCAATAGCGTCTCGACTTCTTGATTTATGATGTCGTTTCTTTCTCTAGCGAAGCGTCGCCTCTTTTGCTGGATAGGCCTGTGTAAGGGGTTGACATTAAGTTTGTGGGCGATTACTTGCGGATCGATACCCGTCATGTCGTCATGATCCCAAGCGAAGACGTCTTTATGTTCTTTGAGTAGGATTACAAGCTCTTCTTCCAATTGAAACGGCATGCTGCCCCCAATGCGGACGACTATATCCGGATGGTTTGAATCAATGCTGATGTCATTTGTTTCGCTGTCATTTTCCCCAACCGGAATAAAGTCGCCCTTTGATTGCTATGCGGATGTTGTAGCAGAAGCGGTCGACTTCATCGCTGTTTGGTAACACGACTTGGTGGTGGCCCTATCACCCTGAATGGACTGCACCCCCCACGGTGTTGGAACTTTTACCACTTGATGGTACGTTGAAGGGATCGCTCCCATTTGGTGAAGCCAAGGTGTTCCAAGAATCATGTTGTAAGCGGGCAAGTCTTGGACAACATCAAACTTTACCTGCAAATTAAGACCAACAACATGTACGGGTAAAGATACATTACCGATTGTTTGACTGGGCTCGCCGTTGAATCCGACAAGAGTGGAGCCGGAAGCAGCTAAGTCTTCTTCCTTGTACCCCATCCGCTTCAACGACTTCAAAGTGGTGATGTTGGCGGTGCTACCGTTGTCCACCAAAACTCGTCTCACTTCACAATTGGCCACCCTAAGGGCAATGACCAGAGTGTCATGATGGGCATCAGTAGGACTTGTATGATCTGATTCGTCGAAGGTGATGGGCGCATTTTTCCAAGCTTCACCTTTTCGGACGACTTGGTTTACCTGCGACGACTTGTCTCGGGAGTACTCCCGAGCCTGTCTCTTGGCTGCAGAATAGGTTAGTCCGCATAAATCAGAACCACCGTTAATGAAATTGATTACCTTTTGAGGTGTTGTAGGTGTAGGAGGTCGTTGATGTTCTGTGGATGACTTCGGATCTCTTTTTAACATTGATTTCGTTTGCTCCGACATGATTTCCGTCAGATAACCGTTCCTCAGGAGGTAGGCGACCTCCTTCCTCAAAGCGACGCAATCCTCTGTGTTATGCCCGATGTCGTCATGCAAGTCACATCTTTGCTAGGATCCCGTCGCCCATTGGATTTGTCCGACTTTCTGGGCCACCGAACCTTGTCTCCCAATTTGTCCAAAGCATTGATAAGTCGAGTTGTAGTGACATTAAAACAATATGTCGGAATGGCAGGCGGCAGACTGGGATCGTCGAGCCAGGAAGTCGTCGAAGCAACGGGCTGTTCTTCATTCTTCGCATAAGGCTTTCCAGCCCTATAATCATGTTTTCTGGAGGTGCTGGCCTTCCGCTGTCCTCCTTCATAGCCAATCGCACGAAGTCGGGACTGTTTGTCCTCTTCGAGCCGGATGAAAGCCAAAGTCATGGCTTGGACATCTTCAAACGTCTTGCAAGGAAATTTGGTCAATTCCCTATACAAGTCTGAGTCTTCGCGCAATCCTCTTCTGAAAGCCTCTACAGTCGTTGGCGTGTCACATCTCGGAATCGACACTTTCTCCTTGTTGAATCGATGCAAGTAGTCACGTAAGGATTCGTTATGTCTTTGTACTACACGATATAAGTCACTGGTTTGCTTCTCCAATGCTCGACTACTCGCAAACTGCTGGGTGAACAAGTTAACCAGATCTGCGAAGGAGTCGATGCCGCCATTCGGCAAGTTGACGAACCATGTTAACGCTGGACCCGTCAGTGTCGTCCCGAACGCCTTGCACATGCACGCTTCCCGTTTATCCGGCCTGACAGAAATAGCTAACATCCGTTGCTTGTACTGAGCGACGTGCTCTACCGGATCTGTGGTTCCGTCGAACAATTTCATAGATGGGACTGCGAATTTCTTTGGGATCTCGACGTCTGTTATATGTCGTCCGAATGGAGAATCCGCATAGCAGGTTCGTGTTGCCATGTCAAGAGGACGAGGAACCCCTGGCATGCCATTATACTTTTCTCGCAACTCTTTCAACTCTTGCATGATAAAGGCCAACGGTTCCGCCATGTCCATATGCATTTGCGGACCTCCTGCTCCGAAATACGCTCCCGCCTGAGACACCCTCTGTTCGGATGGTGAGCCTATGTCGATAGTTTCCGGACGCTGTCGTCTTGGATTGCCGAAGTCGACATCTCCGATCATGTCGTCACGCTCGGAAATGTGTCGTCCTTGATGTTCAGCAAACAAATTGCGAAACACGTTCCTTCTGGGGAGTGGTGCAGGACGAGATGATTGCCCCCTTCCACCTGTTGAACCGGCCAGCGAAAGGGGAATGAAGGGCTCCGTTGAAGTCAACACAGGGATAGGGATCGACATCTGCTGGTTGACGGTCTGCATCCCCGATGTCGTCGTTTTGGTTCGCAATGAATCCGGGAAGAAGCACATGGGGATGCTTGCTTCTGGAGTTGTCGCTGGGACAAGAGGTTCATAGGGTATGAGCTGCGAGATCGCCGGGACACCTTTAGCATATGGATCAAAGTTTGAAAGTCCCGGGAAAGCTTCGGACGTGAATGTGACTGTTGAGGTTGGGACTAGTATGGAATCTACGCCCGACTTTGATGCGGCAGTCATTTCCTCTTTCCCTTTTCGTGATTTTGACGCTATGGACGCCACCGATTGAACTTGGGATCTCAAGGCGTCATTTTCTCCTTGGAGAAGAGTTATTCGTTGACGCATTTCCTCTCTTACGGCCTCTAGCTGGATTTGAGTATCCTCCTTTGACTGGTTAGCCTCCTTGGCCGCACGTAATTCTTCCCGGAGGGCTTCCAATTGTGCCGCTTCGGCACTTTTGGCCGCGCGGAGCTCCTTTCGGACAGCATCAAGCTGCGCTTGCATCTCATCAAATAGGGGATTAGAGCTTCCGGCCATCGTTGATTCTTGTTTTGCAACAATTTCCCACAGACGGCGCCAATTGTTTAAACAAGAAATAAATTATCCTAGAACGGAGTAAAAAATGGGAATCAAGCAATATAGAATCAACTATGGAAGAATTGGTAAAGAAAGGAATTTGATATATGATGATCAAGAAAAAGGATCTTCACAATATGCTTTTGAATTACAATGTAGAGACTGAGTGTATGTGTATTCGTAACTGAATGTCCTGATTACATAGAGCCTCTAGATATTTATAAGAGATACATTTAATGCACTTTTGTCCGTTGACGACATGTTCCGACCGTTACGACGACATGTCCGACCGTTACGACGACATCAATATCGTCATTATTGCATCATCAATTCTGGCCAGCCCTTTGAGTAACCTATGTCATAATTACAATAACTACTCTAATTATATACATAAAACTGCCCAGATTTAATTAGCTAGCATTAATCCTAATGAATGCGTCATTGATTGCCACGGTCAACCATTTTTGAATGTAGTCCAGGCCGCCCAACTCGTGTACCAACAGTGAATGTATAGAAAATTCCAAATATTACTTTACTTAGGTCGCTCGAGTATTATTTTGTGCTTAATAGGTGGACGTAGAATTGGAGATACTCTTGTTGATCACTACTAGTTCGTATGATCTTTAGCGGTAAGTGTAAACAAATGAGCTGGCTATATGTCACATACGCATTTATAGTATTACCAAATATGGAAGTTTTGTAAAGTGATACAAGGACGGTCACAAATTATACTGTGGGATCGACACACCACGCGTATGGTGTGTCGATCCCAAATGCGGTGCCGTTTTATACTTGATAAAACGCATGTTGGTCACGCGCACTCTTTCTCCAGTAGCACATCCGCACTCCTTCGATCCTTCCACTCTCGTTCTCTTTGTTTATCAAAAACTATCGTATTTATCTCTTTCTTTAGTCACAAAGCGGCATCCCCCACCATCATTACTTTTTTTTCTATTTCGCTTTTTATTTTTATTTTTTTCATTATTAAAGTTATCATGTTTTCCAAATGATTTTTTTAATTCAGGAACATTGTAATGTATGTGTTACAATTTTGGGATCAAATTTCATCCTTTGAATATAAATTAATTACTTTTTCTTTCGGTCTTAGTCTTTGTTCATTCACTTTTTTTCCAACTGAAATTACAAGTAAAGATTAACTATTTTCCTTCAAAATAAATATTTTTATATTATACACTTTTATGTAATATATTTTCTCATATTCATACACTATTTCTGATAAAATATTAAACAGAATAAATGAGTCTTAATATTAAAAACATATTCACTATTTAAGTAAATTAATTAAGCTTCCTAAAAAAAGTAAGTAAGCAAATAGGCTCCATGTTTTCATTGTTTACAATTGATAGTATATGGAGTTACATTATCTTATGTGAGAGTGAAATCTTTTTATATATGAGTTACATCTTCCTATGTGCAACTTACATTTGTACTTGTCTCAACAAGTTATATTTTGCATATTCCTAATTTAGATTTTCTTCAACACGATTTAAATTTTCATAACACGAGTTACATCACAACTAGACCTTTGCTAATGAAACAAAAAAGACATTTTTTGTGCAAAAAAAAAATCATTTGTTGGCAAAAACAATTAAAAATGAATTTTTAAAAATATTTTTTATGGCCTAAATATTAAAAATAAAACTCATCCACTATTTCGTAAAGTAATTGAGCACTTAGACTCCTTATTTTCATTGTTTTCATTGAAATCAATTTTGTATTTGTTATACTTCGTATTAGACAAGTTACATTTCTGTTTGTCTGCAGTTACATGTCCTATCAACATGACTTACGTTTCTTTACACGCGGGTTACATTACCTTGCTACTGGGACAATGAATAAAACAAAAACAAAAGGTTACTGCTCACGCGTGGACAGTAACACGCGAATTTTGCCTGGGAGCACCATGCTCACCACAGTATACCAGCTCAAGGACAGTAGGACACTAGAATTGAACATGACGGATTTTTTCAAAAAAAAAATCAACATTTTTTAAGCAAGACTTTTTTTGAATGTTTTTTAGGCAAGGCTTATTCACTAATAATCTAATATTAATTATTTTACTCTTTTTTCTAGATAGGAACGGGACCTATAGGTAACGAAAAATAAAGATATTTCTATTCATGCACATAACTCATTTTCACTCTTATTACAAATAATTTTTCATGTACGTACTTGATTCTCTAAGATACATAAACTTTCGATGCAAATTAAGCCTATATAAAAAAGCATTAAGAAAAAATTGTTAGTAATATGACTAAAAGTGGTGGTGATTCCTAAAATATGATTAACTAGTTATCTATTCTCGAAGTAATGGTGTCCTACATGTATGATACTTATTGCGATGCTATTTTCTCTCTCTTCAATTTAAATATTACTCATATAAAGACATACTTATTAAATTTGTTAATAATATATTACAAATACGTGAATGTTTTAATCATATTATTAGATAATTTTCCAATCATTATTAACACTTTTCTAATTTAAGTTTCACTAACTTTTTACTCTCAACTTTATCTTTTTCTACATTTTCACATTTTACTTTTTTTATGGGTTTGTATTACATTTTTCTTCTTGGTATTACAGTAGTAAAAATGACCGTGATCTCATTTGCTTTAATACAATCTCGCTAAATTCAAATGCATCTTATAATGATAAAAAGATTTTATTTTAATATGTGCGTTTTTTCAACTAAATAATTTGTTTATGACATTCCATGCTGCTTTAGATAGAGCAAATCAGCCAGCATTATATTTTGGAATTCTTCCCAATAAGGTATCATTATATATACAAAGTGTATTTTAAATTGTTATTCATTTTGGTTGTCAACCATCTAAATAAAGGTAATGCATTAGCATTAAATACATAATCCAGGCATTTATAGTTTTACCAAGGTGATGATGTAAAAAGGAAGTCGCCCACCCTCCTCATCTTTGACCCTCTTAGTGGATTCAATTCAATGTTTCTGCACCCATGGTTTTTGAACTTATCTTTAAAACTCCCCTTGAATTAGGTGGATCGCTAATCAATTATATGTCTACTAATTACATTTTTATATGAGATTAAATTCAACATTCGATTTTTCACTTTCACAGCCACTGATAGACTCAAACGTTCAGTCAAATAAGCTCTGCTAGAAAACTTATAAGTAAAATGCCACTTCCTTCTCCCCCTTCACCTCCTTTGTTCTTGAGGCATTCGAATCTCCAGAGTTTTCTGTTCTCAGTAACACCCAATGTTTGGGCAAAGGACATAGAGCAGGTGATGTTGGTTGTTTAAACTTGAAAAATGTACCACGAAAAAATTATAACCAATCTTTGCTTCAAAATATTTTTTTTCCATTGAAAATGAACATTTGTTTATGATTGAATTATTGCATTTTTAAACGTGCAGCTATCTCGTTATAAGTTTCTACATCAACTTTGTGTGGCGAGTTCATTCGTTTCATATATATGTACAATTTGGATTTGAATTGAGTGTCATAGGGAATATAACTAAGTTACATCTATTTTATTTTATTTTCTCATATCTTTCTCGATTACTTATGCTTTTAAAACAATTTACTATGTTTCTTACGAAAAAGTTGATGAACGAAACCTAAATATTGAACTTATTGATAAGTCATACATTGTTGTTACAGTTATGTTTGGTCCTAGGATACTTTTTCTTTTACTTTTCAAAATAAATTTTATTTTTGTGTTGAATCATCTTATCGAGTACTTGAATATCATGTGTCATACAGAGTGGTGGAGACAAAACTAAATGTTTCACTCTTGAAGACTTATGGGAGTGCTATGAAGAATGGAGTGCATATGGTGTTGGAGTTCCTGTCGTTCTAAGTGATGGGGAGAGTGTTACACAATATTATGTTCCATATTTATCTGCAATTCAGATCTATACCAATAATCTATATCCTATGTTTCGGTACGTAATATTTTATTTTGCAGTATAGAGTTTTATGATACCCAAAGTGTCAACGTTAATATCGTCACATGTGTACCATATTTTTGGCGGCAGTGACACATTAAACTCGAATGATGTCAAAAGTAATTATATACAACGTGCGGTTTTTAAAATATCAATGATGTATTATATTTTTTTATATAGATGCATACCAAACAAAAAGCGATTTTGATCTCACTTGATGTTGTGAGTTCAAACTAGATTTGATGACGATCATCTAGCACATAAAATATTAACCGATTACTTGGGCGGTTGGATGCGCTTTACTTTTCTATTTATTATTAAGTGATACATGTGCGGTGCATCTATTAATGTGTCAGTAGTGATGTTATTAACAAGTCATCTTGGCTTCCTTGATGTTGGTATAAATTTAAATATGATACGAAATAGGGATCCTGATGTTCTGTCACATATTTATCAGCACTTCAGGTCTATAACAATAATCCATAACCTACTCAGTGTGTAAGATAGTCTAAGCCATACCGTTAATTGGTTTTCTTATTATCATTCTATTAAAAGTATGGGGGTGTTTGGATCTGATTCTTAAAACTGCTTCTGCTCCTCCAGGGAGCAGAAGTGATTCTGGTACTCAAATTTACTCCTAGAATCAGTTTTTTAAGAAGTTGGGGGTTACCAACTTCTGAAAACTGATTCTGCTTTTGCTTCTGCTTTAAAAAAGAAACAGAATCAGAATCAGTTCCAAACACCCCCTATATAAGTTAAGTTTAGAGTTTTGAACTAAAGAAAAAGCCATTGACAAAAATAAGAGTACTTTTAATTTTCAAAACCTACTAAGAATGACTTTTAGACCATTAGTATTAAATAGTGACACCGCCCAATACCATGCTACATCTGCTATAGTGACACCACCCTCCCCAATCATTGACAATGCCACCACCATTGCAATGTCGTTGTTACTTTGGGTGACCCTTGGTGCCTATTGATGCCACTGCCCCTGGCTAGTGACTGTGCCTCTAATGAGTGTCTCAGTCGCCACCCAGTGACATTAGACCCAATGACTCTGACATCCAATGATCCTACCACGGCAATGACTCCATAATCATTGACACCAACCTGCCCAAAGACAATGGTCTCAATTGCGAAACCACATCCCACCTATCTAGCACCTCCTCCACCAAAAGAAAAAACCCATTGGCCAATAAAATTGGCACCAATTTGGATCAACGAAACACTGACACATATATGGATCTAGATATATGGATCTAGATACCCGAAGAAACATTGGTTAACCTCTGGACATAAGGAGAACTAGGGTTGATAAAAATCATTCAGAAACCTAACCACCACTATCGGATGTCACTTGAACCCTAGACGAGAGAGTGTTTAGGATCTTCATCCATTTCTAGAATTTAAACCAGATTTATCGTGGGACATACAAAGTTTGTGACTGATTCCTACATGAGATTAGGTAGTCTCATAGTGATGCCCAACAACCCTATGATTGTGTCCTTTACCCTGGGTGAATAAATGAAAACGTCTTTGCTGCCCAACTTTCTACACGGTTTCAGAGCCAATTCAATATCCATGACACCCACACAGACTTGGTATCAGAGCCAAGTTTGCAACCTCTAAGATGAGGAAAGCTTCAACATTCTATACTTTTGTATAGAATGCAGAAATCATAGTATGGGTTGACGCAGACTCCAAGAGACGTTGGTTTGCAAACAAACATCTTGGAGCTTGCCTTAATCCATTCAATGATTTCTTCATTCTACACACAAGATTTTCCTTCCCTATGCCAATTCCTAGACGAATGTTCATGTATGCTTCCTCTTCCATGTCACCATGAAGAAATACGTTATGAACACCCATATGATTCATCGCCCACCTCTTTGCTGATGCAACGGCTAGAAAGGTTCTAATTGTTACTATTTTTGACATATTCTTTTAACTTGTTGGTTCCCAAATTCGACAAGTCGCGTCTTAAGGCTTTGCAACTTCCCATGCTCAGGTTTCTCCAACACCCAGGTTTCTTGATCTTCTAAAACTTTGATTTCTTTAGTCATAACTTTGTGTTCTCTTTCTCTTTTCGTCACTTCTTTAAAGTTGTTTTGAATCCTTACTTACCAGGTATTGCTGCAATAAACTTTTAGTGTTTTGCAAAAACATATTGCAATTGACATACTTTGAGATCTAATAAATGATACTTGATGAAGATGGTGGAGCATATGAACTCGGACAAGGAGTAACTTTGTGGACTACCGTGTGGCCCAGAATCATAGTTGAAGAAACAATGTATGGAGTGAGGCAAGATGATGGGTTGCAAAGCTAGCAGAGGATTTGAAGGCTTATGGTTTTAATTAATAGGTTTGATGCTTATATTCTTTTCGAGTCTTTTAAAGAAAATATTAAGCTACAGGTCTCGGTCTATGTGGCTGATATGGTGATAGCAAGATATAATATTACGATTGCTATCTTTAAAGAGTACTCGGGATAATATTTTTGCATGAAAGATTTAGGAGCGGTAAAGTATTTTTTGGGCCTCGAGTTTGAGTGAAGGTTCTGAAGGACTTTACGGATTCTTGAGGAAATATGCACTGGACATAATTTCTGATGCACCACTCTTGGGAGCGAAACTAACATAGTTTCTTATGGAATAAAATCATAGGTTTACATGTGAATTAAAGTGTCTCAAACCGGTATTGTTGGGACTTGGAGGAGTCACATCATACTGGCGTGCCACTGTTTTGTGATAGTCAATTTGCTTTGCACATCGCTCCTATTCTAGTTTTTCATAATGAGGAGCATATAGAAGAAGATTGTCATTTTATTCGGGATGCAATTCGGGATGGTTTCACTCTCTTCCCTCTTACGTTCCTATAAAGATCAGTTACCAGATATATTTTCAAAGGCATCAGGACTCGGCAATTTGATTTTTTCTTAGACACTTTGGACGTTTTTGACCTACATGCTCCCACTTGGGGGGGGGGGGGGGGGGGGGGTGTTGAACGACTTATAAAGGAAGAGAAAAAAATTGTATTGTGTTTGTACAAACTTTAATGAAGCTATTATGACTTGGAAGTTATGTCACTACCGACAAACTAATAGATGTCCGTATATCATTAATAATAAATAGTTGAACTAAAACTTGTCCAGAAGAGGCATACCTCTTTGAAATACATGCAATTACAAAAACCTCCAAAGGAAAGAAAAATTATTGGGGGGGGGGGGGGGTATACTTGACCCAATAATAATACATAAAATTAAGCATACTATATTTGATGTTGATCATCTAGCATATAATTAATTGATGACCTGGACAAGTTTTAGTTCAACTATTTATTATTAATGATATACGGACATCTATTAGTTTGTCGGTAGTGACACAACTTCCAAGTCATAATAGCTTCATTAAAGTTTGTACAAACTCAAATAAGATACAACATAAAGATTTTGATTTTTTTGTCCCATATTTTTCTTCAATCCAGATCTATACCAATAACCCACAATCTACATCTCAGTGTCTAACATATTTTTGTCTTAACTCTTGAGTTGTAAAGTTATAAATATACCTTGGATGAATAAATGGAAACAACATTACCGCCCAACTTTATACACTCTAGCCTTCAGTTGTAGATCTTTAGACTGTAAAATAACCCTCACGGCGACTTACAATAACACTAAACCTAGCTAGATGTAGCTGTCATCAGTTGCATTAGAGTTGCTATTATCGTCATCACCATTGACACATGTTATCACCATCATAGTTAGGGTCACCTCTATCAGTACCGCCATCCGATAAGAAATGTAACGTAGAAGGGGTACATCATTGCGGATGATGTAGAAGGGCCAACGTCGCTGTGTGTGACATCTCTGCAGGCAACAATGCGAGAGGTGTTAATTGGGACATATGCATCTCCTTGGCTAAGATAAGTTTGGTATATCGTGCTTAGCTGAGAGTCTGAGAGACCTTCGACGTCTATACATGATAAATAAACTTAAATAAATACAAAAGTAATAATGTGAAATTGATTATCATGTATAATGTTGGGTTTTAAAATTTCAAAGTTGTATTTCATTTTCTTAATAGATTCACATAAAAAAAGCTGACAATAATCGCACTTGATGTTGTAAGTGAGAACTATATTTGATGTTGATTTTTTAAAACCCGATAGGCAAACCACCTAAGTCGGTGGCGCAAATATCGGGGAACATTTGCCAGAATAAAATCAAGAGTACAAATAGAGAGGGGGACTAGACCAAAACCTCTCCAGAAGAGGCATACCTCTTTGAAATACATGCAATTACAAAAACCTCCAAAGGAAAGAAAAATTATTGGGGGGGGGGGGGGGGCTATACTTGACCCAATAATAATACATAAAATTAACCATACTATATTTGATGTTGATCATCTAGCATATAATTAATTGATGACCTGGACAAGTTTTAGTTCAACTATTTATTATTAATGATATACGGACATCTATTAGTTTGTCGGTAGTGACACAACTTCCAAGTCATAATAGCTTCATTAAAGTTTGTACAAACTCAAATAAGATACAACATAAAGATTTTGATTTTTTTGTCCCATATTTTTCTTCAATCCAGATCTATACCAATAACCCACAATCTACATCTCAGTGTCTAACATATTTTTGTCTTAACTCTTGAGTTGTAAAGTTAATTGGTTTTCTCATTATCATTCTAGTAAAAGTATATGAATTAAGTTTAGAATTTCGATCTAAACGAAAGATATCAGAAACAAAAGGACCACTTTTTATTTCTAACAAAATCACTAATTACAACTTTTATACCCTTTAAGTTAATATAATATTTTGTATTATTAGAACCCAACACATACTGAGCATCGCGATAGTTAATTGTGTCCGCTATAGTAACTCTGGTGCAAGTGGCACCACCGTCCCCATTCTCTGACACCGTTGCCGACAGTGCTAGTGACAACGTCGTCTATAGTGAGAGTAATATTTGGCGCTCCAGTAACCTTACTGCCATGGTGCCGTGGTGACCATACCATTTCAATGATATCATTTCCCCATTGTGTGACACTGGCTTTGGTGAGTGGCACACTTGCCCACCCCAATAACCTTGTTGCCCTAGTGACCCCACCGTGATAGTAATACAACCAAGTGTCCTAATGGAACTAGCGTCAATACCATGGTGCCGTGGTGACAACGTCGTGCTAGTGGTGACAACGTCGTGGCGTCAATACCATCTACACCATCCACACACATATCCTCTAAGTGGAAATCAAAATTCCAATGACCAATGAATTGAAACTAGTGCCAGTTTGGATCTAGGGACACTCACATTGTTTTGAGTCTATGAAACCTTAAGGAACAGAAGTTAGCATTTCTAGATACATCAATTAGAATTTTGATCTAATAAACACTGGTGTCGATAAAAACTATGGAGTCCTAGTTATTCAAGTTTATTTCATTCAAGTGTACAATAACCTTCATGGTGACTTATAACAAGAATAACCCTAGCAAACTATATTCATGTTCATCACTTTTAGAGTCATTGTTATTCTCCTCAGCATCGAGAAAAGTCGTCATCATCATCATCATCACATCTAAGGTTGCCACTATCATCATCATCGTCGAAAAAGAAGTGAATCGTAGGTGGGAGCGACACTCCGCAAGTGGCGTAGAAGCTAAGGGTCAGTGTCTTGAATGGCGATGTAGAAAGGGTATGCATCGTTATGTGCGGAACCCATGCGTACAATGCTGAGAGAGGTGTTTCAGTGTTTACTTAGCTAAGATAACTTTGGTAATACTCAAGAAAAATCTTAAAAGGGTTCCATCTGCTGATAATTCATAGATAAGCAAAGTAATAGAGCAGTCATGGGATGAGTGACCCTTGTGAACTTTTGCAGGGTGTGAAAGAGTGAGATTAAATTGCACAGTAAACAATGTGTTTATTTGTGAGGAAAGCATTGAGTCTAGAGGGCTTCTAAGAGTATCGACCTAGGACCTTGTGGGGTCAGGGTGTTACAAGTATTATCAAAGCAACTTTGTGATAATGTGTTGATCTGATGTGTCGAGGACTTAATGGGGAAATATTCTAGGTCTTGATTGAGACCAATTACCAAGCACAAGGACATTGTGTTCCTAATTAAGTGGGAGTGACGGTAATATTCTAGAAAAATCTTAAAATGAACAACATTAATGCTCATACCAACAAGATGCTCACCATCTTTAAGGAGCCCATTTGTTAAGAGCTCTTAGTTTAAGAATGCATGTACGATAGCAGTCTTGGGATGAGAGCCCTTCTATGTTTGGCTACTTTAGCATGAGAGGAAGGGTAAAAATTAGCATTTAGTTTGTATTTCTATAAGGGACATTTTAGTACATTCATTTCTTAAATGTTCATGTTTGTCTAGATTAATAAGTGGTCCTATATTTTTAAGGGAAAACTACAAGTAATATTTCCTTCACGATTTCTATTAAATTTTATGATATAAAATGTATAGTGGTATAACCACGAGAAATACTGGGGCAGATCGACAAAAAGATCTTTGTTATATAAGTTCTTAAGCAATTTTACATTGTGACCCTTATCAGACTAGGCTTGTAGCGACACTCAATAACCATATCCCTAATCATAGATCATTTAAGTCAAGTGTACAATAACCCTCACATCGAGTTACATTAACAATAACCCTAGCTAGGTGCGGTTGTCCTCATCACAGTTGGATTCACTATTATCATCCTTGCGATCGACACAAGTAATTTTCATCGCAATTAGAATTGCCTCAATCATCGACGCCATTAAAGAATTAGTGAAACCTAGGAGGGGCAACATCCGTGTGGTTGGTGTACGTAGAAGGGCTAAAATTGTAGTGGGCAAGTAGAAGGGTGTCGTTGTTGTTTGTGATGAGAGCGTTGTGTATGGGTGGGGGGGGTGGGGGGGGGGGTAAGAGAAATTTGAAGTTCTCTGTTTGGTTGAGAGACCTTCTGTGTTTAAGCTACTTAAAATTAGAGGAAGATTATAAGTTAGGGTTTAATTGGTGTTGAGTACATTCCTTTTTTATAAAGTCACTTTTTTTTTTGTCCAAGTTAAGAATTGGTAATGCAAACATGAAGTAATATTTCCATCATTATTTCATTAAGTTTTATGGTTCCCAATGTACAATGGCGTAACCATAATAAATATTGGGGTGGACCGATAACAGGGTTTTCCAAATTCGGGGTGCGGTGGGGCCAAGTTTTGGTCCTGCTCTAGCTACTCTAAAGTCAATGTATCAAATTTAGTATTGTCACACATACATGTGCGTTATTTTGGCCCTAGTGATAAGACTTCTATATACAGTGACCTTACATAAACTTGAATGACTACAAAATCAATATAGCAAATCGATTATTATGTACGATGTTCAGTTTTTAAGATTTCAATGATATTCTCCGTATTGTATATATATTAATCCCCGAAATCCACCGTAGTGGGATAAATGTTGGGGAACATTTATCTGTTTATTAGAATACGAACCGCAGAGTACAAATGAAAAACTGCTGCGAAATACAATCAGATGGTGAAAGCTAATGAACTACTAGTAAAAAAACATGTGGGCCTGAGAGTGTGGGCCGAGGACTTGACCTAGGGGAATATATGTTCATTCGAACATAACCCTTCCAAAAGCCAATCCGTCGTTTAGTTTAGGGTTGAGAGAGAGCCGCCGTTGAACAATGTGATGGAGGACGACGAAAGGTCGGACGAAGATATCATGATCTTACATACCAAACAAACTTGACAATAATCTTACTTCATGCCTTGATGTTGTATTTTATAATATTACTTGATTACTTGAACAAGTTTTAGTTTAGTTATTTGTTATTAATGATACACGTGTGCCTACTAATTGAAATTTTCGGATCAACTAACTTAGATTCCTTAAATTTTGTACAAACTCAAATAATGATATAACATAAGGATCCTATGTTTTCTCTAAATAGTCATATTTCAAAGCTTTTCTTGTCTTAAAAAGTGTTATATGTCATTACAATTAAAATAAAGATAATTTTTCGTTGAAGTTAGTGATTTTTTTCTAGCATATCAATGAAATATAACTTATTAACAAAAATAGATTAAGTTAAAGTTACTAGAAGTATGACATTATTATGGTCATTCTAATATGAATTGAACATAGTTATGGTCAAAGTTACACTCTCCCTCACATTTCGTAATGATAATAAAGTTAGTCAAGCTCTAATAAGCTGGTTTGTAAAACTAAAACATACTAGTATATTAGTAAAGTTAGGCTTCATTATTAAAACTTATCCATAAAATGAAAAAATAATTAACAATCCTTAAATAGAAGAGTTGAATCTTATCAAAGTTTATATTTATACGTTGCTTAACTAGAATGATAAATCATTGTAAAAAGCGCACACACACACACAAACATAAATCTTAACCATTAGATCAAAGTATCAAACCATTTTTAAACTTTTTTTTTTTGCCGGGCCGGGGAACATTTGCCAGATTTTATTAAAGTCCAGAAAAGTACAAAACGAAGAGGGGAACCAAACCAAAACCTCTTCTAGAGGGTATGCCCTCTAAAAATACAAATGAAATAAAAATTCTAACGGGGGGGGGGGGGGGGGGCTAGACCTGACCCATTAGAACAAAACCTCAAAGCAACAAAGAAGAAACAACACTAAAATAAAAAATAATTTTTTTTGGGGGGGGGGGGGCAAACCTTACCCAAAAATACAATTCATAAAAGCATCTAAATGATACAATTAAACATAACAATATGCTAACCGTGAGGGCTCTTATGTGATTTCACTTTTCACACCATTCTTCAACGACCACATCTCAAAGTTGTCCTACTATTTTGGTTCTGTGCATTAAATGCTTTCGTTAGTTGTTAGACAGCCCGTGTCCCTATTATTTGTTTTCCTAACTTGTAAACATAATTTATTTTATATTGTATATTAGAAATATCTATTATCTAGAGTACTAATTTATTATTTCATATTTTATATTTTCTTCATAGGCTTAACTTACATGGAAAAATAATTTAATTATAGATTTTTATTTATGCGAGTGAAATTAATAATGGAACATTAATTTTTCTTTTCTCTGCTATTTTTTGGATGATTTATTATTGCAACTGTTTATATTTGCATTCTGAAAAATTATGATGCGTAATTTTTTTATAATGATTTTCATCGCATCGTGTCGAGAGATTAATGCACTCTCCTTTTATTTGAATTATGTCAATTTCTTGTGCATAATAGGAAAGTACATATAAATGCATTCTCCGAGAGAAAATAATGCACTTTTTTTAAAACAAAGTTTGATATAATAGTGCCCCTTTATATTTAAAAATGAACATAGTAAGTGTGCATTCATTTTGTAATGGAGTGCTAATGTAGTACTTTAGAAACTAATGTAATATTGCACTTTTATTTATATTTAAAATGCACAAGATAATTTATAGCTTATTTTGTTAGCTTTATATACGACACTTCAAATGTATTTTGGTGCATAATAAATTTATCAATAATGTACATTTAATATTTTAATGCACTATGGCGTTCAGTTTAATGTGTTTTTATATATGACATGTTGCATAATTAGTAGGTTTTTGAATTTAAACTAATATAATTTTTAGATTTGTAGATTTGCAATAATAATTAGTGCATCTGCATTGTCATGTAATGCATTTTATGTGTTTATTATGGAACACTTACACGATAGCTTCCTATTTTTAGAGAATATGAATAAAAGTGCATTACATTTCGAATAAAAGTGCATTTATTCAAATTTACTTGAGGAAATATTGTATTGGACAATACTAGTAAATATGAAAAAATGCGTAATTCGAATAAAGATTGTTTCATGAAATTTTTTATCCAAATAAAATGTGAGAGAATACTAAGTTCAGAAAGAAAATTAAATAAAAGGAAGTACTTATTAATAATAGAATAAGAGGTAGTTATTGCTTATTAATTACTATCCTAATAACTAGGATGTTTATCCTATGTGGTGCAACATGCGTAACATTTATGTGGATGCATTTGACTATAGTGTCCTTTATTTAAAATTGAACTCATTTTGTGATGATCCATTACATGATATATTAGATGACTTGAGTGAATTTTATTCCCAAAAGACGTTTTCACTTCCGTTTTCTCAAATGATACAAATGCGTCTAAATTATTTGTTATTGATACGGAAGATAATATTTGAATAAGTTAATTTTCTTTTGAATACTTTAATACTCCGTGCAAATTATTACTAGATTCATAGAAACTATTTAAAAAAATAGTTTATTATTATAACTCTTCATTTCATTATTGATAGCTAGAGATTGGTAAGTAGCAATGTTTATCTCAAAGACTTGATGTTTTAAGTGGAATATATTTTAGTTGTATGATTGAATTCCTAGCTACATATATATGCTCACTACCAATTCTTGAAGGGTTATGTGGAATTAAGAGTTTTCTTTGCACACACATGTTAATATGTACACATACATTGTACACACTAACACATGCATGTACGTGTGTGTACGTGTGTGTATTTATGTATGTGGGTGTGATTTTTTGGTGTAGAAGCCTTAAAGAGAATGAAGATATAATTGGTAAAGATGAGACATCGAGTAAGAGAGGTCAGAGTAACAAGTCATCGAGTAATGACTCAAATCAAGCTTGGGATGACATTTCAACTGATGGAACCATTGAACGTGATGGTCCAATAATTCATGAAAAAGAACGACTTGGACATCTTTACTTCAAATATTGTGAAACTTGCTCCCCATATTGGAGAATACCCTTTGCAGAAAAGGTAACACCAATAATACCAACCTCATGCATGGCTTTATCAAGAAACAACTCCATCTTAAAAAGGACAAAAAAATACACAAGCTTATTCAAGAAAATTGATTTTATGTTTTAACGAGAAATCATTATTTTACTTGAAGAAATGTATACTATGAGTAATCTATAAATGTAGTGCTAATTTAATGCACACATCCCAGTATTTCTTATGCTCTTAAATAAATATGCATTTGAATGTTAAGTTTTAAAAGCTTTCAATATGAAATAAGTAATGCCAAAATCAAAATATGCTTTTAAAATATTGAAACAATAAATTAAATGTTCTAGAATTTTATTTTTTAATGATGAAAACGTAAACAATATGGTCAAATGTATTTTTTGTATTAAAGAAGTGAAAACTATTAAAAGAAAGCAAGCACATTACAGAACACAATATGAAATACACACATTGTACACCACTTAAACTATATAACATTGTGTGAATACTTTATCATGTTCATCTAGATAGCCACACTGCATATATGATATATCATAATCATAGTACAAAAAAATCTCACAATGAACTTTCAAATGGGTTTGTGCCTTTTGTGTTAGCTTATTTGAATATATTTCGTCATTCAACAATTAATGGCTATGTTAATTAAGTTCTCACATTGAGGTTATGTTTAGATGGTTGAACTTGCAGAAGAGTATCCGGGACTTATGACACTAAAAAATGTTGATTTGTCTCCCGCAAGTTGGGTTGCAGTTGCTTGGTATGGAAAAACTTTTTTCACTTTAATTAACCTTCTTTTTATTATTTTTCTATAAGATATATATTTATAAGATATTATGAATTTAAATGTTAAAGAAACTAATGCAGTAATACTTATAGTGTAACAAGACAAACTTGTGTCTATATATAAACACCGGTCTTGAGTTTAAGAAGATACTCCGTATGTGTTTTGTATATGTAGGACATTCCTTTTGCATTTAGTTATTATGCTTTTTATTCTTTCGCCTCTATATATATTATAATTTCCTATACATGTTGGTTGTTTCTATAAATTCTAACACTGACAGAGAATGAAGGAAAAGCTAAACCAAGTGAAGGAAAAGTTATAAAAGTGGTTGTGCTTTTCTTAATTTATGAGAATTTTGTCTTACAAATTTAAGAGATAAAAACTTTTTGCATATATTTAGATGCACAAAGATTCTAATTGTAGTGCAACACTTGTTAGCACATATGCTATGATTATATTATTTGTATCATGTATGAAATCAAAATTACGATTTTGATTCAATTATGGTGTAGATAAACATATATGTATGTGTTCTCACTTGTAGTTTGTTTTAATTATTAGGTATCCGATTTATCACATCCCAGTTAAAGGAAATTGCAAGAATAGTCTATCAACATGCTTCCTCACATATCACACTCTCTCATCATCTTCTCAAGGTATGTATTATATATTATCTTAAATAAATAGAATAAAAAGTATAATGTAATATTTTGTCATCAAAGTTATAAGATGTGTTTAGAATACATTAAAGTACTACTTATATGATTTGTCAAATGTATATGAAAACGATAACTTACTACATTACATGTGTTTGAGTGCGTTTAAAAAAGGCTAAAAAGTGAAATATGTCCTCAAACTAACTTAAAAAGTGTAATTCACCCCTTATACAGGAGGCTCTGTCCGGCCGTCGCCAATTATTAAACCGGTGAAAGACGAAGGTGGAAATTCCGTCAACATTGAGGGCTCTCTATATCCTTTTGGATTGGTTACTTATAGATTGGAAGAGGACATTTGGACGAATCCTCTTACATATGACGACTATGAGACAATAATTGATCTCCATAGCGCGGCTGACTCTTGGTTGAAGCAACTAAACTTTTGGCACCATGATTTCAACTTCTTCTGTTCACAACTTTCCATAGAGGGATTATGTTTATAATTTCATTTAAATGCTAATATGAAATACTTAAATTCCAGCCATGTTTTAGGAGAATTCCTTACCTGGAAAAATGATTGAAACAAATATTGTATTATTTTAAATACTTTTATACTGCCTTTGACCCATGATTGACTTTTCTTCGAATCATGGCGGCCAATGTATGTGTCTTCTATATTGTTTTGTGTTAGTACTTTCGTTACAATATATTGTGATTTTAGTACATGGTTAACATGGTAAAATACCATTTATCAATTTATTATTTTTATACACGACATATGACATTCAATCCACAACTCAAACTTATATTCATCACTCGATACACCCCGCAATTCCTTAATTTTGTATTCTCTATATAATTTTTTTTATTGAATAAGCATTTAAAATATTTTCAATATTTGAAATATACTTTTGTTCAATCCTCTTAAATTGGTGTTTATAATATTAAAAAGTTAACTTTTATTGAATTTTCAATGATATTTTTACATTTATACCGCATTTCCAATTGTATAGTAACTTGTTTAATTATGACCATGTTATCAATAATGATGTTATTAGTTGGTTAATTATTAAATGAAACCGGGGAGCATTTAGAAAATAAGGAAAATGCTAAAAACTTATTAAGTAGTTATACAACTATATATTTTGACGTACAATAAAAACATGAAAACATATTACTTAGCATTGTGTTTTGTTAAAATAATGTAGTTCTTTTTTAACGTAAATTGCTCCTATGTATATGTTTAAATTAGTTTAATGTATGTTTGGGAATGGATTTGCTTTTATGTGTTTGAATATGATTCAACGTAAATTGCTTTATTGAATAGATGTATTGTGTTTAAAATCAAAATTGGTATTGTCGGGATTAATAAAATGAAATATATGATTGAAGTGAGCTTTGAGAACATTGTACATTGAACCAAATAATTTATTTATTCTAGTGTATGTGGTATAAAAAGTTATTAGTTCTTTTACCAGAATTGTGGTGTGGTACACTTATAAAGAAACACATTTTCTAAAAGAATCAGGGAGCCCCGAAAACGAGATCTATATTTCGAGCTCCAGACCCATTTTGGTCTTGTAGCTAGTAGCTAGTCCCTTATTTTTATTTAAGTTTAAACCCCCACACTCCCTCCCCACTTCTTTTTCACCTTTTGGAATGGACCTTCACTCATTTTAAAAATTTTCACAATGTTTTAATGCAATAAAATTGGGTCCGGAATCGGGACCGGCTGGTCCTCAGTCTCAAAAAGTGAGGCATGAGATTGGAAACTTTTTCCCAACGATCCAATCTTTGTCCCAACCTGGAATCTTTTTTACCAATCATGTCTCGATTCGAAAACGACTGGTCGTGTGAACCATGAAAATAAGTATTTCACGTGCGAATTTGAAATAGATAGATTAGTCTCTTAAAAATCATTCACCAATATGTTTTTAGATATAAAATAATATTCCAAAAGTTTCACTAAAGTATAATTCTAAATAATGTCCATTTAAACTTTTAAAATATTTTGATTACATCTAAAAATTATGTTAGCGTATTTAGTTTTAGAAATCTACAAATCTATTAATCTCTTTTAAAATGAGAATGAAAATATCTTAAGTGAGATTATATTCCACTAAAATTTCTGCAATCTCAAAGATAATTCAATATTTTTAAAAATAAAAAAAAGATTTATTGTTTTAAGCTGGTACCTTCTGATTGTGCTTACTATTAGCTTTATAACTTTATTTGATCACATGTATGTCATGTAAGTAATAAATTTGTTTGTCTGAAAGATTATTCCATTAGAGAGTGCATGTCCCGACAAAAACACTAATAGAAAAGATGTTTTTGGCATCAAATTTTACGTCAGAAAGTCTACTTTCAGATGGAAAATATTTAATATGAATAAATTTATTAGTTAATCGGACTAAACCTGCGAGTAACTAAAGCTACAAGGTTAAAAACATATATAATCAAAAGTTACAGAATTAAATGTACAATTTTCCCAAGGGAGTGTTTGTAAGAGATTAAAAAAGTGTTCTTCAGCTTCTGGCTTAAGAAAAGCTGAAATGAGTGTTTTCAAGTGATAACTTCTACTTTAATTAAGCTGGAAACATATTGAGGGAGTGTTTGCAGGAGCTCGTGCTTATCAAAAGTGAATTATTTAAGAGATTGCTGAAAAAATGATTTATAGTAAAAGTAGGTAGTGTTTGGAGATAGAAGTGATTTTAATTAACATGTAAAAGTTGGAGTGTTGGTTAAAAAAGTGATTTTTGACATAATATTTTGTTAAACACAAAAGTGCCCTTTCTATATCTCCACTAACGACCCGTCTTCCACCGTACGAACAAAATTCTGCTCCCAAAATTGAAGACCAAAAATCAAACAAAGAAATAAATTTGGGAGCTCCTCTTTTCTATCTGGTCCAGCCACCTATGGGAGCTCCTCTTTTCTATCTGGTCCATGAGGAGCTCCTCTTCTATTTCACGAACCCCAACTTGTACTGTCTCAAAAAAGAGGCGTCCAAGTCAACCACCAGATTCACTCGGATTTAACTTAATATTTATCCTCAATGTTGAAATTATTTACAAAAAAACAAGAAGCTAAGGAGTGTTTGGGTTTGCTTTAAAAAAAGCGTTTTTCAGCTTTTGGTTTAAAAAAAGTTGAAAAGAGTGTTTTCAAATGACAGCTTCAGCTTAAATTAATCACTTAAAAGCTAAAAGGTGGAAGCAGGTAGAAGGGTGCTTTAAACTGCTTTTCACTTTTTCTATTACACAAAAAGCACTTATTTTACCAAATACTACCAACTTTTACTTTTTTAGAATCACTTTTTCCTCAAACACTACCAACTTTTACTATTAATCACTTTTCCCAAAATCATTTTAAAAAATCACGTTTTTAAAGTTGAAGCAATTGCAAACGCTCCCTAAATCACCCATATACTTTCTTTGAGCTTTTGACTTAAAAGCACTTTAATTTAATTGAATTACAAACACCATTTTTAGCTTATTTTACAAAATAAGTTTTTTTACGGTATTTTACAAAATGAGTTGAAAAGCACTTTTAAAAGTGTTTGCACACACTGCCTCAAAGGTGCTTTTGGGTTTGTTCGCAAAGTACTTTTAACTTTTTAAAGGGATTTGGGAAAAAATGATTAATAACAAAAGTTGATAGTGTTTGAGAAAAAAGTGATTTTGAAAAGTACAAGTCCGTAGTGTTTGATAAAATAAATGCTTTTTACGTAACAAAATAGTAAAAAGCAGATTTTAGCTTTTAGTTTTTAAGTTTTAAGTAAGTAGACGTTGTCACTTGAAAACGTTTTTTTTAAGCCAAGAGTTGATAAGCACTTTTTCTTCACTTTAGTTATTAAAGTGATTTATGGAATTTTCACTTTTTCTATTACACAAAAGGCTTAAGTAATAATTTGTTAGTCTGGTCTGATCTGGTCTGATAATATCTAGTCAGTTTTTTTTTATAACTATGCCATGCATTCTGATGTTAATTCACTCGTTGTGAACCAAATCCACGGACCATTTTTTAAAATGCCCTAAAAAGGTTTAATATTTATCAAACTACCCGGCCAACGTTCGTTATTATCAAACTACCGCCTCCGTTAAATGAATTGGCCTACTTCCCATTATACCCCGCGTCAGTTTAAATGTTTTGGCGTACTTCCAATTATACCCCGCTTCAGTTAAATAACTGCTTCCTCTTTCCACACGTCACATTATAACGACCACATCCCAACGGCTACTTATTCACAACGGTAACATTTATTTCAGATTGTCATTCCTTTCTCCTCCATCATTCCACGTTTATTTCAGATTCTCAGTTGTCTTCAACCTCTAGCCTTATCGACTCAGTCAGTACCAAAAGCTTGGTACAGGGCATTTGGATTTTCGTCATCCATCATCCGGCAAGACAAGATTAGCTACATATACTAAACGGTTGGTTAAAGCTTCATCTCCATTATATTCAGATTCTCTAGCTTTTCTGGTGCGTAGAATCATAAAACTCATGTCATAATTTATATATGTTCAAATATAATACAACCATATGGTCGGATAACAAATACAAAATGATCAACCACGCTAACCGACAACTTTGGTTGTTCACAACCGTTATTATTTTAGTGGTCGGCTATAATAGGTCTACGTGCGATAACTTTACAAGTCAATTTTTGGTATTAAATTTGTAGACCATATGTTCGACCATCATATAGTCGAATAGTTGTAAAAAGAAGTAACTTACAAAATTTTAACTAATACAGAGTACTGAACCATCAAAACAAGAATATGGTCGACCAAATGTGGTCCATATTGATCTTTGTCGACCACAATTTTGTCGAACATTTGTACATGATCGAGTAAATATAGTCGAATAGTTATGAAAACTGTAACCAATAAGTCGAAAATTTTAATATATAATGGAAAAAACAAAACTGATTGGAACTGTTTAGAACTGGTCGACCAAATGTAGTCATCGATATCCACTATGTGTCGACCAAAATCACGTCGAAAATATTAGTTATATATTTTAAACGTCAAACAATAATGTTCAAGTTTATGCAGATGGATTCAACACCGATATATATTCATTACAATGGGAAATGGGAGAAGAACGATTCCGGAGAGTACAAATTTACTGGTGACACTAAGATAGGTGCTTTCGATTGGGATCCTAGTAAAGTGGATTTTGACCTGTTTATGAGGTGTATCTACGGAGAGACAGGTTATGACCCTATGTCTCACATACTGAAGATCTCATTTCAACTCCCACGCTTTGGTAAAGTCGTTCCTTTTA
Organism: Cuscuta epithymum; assembly: GCA_945859915.1. Taxonomy (NCBI): domain Eukaryota; kingdom Viridiplantae; phylum Streptophyta; class Magnoliopsida; order Solanales; family Convolvulaceae; genus Cuscuta; species Cuscuta epithymum. Next base: position 374,783 of record CAMAPF010000276.1, on the reverse strand, counting down.
CCATAGACAAGGATAAAGCACTCTCTGTATTTTTGAAAGACACAGAAATGCGTTCAACTTTAATTAATGTTGAGGTTGTTGAGGTTATTGAAGTACAACCTGTTACTGAAGAGATTGAAGAGGTCGAACGCAATGAAGATGTACCATCTGTTGTGGTAAGTTTAGAGCATAGGGAGGACTGCTCTAAAAATGATGAAGTTTTCTTTGAGGATTCTTTTTTTCAATGCAGCATTATTGTGGAAGGAGATGCTACTGTATCCACCCCTAAGAAACTTGACAGTCATAAAGAAGAAGAATCTGATTATTCTGGTCTTACTCCTACCAAAGTAGTTGATCATGATGCTACTGTATCCACACCTAAGAAACTTGACAGTCATAAAGAAGTATCTGATCTTACTCCTAGCAAAGTATTTGATGATACCGAGGAAAATGTGGTCGACCAAGATTCTAAGGACGGCCACTATGTAGTCGATCCTGACTCTGCTAATGGTACTTTTGATGATGGTTCCAAATTCGTAGTTGGGTTTGAATTTGAGAATAAAAAAGACCTGAAGGATAAGTTTAGGGAGGTTGCCATCAATGCAAATTTTGAAACAACAACTTGGAAGAGTGATGCCACGAGATATAAACTGAAGTGTAGATGCCCTACATGTAAGTGGATGATGAATGCAACTGCCGTAAAGAATTCTCCAAGATTTAAAATCATAAAATACATAAAGAAGCACAACTGCTCAGTTGGAGACTGTAATCGTACTAATAGTCAAACCACTTCAAGATATGTTGCACAAACGATTTTAGCTACTCTTGGTGGTGGTTCTGAGGAAATGATTAGACCGAAGTCTATAATGACCCTCATGCAAAATAAGAGTATGCCAATTACTTATGCAAAGGCATGGTGGGGCAGAAAGTTTGCAAATGAAGCCTTGTATGGTTCTCCCGGCAGTAGTTATAAACTACTTCCATTATATTTGCATATGTTGAAAGAGGCAAACAGTGGAAAAGTTACAACACACCTTGAAGTTGAAAATGGATTATTCAAGTACGTGTTTATAGCATTTGATGCCTGTATTTCAGGATTTCAATCACTCAGGAAAGTTATCTCGGTTGACGGGACATTCTTAAAAACTTCTTACAAAGGGGTTTTACTCATAGCTACAGCTGAAGATGGTGACTTTCATCAGTATCCTTTAGCTTGGGCTGTTGTGGACAGTGAAAACAATGACTCTTATGATTGGTTTTTTGGGCATTTGAGAAAGCTTATTGCCGATTCATCAGAGCTTGTATTCATTTCTGATAGGCATGCAAGCATTGCTAATGGACTGAGAAAGCACTACAACGCTGCTGATCACGGACACTGTAAATTTCATATATCACAGAATCTGAAATCTCATCTTCACAAAGATGAAGGGGCAATGAATTTATTTGACAGTCTTGCAAATGCATACACCGAAAGGCATTTTAATCGTATATATAGGGAATTTCGAAGTAGATTTGAATCTGGGGCTAATTATATAGATGGGATTGAAAAGAGCAAATGGGCTAGAGCATTCTTTCATGTGAATCGCTATAATATTATGACAACAAATGGAGTGGAAAGCATGAATAATGTTTTGAAAAAAGAAAGAGTACTTCCCATTGTTGCACTATTGAAAGGAGTACAATCCAAGGTTTCTGAGTGGAGAGGCAAGCGATTGGTGGAGTTACAGTTAACAGAGTCCAATTCTAGCCCACTGACTGCCCAAGCAGAGACACTCATTCGCAATAGGTACAGGAAGGCTAAGTCAATGACATCAGTGCAAATAGGTTTGTTTGACTTTGAAGTTAAAGGACCTGAAGGTACGTCTACACACGTGGTCAACCTGGCACGGAAAACTTGCACCTGTCGTGTTTTTGATTTAACACGACTTCCATGTGCTCACGCTCTGGCATGCTATCATCTGGGACATAATATTCAACTTTATGACTTGTGCAGCAACTACTACACTCGAGAATTCATGTACATGGCATATGCTGAAACCATTTATCCTGTCCCCGAAGTAGAAGATTGGGATGCCAAAGACACTGTGCTTCAATCCGTTAATCCTCCTGCCATATCAAAGAAGCGAGGAAGGCCTACAATGAAAAGATTTCCATCCGCCGGCGAGCATAGAAAGAAATGGCAATTGACATGCTCAGGTTGTGGCAAAAAAGGACATACTATAAGAACTTGTAAAAAAAGAACAGAACCTGTCGACCTTGTTGACCATGTGATAGCCGATAATAATACCCTTGTTTAGGGTCGATAAACATCTTCAAGTAAATTTTATTTCAACTAAATGTAGGGTCGACCCTTAATCAAAATGTGCTTTATACTTTTGACAAAGTACTACGGAGTACTCCGTAGTATTTATGATGATCCATCTCTAGCAGACATATTTTCCATGAAGATTAAGAAAAAAATATTAGTCCATTACAAATCTGTTCCCTAAAATGACTAAGAAGTTTGAAGAGATGCATGTCTTTCCGATTTCAAACTAGGTGGATTTTCAAACTCTATAGTGCACCTTCAGATGACACCATTGTATTTGACGTCGAGGTTCTCCTTGTGTCAACTTAGTTGAATATACTTTGTCGATTTTATGTTGATCGACTATGGTAATAGCAAAGTAAAATGAGTTCAGTTTCAGGATGTATGTTTCCCCTCCCAAAAATAGTAGTAAAGCAAGCCTATCACCGTGATTGGAATGGTGATTAACATGATTTACTATTATTTTGGAGACAGAGGATACAACGTGGAAGTTTGTCTTTATTGTGCACGATGTAAGTTCTAACTTGTATCGTTTCATTTCCCAAATTAGTAGTAAAGCAAGCTAATCATCATTACTATCACTGTGATCAACTTGCATTACTACTATTTTTGGGAGACGAAACGATACACTGAAACTACACTCATGTAGGATTCAGCTATATATAATGTAATCGACCAACATATAGTCGACTCATATTGATTAAAACTTAAAAAGGTAAAATAAAACTGGTTCTCTCCATCTGAAAAAAATAGACTTATAAGAAATTTCTCCAGAGAACTTATGTTTGAGAACTTGTAATGAAATAAAAACAATTTCACAAGACAGTTCGAACACAATTTATTAATATTTAATAAAACATTATTTAACATTGTAAAAAATATTACGGAGTAGTATCGAAAAATAGAGTTTTTAGATAAGTTGCACAAGAAGAACCTCGACGTCAATACAATGATGCCATCTCAACATGCATTACAGAGTTTGAAGATATACCTTTTTTGAATAGGAGGCACTTGCGTATTCAAACTTCTAGGGTAGGATTTGTAATGGACGAATATTTTTTGCCCAACTACATGGAAAAACATCTGGTCTGTGCTCTCCATTCTTTGTGTGCTATGTGATATATTTTGCATAGAGGATTGTTCCATATATATAGTAAGCTAGATTTATAAGGAAACCCTAATAAATAAATAATAAATAAATAAAATTCCAAAAGTAAACAAGAATATACGGTTGTAGGGATGGAATAATCTAGAAAAAAAAAATCCAGATACAAAGTATAAAAAAAAAGTACAATCTAGTCTAGATAGAATTTCAAAACACATAGAAACCCCATAGAAGGGATACTCTAGATTTACATACCATATATTCTAGATATATACCATATACGATGTACTAAGAATTAAGAATTAAGAAGTGTATTTCAGATATACAAGGAAACCCATAGAATTCCAAAAGTATAAACCACATATAGTAGATAGAATATACGGTATGAGTAATGATATTCTAGTTCTAGATATAATATACTACTGAGTACGCATTAAGTTAAGAAGAAATCAAAAAAAAATACAGATGCATATACTCGAGCCGCTGCTTATAGCATACGATGTTGAGATATATATATGGTGAAGAGGTGACTGTTGAGATTCAATAATTGATAGGTAATTGGTTGAGGATGAGGTGACTGTTGGGGGATTTAACTGTGGTAGTTGAGGTGCATTGAATTCACCTAGAAGTACATGGATTTAAAAATAACTATTCGACCAAAGTTACGTATTGAAGCAAACTTTCCTGCTGAAATCGACCACAATTTAGTCGAAAACCTTTGTTAAAAATGTACATGAATAAAAAATTCGTATAGAATTCCAAAAGTTGTTTACCAATTACCATTGACCCTAATAAATAGAATTCCAAAAGTTACGTATTGAAGCTAAAATTTAATTTAATTTTCAATATCTTTTTATAACAAACATTAATTGATAGCCAGAGAGGTGATTGGTTGAGGAAGAGGTGACCGCTGGGTTTTAACTCTAGGGGTTGCGGTGAATAGAATTCACCAACAAAAATTAAATTTACTTACAAATGTTGGTCAATATTCTACGGATCGATCAGCAATCGGTCGACACTCTTTTTTATAATAAAAGTTCATTTTACTTTTCAATATCTTTTTATCCCTTTTTATTAATCCTAGAGTAAATTAAGAATTGAAAAGTACAATCTATTGATAGAATTTTGAATTTTCTCAAAAGTGTTACGAAAATCACTTGATCGACAATATATTAGTCTAATTTTTAAGCATATTTTTATATTGTTCCAAAGTTAAGTATATATTTAAATATTTTGAAGTACTTTTCTACAAAAGACTAAGTAGTCGATTATATGGTCGACCTATAATGTACACGGATTCAAAAACACGATTCGACAAAACTTTAATTAACTTTACTGCTTAATTCGACCACAATTTAGTCGACCAACTTTGTTAAAAATGTACATGATTAAAAGTTGTTTACCATTGACCCTTTTTAACAAGAATTCCAAAAGTTATGTATTAAAGCAAAAAAAAGTTTAAAAACATTGTTAATGTTTATTAACCCTTGTTTATACTAAAATTTTAATTTCATTTTCAATATCTTTTTATAACACACATTAATTGATAGCCAGAGGTGATTGGTTGAGGAAGAGGTGACCGTTGGGTTTTAACTCTGGTGGTTGCGGTGCATTGATCGAATTCACCAACAAAAATTAATTTTCAAGCATTAATTGTTTATGATCGTAATTCCTGGTGAATTACGTGCTTTAACTAAAGTTGTGCTTTAATTCATGGTTTTGACAGGATTTGTGTATCGGTATTAACGGTGAGTAAAGTTAGATTGATAGGGTGATTGGCTGAGGAAGAGGTGACCGTTGGGTTTTAACTCTGGTGGTTGCTGTGCATTGATCGAATTCACCAACAAATATTAAATTTACCTACTGCTATCTATTTTAACTTTAATACTAATCCATTAAAAGTGCTCAATAGTGAAACTTTATCAATTAAAATTGGTAAAGTTTTGGAAAAATATGTGCTTTTTGTCTAATAAAGCTTTAATGTTTTTGTTTAAACATTAAAGTTTTAATGTTTAATTAAATGTTTGAAAAAATTGATAAAGTTTAGATTTTTTTTATACTCGTAATAAGTATAGGTAAAATACTTTTTTATACAATATAACTAGGTCGATCATTTGTTGGTCGAAGACAAAAACAAAAAATGTGTAGGTGGAAAACACATTGTTGTCATATCGTCGAACACAATATAGTCGAAAAGGACTTTGGTCGAACACAAACAGTTTGAAATATAGTCGATCATTTGGTCGGACACTTACAAAATATACTGATCGACTATGAGGTGACTGTTGATAAATTTTGATTTTACTATAGCACCAAGCTTAGCCGAGACACACATAATCGACCAACTTTTGACGACTATGACGATGTAATCTTTAGTAACATTTTATTTCATTCATAAATATGAACATGAGTCTCTATTCCTACAAGAATGTATATATATAGGGGAAAAATGTTAAATATTTGCATTCTTTTGTAACATTTTATTTATTTCATAGATAAATATGAAATTAAATTTGTGACATTTGGGCTTGAATGCTTTGTTATTCACTATATTTATTTATATTATCAAAAACCTTGGCTATAGTAGTTTTACTTTGTTATTCACTAATTTAAAATATTCACTATATTTCTAGCATCAGATAAAACATTGGCTATAATAGTTTTACTTTGTTACTCACTATATTTATTTATATTATCAAAAACCTCAAATCCTCTATTGTCGAACACACACAAAATATACAAAAGACAAGTAGTCGATAATATGGTCTGGGCGAACACACACACAAATTATATTGGTCGAACACAAACAAATTATATTAATCGATTTTTTTATTGACGTGTAGTTGACGGAATATTTAATATATTGTGCTTCAAGTCCTTTGGTTGACGCCCTTGACGAAATATAATTCACCTATAAAAATTAAATTTACTACTGAAATCGACCAAAGTTTCTTAAACTCGATAGTGTTGGTCGATAACCATCAAAAATATATAGGTCGACAAAATTTGTTCATCTCAACCGCCGGAGTTAAAGCCAACGGTCACCTGGTCCTTCCATTAAATACTGGTAATTAACTATTACGTACGAGTATATTGGAAGCTAACATGTTCACGTTTACTAGTATATAAATAACACTGTCCTAGATATGGGAGATATGTTAGAGGCAACTTGGCGTTCTGCTTTTCCATGGAAAGTGAATGCTATCCTAATAATGTTCGTCCATGTAGGTTTAGCAAAACTTTCAGTCCATTACCATTTCCACAAGATCTACTTAGTTTTCATTTGAAAGTTTCAATATATACAAGACTTAGCATGGAAAGTCTTGTATGACATCATTGTATTTGACGTCGAGAGAAATTGGTGTTTGTGTCTGTTCCACTCACGCACAACCAATCCTTTCGTTGGTGGTTTGTGCGGAGTATGGAAATCCTACGCCATCGCCCATTGCCTTGTGTGTAAGTTGGTTAGCCGCGTATTCCATGTTGTGTGATATCAACTGGATGGAAGTTAATTCTACTTGGATGATGAACTTGAAGCATACAAAAGATACTCACGGTGGGAAGTTCTCATACAAGAAGGAATAGATGGCATACAAGACTTTTGTAAATTAAATATCTATCAAGCTTCTCCATTCTTTTGTAACATTTTATTTCATAGATAAATATGACCATTGGAATTGACAGTGGTTGACTATATGGGACCTTTGGGCGTGATAGATATGTCAAAGCATTAGAGAAAAAATTAAGTAGTCTCCATTTGAACAGACAGTCACTTGGATATGAGCCGTCAATCATCATCTTCCTTATCCGAGTTACCTAGTAACACAGTTGAAGTTGAAATCGATCAAAGGTAGATGGCATACAAGACTTTTGTAAATTAAATATCTATCAAGTTCTTTAGATCATAGGTCGACTTGAATATCTGTATTCTTTTGTAACATTTTATTTCATAGAAATATGACCATTGGAATTGACCGTGGTTGAATTCCATCTTCTGAAACTAAAACTTTTGCTGTTATTTGACGTACAATAATTTCAATATGCCGATTATGAATCTGGACCCCCTGAGATCTATAAACTTTTTGGATCTTATGAATCAAATTAAAGAGATACGACTTTGCACTATAGTGCAAAGTCCCAATTCAATATATGTGACCTTTGGGTATCAATATATTTTTATAAAACATTAACTATTTATGATCGTAATATACAAGAAGACCCTAATAGAGGTGAGACAGTTGGTAACACGAACAAAAATATATAGGTCGTCTTACGGTTTCAGAGTTTACATGTCTAATTTAAGGAGAAAAATTGTGTAAAAATATTAGGTATATATTTGAGAAATAATTTAGTTTATTCGAACAAGAATTGAGGCGGTCGACTTAGTTCGACTTGATAATGAAAATTTTTCAGTAACATTTTATTTCTAGATTATTACGACCGTTGGATTTGACCTTTGGGCATCACAGATAAATGGATGATTTTTTAGGTCGACCAAATCTAAGTAAATAAAATCTCAAAATTGAAACATTGATGAATAGTTAATGTACCGTTTTGATTCATTTAAGAGTTAAGGTACCAAAATTCAACATTACCAATAACTTCAGTTTTGATGTAATGTAATAGAGTCCAAATGTGAAAACAAATGGTAATTGACCTTGTGTAAATTACACAATATGATCCAACATATGTTGGTCGAACACGAAAAAAGATTAAGAAAATTTCTAAATTCCCGTGATTCAACCAACCTCAAGTCGATCTTTATAATTTTGTTTGTTTTCGACCAACACAATTGACATAGTTTGGTCGATCTGAGTAAGAAATTCAATTTTATAGGTGAATTCCGATGTTTGAACTTACCTCAAGTCGACCTATATAATTTTTAATACCCCTCAACTAATTTTTAGTCCATGTATTGTAGCCAAAGTTTCAATGTAAAATATCCACAAAGGGGAGGTTCAATATATATAAATACATTTTTAAAAAATAATTCCTACTCTTAAAATAATAGACATTTACACACTTTTTACAAAAATAATTTCTACTCGGAAAGTTCACAACAATAATCCAAATATTATACGAGTACTTATTTAATAAGTACTCGTATAATTGGAATATTATATATTGCAGCTTACTTAAGCGTAGTAATATTTATAGAAGAAATAATTACATAAATATGACCAAAATAAAGATGATTTACAAAAATATGATTCATTACTAGAGTAGTAATGAAATCATAGTAATTTATGTTCAAGTTTTGCACTTTAGTTACCACAGCACTACGTTGTAGTAATGAATAATTTTATTTTAGTAATATTCTCGTAAAAACCCCATATTAGAAATATTTAAACATATTTTTTTTAGTAATTAAATATATATTAAAGATTTAAAATATTAGGTCGACCAAATTTTATGGAGACCAATAAACCTGGGTCGACCAAATTAAGTCCTAAAAAGTGTTCAAGGAATCAAAAGAAATAAGTAGTGTTCAAGTCATCACAACTCACAAAAAAACATTGGTAATTCACATCATAACCATCCTTCCACCTGCCTTCAATTCCATCATATAATGATGACTGTGAGGGGGTGGAAACTCCAAGTCACAATCGTCAATCACCATCGTCAGAACACGGCCAAACTCGTGGTTGAAGAACACAATCCTCTCACGGTCAGGTATGAGTAACCTACTTTTTACTTCTTCTAACATTCCTTCTTCACCCACAAATATTTCTTGTGTTCCATGCATAACCACTAGACCACTTCCAGGATTACAACAACTCCTCAAAAAGTCCGTGCAGAGTTGCTGTTTCAGAGATTTATTTCATTATTTGCCTTGAAGTTTAAAACAGACAACATGGTTCATGATATTACAAAAATGATACTCGTATTAAAAGTTGTATAGTGCAAACCTTTGCTGTTTTTTTGTGTGGAATGTAAAAGAAAGAAGGGCAGTAGAAAAGATTTGCATATGGCAATTTAGGAATGGCGGACTGGACAAAGACGACAGCATCACCTGTGACATATAAGAAATAATATACGTAACAAGATATACGATAGTACGGAGTAGATAGTACTACGTATTTGATGTTTATTTACAAAAACCAACAAAATAGTTCCCTTGCATACCTGATTCAGCTGGGAATGTAGCGGGAGTGGTATTGGTTATAGGGGCAACCTTATTACCCCGATTGTCAAAAACAAAGGTTTCAAATTTAAAATTCCCAACATGGCGAAACAAAACATAGCCATGCACGGGAACATCAACTTTTTTCAAGAATTCGTCAAAACCACTTGCAAAATCTCCTTTATCAACTTCCACAGACCATGATTGGTTACCATAAGCAAGAAGAGCACTTACTTCAGCATGCTCAAAAAGGTGTCGGCTCATACACCTAGGTATGTCCTAAAAAACAAAATATGAAGTAGTAGGCATAAATAATGGTAGCATATACGGAGTATAAAACTAAAACTCTAATGATATCAACAAAATTCTGTGCATGCATACCGTACGATAGAGATCATTGTTTTTCACTACAAACCAAGCAATTGTAGACTGGGTAACATCAGGTTGATGAATTGAGGAAGAAGAAAATTTTAAACATGAACCGTCTAGGAAACACCAAAATTTGGATTTATTAAAACAAGATTTTAATTTATAAAAATTGAACGAGTAATTCATTCAAAGATTATAAAATTACTTACAATAGCCATTCGTCTCGCCCGATTGTTCTATATTTTTCAAATATCTTTCCAGCCCTTCCCTGCCTGTAATTCTCGGTGGAATAACGGAAGGGAAGTTTGCTGCTGAAAGAAACGTGTACCAGTCTTGTAAGATTTTGACGATCCAGCGACCAGAATCTGATAGGGTTGCATCTGCAACACATACACGGCGTCCATGCACAGTATTCAAGAAGTAAGTAAGCCGGTTTCCTGCATCAGCACCGTCACCTTCTACACAAGTCATAGTGCCCCAAAGATCCATTGTAGTGTCTGAGAGTAAGCAAAAAAAGCGCAAAGAAGTATTAATATGGAGTATTTGTAGTTTGGAACGTTTGAGAGACCATATAAATCAATCCACCAAGGGATCAACGCGTCCGTCAATGAGCCCGACGGTTACCAACGGATCAACAAGTCGATCAATACCAAAGGTCTCCCGTTTGTCCCTTGTCAACTCACGCGGGTTGCGGGTTTAAGTGGTTGGCCCACCGGAATGTGGGCCAACCCACCAGAATGTGGCTTGCGGCTTGCCCCGCAAGTCCTACAGGCTACAGTGAGTTTAGACTCTGGAATCCCGCGCGGGCTCATGACTGGTGGAACAGGTCAGCCTTCATATGAGCGTCCCCACACGGGCCATGATCCTCCTGTTAGGCCCAATTGACTCTATTTATTAATCCTGCTTAATGGGCTCGGTATATACCGTACCGAATTACTTCGGTATGGTATCGGTATATATTTTGGAAATAAACGGTATACCGTTATACCGTCATAACGTGATTCCAATCCAATAATTTCTTTAAAATTATAAACATAACTAGAAACACAACATTAATTCAAGGATAATGACTTTATATCCATGTTTCTTGAATTATTTATACTTGTTGTTGGAGATCGATGTTATTTCAACTATATTTATGTATGGTATTTTTGCCCACCCCTAATGGTAACAATATGTACTTTTGCATATCGAAAGTTTACGGTATGGTAAAGGTATAGGATAAAATCTTCGGTATAGCGTACCGAACCACCCCTAGATGAGGTTGTCTTCTACTCCGTATGTTACAGTACTACCTCTGTTTCATTTTATGGGTCTTACTTTCATTTTGGGGGTTGTTCCAGAATAAATGTCACCTTTTGAAGTGATCTATTGAAATATGTGATCTAGTGCATTTATGCAGGGGCGGACTTACCTTTGGTATCATCTGACTTTTCTTAAGGTTTAGTCAGATTAGGGGATGTTTTCTTTTGGACTGTTTTCAGTTCCAGACCAGATCAGACCTGACTTCCGTAGTTATAAAAAACATAGAGATCAGACAAGATTAGACTAGACCACACCAAACCCCCAACGAATAATACAAATAATAATACAAATAATAATAATAATAATAATAATAATAATAATAATAATAATAATAATAATAATAATAATAATAATAATAATAATAATAATAATAATAATAATAATAATAATAATAATAATAATAATAATAATAATAATAATAATAATAATAATAATAATAATAATAATAATAATAATAATAATAATAATAATAATAATAATAATAATAATAATAATAATAATAATAATAATAATAATAATAATAATAATAATAATAATAATAATAATAATAATAATAATAATAATAATAATAATAATAATAATAATAATAATAATAATAATAATAATAATAATAATAATAATAATAATAATAATAATAATAATAATAATAATAATAATAATAATAATAATAATAATAATAATAATAATAATAATAATAATAATAATAATAATAATAATAATAATAATAATAATAATAATAATAATAATAATAATAATAATAATAATAATAATAATAATAATAATAATAATAATAATAATAATAATAATAATAATAATAATAATAATAATAATAATAATAATAATAATAATAATAATAATAATAATAATAATAATAATAATAATAATAATAATAATAATAATAATAATAATAATAATAATAATAATAATAATAATAATAATAATAATAATAATAATAATAATAATAATAATAATAATAATAATAATAATAATAATAATAATAATAATAATAATAATAATAATAATAATAATAATAATAATAATAATAATAATAATAATAATAATAATAATAATAATAATAATAATAATAATAATAATAATAATAATAATAATAATAATAATAATAATAATAATAATAATAATAATAATAATAATAATAATAATAATAATAATAATAATAATAATAATAATAATAATAATAATAATAATAATAATAATAATAATAATAATAATAATAATAATAATAATAATAATAATAATAATAATAATAATAATAATAATAATAATAATAATAATAATAATAATAATAATAATAATAATAATAATAATAATAATAATAATAATAATAATAATAATAATAATAATAATAATAATAATAATAATAATAATAATAATAATAATAATAATAATAATAATAATAATAATAATAATAATAATAATAATAATAATAATAATAATAATAATAATAATAATAATAATAATAATAATAATAATAATAATAATAATAATAATAATAATAATAATAATAATAATAATAATAATAATAATAATAATAATAATAATAATAATAATAATAATAATAATAATAATAATAATAATAATAATAATAATAATAATAATAATAATAATAATAATAATAATAATAATAATAATAATAATAATAATAATAATAATAATAATAATAATAATAATAATAATAATAATAATAATAATAATAATAATAATAATAATAATAATAATAATAATAATAATAATAATAATAATAATAATAATAATAATAATAATAATAATAATAATAATAATAATAATAATAATAATAATAATAATAATAATAATAATAATAATAATAATAATAATAATAATAATAATAATAATAATAATAATAATAATAATAATAATAATAATAATAATAATAATAATAATAATAATAATAATAATAATAATAATAATAATAATAATAATTAGTCACATAAAATGTAATGCAAGCATCTACTGAACATATTAATTCAAACTAAATCAAACCCAAAATTGGGAGATTGACCCCAATTTTGGTCTGGTCTAGTCTAGTCTAGTCTCATAAATGCTCTGTCTCGTAAACGAATAAACCTTCCTGTCTCTATCGTAGTATTTATAAGTGCGTTTAATTATCTTCTGAACCAGTACAGATTTGTGAACTTATTTATTTATTTATTTGGTCGACCATGAGTTGATATATTTGGTCGAGCGAACAAAAATCACGCAAGACCAAATATGTTGGTCGAGCAGAAATCAAATACTCCATTTTGGTCGACTTCATTTTGGTCGAATTTTAAGGAGTACTTAGGTCGACTTCATTTTGGTCGAATTTTAAAAAGATGATTTCAGACGAATAAGTTTGAAATACTATGGAAACATGAAATACTCGTATAAAAAAAAAAAAAATTGTCCTATGAAAACATGAAATACTCGTACTATGAAAACGATTTTTTTTTTTTATGAAATACTCGTATTAGCCTCAAATAGTACTACGCTGCAACATCCCCTAATCTGCAAGGGTCTAGTCTGCAACCTGCAAGGGTCTAGTCTCACACGGAGTAAATGTTCTGTAGGGAAACGAGTAAACGTTCCATCTCACATAAATATTGTCGTTTTGGACTGTTCGGTCTAGTCCGTTTATCTAGTTTGAATGGGACGGATCAGGGATGGAGTTAAAATGATACGCAGTAAAATGTTTAAGACTGAAAATGATCCTCAAAGTAGCTAATACATGAAAAGTAACCTAAATTAATGCGTAGTACGGATTACTATAAACTAGCTAAAATGATCATGTCAGATAAATTCAGTCAATACAGTCAGAAAAGTACATGGAAAAAAAACTACTGTTACACATTTTTTGTTTTTTTTGTATGTATTACATATATACACACAAACGAATTTAGTAGACACTTCAAATAAGATGTGTCTGTATACAGACAAAAAAAACACTTGGCAAATACTAGTGTATAAGTGTACGGAGTACAACCTTACTTTTTCTTATTATTGTTACACAACTTAGTGAGTGAAATCAAAATTTCGTATTTGTTGAAAAGAATGGTTGATTTTTTTGATTTATGAAAAAAATAAATATAAATTAAGTCTTACTATTAATAATAATGATACTCTCGATCATTGTCCGATTAGTCCCGATCATCTCGATCTTAGTCTGATTAGCCCCGCGTTTGGTGAGATTAGTCCAGATACTATCGATCTTAGTCCAATTAGTCCAGGTACTCTCGGTGTTAGTCCGATTAGGACCAATCAGGACCAACATCAATTGGTCCGATGTTATTCCTGATACAAATGTTAGTCCCCTGATACTCTCGATCTTAGTCCAAATAGTCAAGATACTCACGGTGTTGGTCCAATTAGTCCAAGTGCTCTCATTGAGATTAGCCTCGATACTCTCGATCATTGTCCGATTAGTCCCGATCATCTCGATCTTAGTCTGATTAGCCCAGCGTTTGGTGAGATTAGTCCAGATACTATCGATCTTAGTCCAATTAGTCCAGGTACTCGCGGTGTTAGTCCGATTAGGACCAATCAGGACCAACATCAATTACTGCTTCATACAAATGTTAATCCAATTGGTTCTGATACTCTCGATCTTAGTCCAATTAGTCCAGGTACTCTCGATCCTATTGCAGTTAAGACCGATACTCTCGATGTTAGTCCGATTAGGACCAATACGGACCAACATCAATTAGTCCGATGTTATTCCTGATACAAATGTTAGTCCCCTGATACTATCGATCTTAGTCCAATTAGTCCAGATACTCTCGATGTTAGTCCGATTAGGACCAATCAGGACCAACATCAATTAGTCCGATGTTATTCCTGATACAAATGTTAGTCCCCTCATACTCTCGATTTCAGAACTAACACACTCCAGATCAGACCAGACCAGATTTAAACAGACCTGACCAGACCAGACCAGACTTGGACAGTTATAAAATACACTGAGACCATACGTTTACCAGACCAGAACAGTTCAGACTAGACCAGACCAGACTTATCCAATTAGTCCAGATACTCTAGATCTTAGTCCATTTAATCTTTTTTAACACCAGATTAGAAATATTAAGGTTCCAAATATTAATGTATTAGTGCTTATCCGTGCTTATCCGTGCTAAGCGGTCACATTCAATAGCGGAATGGCGCTGGTTCAGACTGGTATAATTTTAAACGTGTATCACACTATAGCATCTTCCCTTCTGTGCCCAATTCAATACCAAACAGAACGACTCTAGAAAGTACATTGAATGTGATACTAGAAATCCTTAATTTCTCTCTAGGGTTTACTTTATCGTTTATTTTCTCGGGTTATTGTTAACAATGGCCGATTTTGGGAGCCATGTTTATCTTTTTACTGGTTACACTGTTGAGGACGACCCTACCGATAAGAATAGGATGATTTATGTTTTATGTACGCGCCATGGAAGAAAAATACCAGTTGCATCTTTAACCTATTGCTGTCATCATCTACTTGAAGCGGGATGGCATGATTTTACGGATGCAGTAGACCTCCTCACGGCTCCCCACTTCAGCAATTATGAGATTGAGACACCAGACACAACAACTCTTCGAGGGCATTTGCTTGAAATAATTCAAAATAGTTATTCATACGGTGCTGAAGGTTAGTACGCTCAATGAATTCGGTTAGTACACAGTAATTTATTTACTGTGTATGCTCAATGAATTAACACCAAACTATTAAAATATATATATTCTTGATTCCCAGCCTGTACTCGAGACCCTTATAGGTTTTCTGTTCATCTTCCGGATGTGGATAAAACAAACATAGCTTGGTGGTTTGTCATTCCAGAAACAGATGGGACACCTACAGTATGCACTCATTAAACTTTGTAGTATTTAATGTTTCGATTATTGTTTTAATTTATACAAACGTGTTCTCAGAGTTTACCGGAGTGTATGAGCAGGCATCTTTTTGAGCACATAGAAAAGCGTGCTGTATTTGGTTATGGTAAAAAATCCTTCTTTGTGGACGTTGAGAACTTCATGTTAAATGGAGTTGACACATTCTTCACGGAATCTGGTGTTCCAGATGATGCCCTTCTTTTATTTCGCCATACAGGCAACTTTAGGTTTGATACATTTGCTTTTGAAAGTAGGGGTAATAACATTGCCCCAATTGATTCCGGGCTCTTTCCCAATCCTACTGCATCAGGTAGATAGATCCATTCTGTTTGAGTCAACTGTAATTTTGTTGCAACTGTAATTTCATTGTGTAATTTTTTTTAAATATTTTTCAGATGAAATGATTGTCCCTGTAAGGTCTGCCATTCCGAATTTGCCATACGAAGGACTCTTCTCATGTCCTTCTTTCTTCTACTTTCCGCGTAAAACTTCAAAGGTTTGATAAAAAATTCAAATCCTTCGTACTATTGCCCTAATTTACTCTGAAATAAAATATCTGAAACAGGTCCACTGCAATGAATTCTTGATGAGCTGTTGTAATTCAGATTTAGAACAAGAAGATTTAGTTGTGAGCCATGGAACACAAGATGAAGAGTTTTCTAGTAAGCATGCGCGGGTGTTGTTTAGGGCAGTGAGAGATCGTTTCTTTTTACATAAAAGCTTAAAGTTGGTGTTTTTTAACATCATGCGTGGTTGTGTTTTAATGCTGGTAATTGTTCAGTGCAACGTAGAGTCACTACCCCAGCACACTAGTATAGAATATATGATAGAGTTAAATTCGAATGGTAGAATGTAAGATTTGTTGTGACTTTTAAGAAACTGTCTGCCATGGTTGAAAAACCTACCAAGTTCTGGTTTAATATAACGTACTTCTATCTATAATTACAAATCTGATCTTTTTTTATTATCTACCCAAATGAAGTTTTATGGTTATTGGTCGATGAAATATTGATCGAACTAACAAAAATATATAGGTCGACTGAGTTTTAGTCGATATTTAAAAAAATATATAGGTCTATGAAGTATAGTCGACATTTAATAACGTTTTAAATAGTCTCATAAATGCTTTCCGTCTAGTCTCATAAATGCTCTGTCTGTTACGCCTCTTTAGTACTGTAGTATCTAAAGATTCGGATTGAGAACAATTTTGTTCACCCTCATTTGAGAGGGTTATGTTCACCCCACCCCTATTTACCTGCAATGTGGCAAGGCAATACTTTAGTATTTGGCAATTGTTTTATCTTTTTCTTTTTTTAATCAATTTTTTAAAAACAATATATCAAAATTTTTCTTTTTTTACGATCTTTCATATGGTACTAATATTGCATATAATAAAATTAAAAAAAATCAACGAAAAATAGATATTTGGAAATAAATGATTTTTTTTTCAAATTTTTATATATACAAAATTGATACCATTGGAAAGATCATTAAAAACTAAAAAATGTGATATATAAATATGGGATGGAATTCCACATGGAGTATGTTTTTTTATAAAAAAATTGACTACAAATAAAAAAATTATAACATTTTAAAGAAAAAATGGGATGGAATTCCACATGGCAATCATATATCAAAGGGGGTTAGTGAAGGGGGTGTACAAAATTGCACTCAGATTTGGCGCAGTATCCATACTGACCTCAAATAGTGCAAACATCGGTCTAGTCACATAATAAATGGATTTTATGCAACGTGAATTTAATAAGTATGCAACGTGACTGTTTACAACATGAGTTATAAATTTAATTATTCTTGGTTATACTAACAATGCGTAACCAATTAAATGTGTTTTATTTATGGATTATTTATAAATTATCAAATATTGCAATGCCTCTTACCGGAGTCGACCGTTGTGTTTTTTCAAACAATGGTTTGAAAAATGAGACAAATGATATTATAAAATGAGACGTAATATGTAAAAGGGTCGACTTGATTGTGAAAGTTCGACCATGAAAGGGTCGACGCAGGGGGACAAATGAGATTATATTTCATTGGTTAACTCAAAATAATCTCTATATTACATGTTATAATCATCTATATTGCATATTATGTCCATCATTGGGAACCCCATAAGGGTCTAGATGATTTGTGAACTCTTTGATGTAGTCTTCTGAAATCTGAATTCTAACATATAGTCGACCAAACAGTTGTCGACTTGATGTTGAAGATTCGACCATCATTTGAATCAGATTTGAGATTTTGATCGAACTTGATAATTTTTCATGAGAATTTCATTTTTTAATAATTATTGAATTTAATTATTCTTGGTTATACTAAGAATGTGTTACCAATTAAATGTGTTTTATTTATGGATTAATTATAAATTATCAAATATTGCAATGTCTCTTACCGGAGCCGACCGTTGTGTTTTTTCAAACAATGGTTTGAAAAATGAGACAAATGAAAGGGTCGACAGTATATTTTTTTAGAAAGTTTGAAAAATTTTAAAAAATGGCGCTATTTTCCAGAAAACCCAAAAAAAGGGAGGGAGTTACCATGGTAGAGCAAATTGGGTCTAGTCTCATAAATGCTTTCGGTCTAGTCTCATAAATGCTCTGTCTTCCGATATGGCACCTCTTTAGTACTGTAGTATCTAAAGATTTGGCGCAAGTCTCCATACTGAACCTCAAGATTTGGCGCAAGTCTCCGTACTGTAGTCACATAATAAATGGCCCATAATAAATGCCTGTTAAATTACTCCTAGTATATTTGTTCGATCGACCCCTAGTTGAGCATATTTTGGTCGACCTCAAAAAAATGTTTAGGTCGACTATATTTTGGGCGAAAAGTGTTGACGGCATTTTTAATGGATTCCTAAATTTTTTAGTGGAACATGGTCGAGCCTCCTTGAACACTAAATTTTCAGTGGATTTTTATTCGACCCGAATGTAGTCGTTTAAGTGGATTTTGAATGGATTCCTAGATTTTTTAGTGCAAACATGGTCGACCCTAAATTTTCAGTGGATTTTAAATGTATCTAGCATTATGATTAGTTGTTGAACTCATAATTCTTTCCAATTCCAGAAGTTATCATGGTAGAGCAAATTGGGTCTAGTCTCATAAATGCTCCGTCTTCCGATATGGCGCCTCTTTAGTACTGTAGTATCTAGGCGCAAGTCTCCATACTGAACCTCAAGATTTGGCGCAAGTCTCCGTACTGAAGTCACATAAGAAATGGCCCATAATAAATGCCTGTTAAATTACTCCTAGTATATTTGTTCGATCGACCCCTAGTTGAGCATATTTTGGTCGACCTCAAAAAAATGTTTAGGTCGACTATATTTTGGGCGAAAAGTGTTGACGGCGTTTTTAATGGATTCCTAAATTTTTTAGTGGAACATGGTCGAGCCTCCTTGAACACTAAATTTTCAGTGGATTTTTATTCGACCCGAATGTAGTCGTTTAAGTGGATTTTGAATGGATTCCTAGATTTTTCAGTGCAAACATGGTCGACCGTAAATTTTCAGTGGATTTTAAATGTATCTAGCATTATGATTAGTTGTTGAACTCATAATTCTTTCCAATTCCAGAAGTTATCATGGTAGAGCAAATTGGGTCTAGTCTCATAAATGCTCCGTCTTCCGATATGGCGCCTCTTTAGTACTTTAGTATCTAAAGATTTGGCGCAAGTCTCCATACTGAACCTCAAGATTTGGCGCAAGTCTCCGTACTGAAGTCACATAATAAATGGCCCATAATAAATGCCTGTTAAATTACTCCTAGTATATTTGTTCGATCGACCCCTAGTTGAGCATATTTTGGTCGACCTCAAAAAATTGTTTAGTTCGACTATATTTTGGTCGAAAAGTGTTGACGGCGTTTTCAATGGATTCCTAAATTTTTTAGTGGAACATGGTCGAGCCTCCTTGATCCCTAAATTTTCAGTGGATTTTTATTCGAACAGAATGTAGTCGTTTAAGTGGATCACCAACAACTATAATAATCATAATGCTAAATACATAAAAACATAAATATGTTATAATATTAATTCTAACTTATGGATATACATGTGAGTGTAATTAAGAATTAAAGTAGTAATTACAATCACTGAAAGAAATTACAATTAAGACAAATAACCATTAAACTTCATTTGGGTAGATAATACAAAAAGATCAGACTTTTAATTATACTAAGTAGATAGATAGAAGTGCAGTCATCAACCAGAACTTGGTAGGTTTTTCAAAGATGGCAGATTGTTTCTTAAAAGTCACAACAGTTACATTCTACCATTCACATTTAACTCTATCATATATTCTATACTAGTGTGCTGGGGTAGTGACTCTACGTTGCACCGACCAATTACCCGCATTAAAACACAACCACGCATGATGTTAAAAAACACCAACTTTAAGCTTTTATGTAAACAGAAGCGATCTCTCACTGCCTTAAACAACGGCCGCTGATGCTTGCTTGAAAAGTGTTGATCTTGTGTTCCATGCCCCACAACTAAGTCTATACTTTCTGAATCTGGATCACTACAACAGCTCATCAAGAATTCATTGCAGTGCACCTGTTTCATGGATTTTATTTCACAGTAAATCAGGGCAATAATACAATGACAGGATTTTAATCAAAGTACTATATGGTATTACAAGTGAGATTTTAATCAAACCTTTGATGTTTTATATGGAACGTAGAAGAAAGAAGGGCAGTAGAAGAGTCCTTCGTATGGCAAATTCGGAATGGCAGACCTTACAGGGACAATCATTTCACCTGGAGTATATGTAAAAATATTTACACAACCATTTATATTTTCAATCCATTTTGAGGTACACATTTTCATACGCACACTTACACATGTTTGTGAAGAGTATTTTTGTGTGTGTATACACACAAATATTTGTGTCTGTATACACATTTACAACATTTTCAAATACGTTATGTCTTAATATAAACAAAAAAGTACTCTTCACAAACATGAGTGTGTAGGTGTGTCAAATATTGCAATGTCTCTTACCGGAGTAAACCGTTGTGTTTTTTCAAAAAATGGTTTGAAAAATGAGACAAATGAAATTACAAAATGAGACATAATATGTAAAAGGGTCGACTTGATTGTGAACATTCGACCATGAAAGGGTCGACGCAGGTGACAAATGAGATTAATTTTCATTCGTTAACTCAAAATAATCATCTCTATATTACACCGTGTGTGTATGAAAAATGTGTACCAATAGATTTTTTTTATACTTTTACGACAAAATTACAATTGACTCGAACAGAAGGGATCTATCTACCTGATGCAGTAGGATTGGGAATGAGACCGGAATCAATTGGGGCAATGTTATTACCCCTACTGTCAAAAGCAAATGTATCAAACCTAAAGTTGCCTGTATGGCGAAATAAAAGAAGGGCATCATCTGGAACACCAGATTCCGTGAAGAATGTCTCGACTCCGTTTAACTCGAAGTGATCAACGTCCACAAAGAAGGATTTTTTACCATAAGCAAGTACGGCACGATTTTCCACGTGCTCAAAAACATGCCTGCTCAAACACTCTGGGATTTTCTGAGAACATGTACTTCGTATATGTTAAAATACTAATTGCAACATTCATGTATCAAATACAATATCGCAAAAGGAATGAGTACATAGTATGTATATTCCCCATCGTTTTCTGCAGGGAGGAACCACCAAGCTATGTGTGTTTCATCGACATCCGGAAGATGGAGAGAAAACGAACTACAGGCTGGGAAATAAGATTATTTATATTTTAATTAATACGATAGTATATGTGTATTAATTTTGAGGATTATACTGAATGAAGTACTCGCTACTAACCTTCGTTAGCGTATGTAGAACTATTCTGAATTACTTTATTCAAATGCCATTGAAGAGTTGTTATGTTTGGTGTCTCCATATCATAATACTCGAAGTGGGGATCCGTGAGGAGGTCTATTGCATCTGTAAAAGCATACCAAGAGTCTTCACATCGGCTTTCACATCGCCATTCGGCAGTTGTATGATTTGGCCGGGTAATAGCGGCAAAGGGAAGTCTTCTTCCATGGCGAGTAAATAAAACATACAGCATCCTATTATCATCGGTAGGATCATCCTCCAGTCTGTAATCCGTAAAAAGATAAACATGGTTCCCAATACCTGCCATTGTTACTACCGAATAAGGGAAGAAGACAAGCGACAAAAAAATAATAAAACCTAGAGAGATAAAGGATTCCAGAGATAAAACAAAATAGAAGACCGTATACTCCGTATTTGTTTGGTTGAAGTAAACGTGTTTTTTTGTTAAATGTAGTGGTTATGTCAAAGGTCACAACCGGATCGAAATGCGAATACATCAAAGGTAACTTTAATGTAGTCTATATTTAAAGCGAATTTAATTTAAATTTAAAGTGAAATTTAAGTAAAATGAATTTTAAAGTGAATTTAACTTTTAAATTGAATTTCGTTTTTAATAATTATTGAATTCAGATCTCTTTGGTTAATTCTCAACGGTCACCTTAACTGTTATTTGTATTTATGTTGATTAATTATTAATATGCTAATGATAATGATAACCATGAACCATCCGACTTCAAGTCTTCAACTGTTATTATAATTGTGATAATAAGTTAATAACCAACAGTAGGTTATTATGCAACGTGACTGTTTGCAACATGAGTTATAAATTTAATTATTCTTGGTTATACTAAGAATGTGTAAGCGTAACCAATTATTTCAAACAAAAAGAATGTGTAACCAATTAAAAGTGTTTTATTTATGGATTATTTATAAATTATCAAATATTGCAATCTCTCTTACGGGTATATACGGTTGTGTTTTTTGAAACAATGGTTTGAAAAAAGAGACAAATGAAAGGGTCGACCTTTGTGTTTTTTCATGTAATAATCATCTCTATATTACATGTTAGAATCATCTATATTGCATATTATGTCCATAATTGGGAACCCCATTATTGTCTAGATGATTTGTGAACGCTTTCATGTAGTCTTCTGATGTTGAACATTTGACCATCATTTGATGGTTAACTCAAAATCATCTATATTACATGTTAGAAAATCATCTATATTACATTTTTTTTGGAACCTGATGGTCCCGGATAGGGTAAAAGTCTAGAGGGGGGGGTGAATAGACTTTTAAATCTTTTTCAATTTAATGAAGTTTTTCCTCTAGATGAATTGATCTATAATCTTTTGAGAGATTAATAGATGCACAGCGGAAGTCTTTACCCTTTATGCGATGAGAGTTTGACCACTTTCTAATTTTGGAGGATTGGACTTTGAACAGTGAGCAGTTGGCTTGGCAGTTGCCTGGATGGCAGGAAACTGCTGAGGCAGCTGCTAGTGGAAAACTGGAGTTTGGAAGAGATAATTATATGGCCTTGAACAGAATGATGAGGACTTTATGAATATGTGTAGACCTAAAGAGAATAAGAAGTTTAGCCTGAACAGAGGTCTGAGCAGTTGGGTAGACCCAGGGAACTGCTAAGCCGTCTGCTATCTATGAAGGAGTATTTCTGAGAACTGGCAAGCCAAACCTTTTAGCAGTGGTATTCCAAAGCTCGTGTGAAACAGTTGTCTCAAAGAAAAGTGAGTTATTAAGCAGTAGGATAAGCAGTAGAGTCAATTAAGACTACTGCTTAGGATGCTGCTGGCAAACTACGATCCTTTTAGTGAGAAGTGTTGGGTGTGAGCTCTGCTGAGTGAAAGTAAATCAACACACGATATATCCTGGTTCAGAGGTGGTGTAATCCTCCTACATCCAGTCCCATTCTCTTTCAAATGGATTTCCACTAATGTATTCAGCCCAATACACTTAGTGCCAATCTAGCCTTTACAACTCTTAGGCCTAGATTGAAGGTTTTTCACAATGAGTATAACACCACTCAAAGTTACTCAGTCCTTAGACTTTTCTCAATTGATCCAGTGGGGATCAAAAGGTACTCTATCTATCTAACTATACTTTAGGATCCGAACAACTGTTCTCCTAAGTGTTTACAACTACTTGAATAATACAAGAAAGTTCTAGCCACCAACTAAAAACTAAGCTCTATAAATATGAAAGTGAAGAACTAGTCTAAGAGCTTAGTGAAGCATGAGGCTAAGCAGAGAGTAAAGTTGTGTTTGCACTTTCTCTTTTGCTAGATATCTCGTATATGCTTTGATGAAAGTATTTCTCTACTTAGGATGCTCAAGCTTCCTTTTGAACTCATGCTTCTACCTATATTTATAGGCCTTCATGGTTGATTAATCTCATTCGTTGGTTGAGATGAATTAATCCTGTGCGTTGAGGGTCTGGCAAGGACGAATTGTACATTTGTCTTCTTGTGCAGGAGCTTTTAATATTTTTGTTTTCTGTCTTGAATAATTGGGCTGCGGTATGGGTGTGTCTTCAATCGCTGCAACTTCACTCCAAGAGGTCCTCCCATGCTGTAGGACCGTGTATTTAATGCCGGTCAACTTTTGTCTTCTAATCAATATTCAATGTATATAATTATGTGACGGTTGTACTAATAGAATTATACTGGTAGGATTTAAATATCCTTTTAAGGTAAAGGAATTTTTACCTTATTGCATTTTGACTTTCCAGTGTAATTTTATTAGCTCCAAAAATTTTACATTTATTTTGTCACATTTTAATGCTAATATTTGAATTTACTTTAGTCATAATGTACGGGTGCAAAGTATAGTGGCATCATCAAAATCTATCAAAATTGGGTACTAACAATTTCCCCCTTTTTGATGATGCCAAAACTATACAACACAAGAAACAACTGTTTTTATTGATTCGTATTGAGAGTATTGTACATTGGTCTATAGGCTAAAGTACAATAGTTTTTAGTCACTTTCGGACTTGAGAACTGATCTATTTTTGTTTCTTCTTAGCAGCTTCTTCTTCCTTTCTTCTTCTTATCTCAGCTTCTTCTTTGTAGAGTTTGTTTTTTCTTCTTGTTGCAGCTGCTTTCTTTGCTGCTGCTGATCTGGAAGAGGAGGGACCTGCTTGAGTTGTCCTTTCCCCCTTTTTGGCATCATCAGCAGGGGTCTCACTCTCTTGGAAGAGTGCTTCTATTTCTGGGTCAGAGTCAGGATCTTCATCTTGTCTTCTGGATGAATTTAGACCATAAACTTCGATAGATAGTGCCTTGATGTGGTTGTTGATGTCCAGAAGATCTGTTTTCACTTCATCCTTGACTTCGTGTTCCAAGTTCTGAAGTTTTTGTTTTGTCTGTGCCAAGTCTTGTCCTATTTGCTGGAAGTCCTTGCCTTGCTGCCAGAAGGTTTCTTGAGTTCCTTTGTGGAGAACTTGGAAATTGTGAGCAATGTCCTTAGTGAGCTGTTCATAGGCTTTAGCATGAGCCTGCTGCTCGATAAGGAATTTCTGAGATAGCTTGAACATGGCAGGGAACTCCTCATTCCTTAGTTTCATGAGATACTCTTCATGTTCCTGCACCTTTTGAAAAGCCTGCTGAAGATTAGGAGGTAAGGTTGGGAGTGAAGGCAATTGCTCAGAAGTACTAGTTGTAGTAGGCTGAGCTTGTTGCTGCTTTTGAAGTGCTAGCACTTGTCTTTCGAGTTCTTCATTCTTGGCTTTTAGTGCAGATATCTCCTGCTTTATTTCATTGGTCAAGGCAGACTGCTGAGAGGTTTTGGTCTTGAGAAGAGCTATCTGCTCAGCATTGAACACTTGTTGGATCATTGAATCTTTCCTGATGTGGCTGTGGACTTCTCCAAACCTGATATCTAGCCTTTCTTCTAGTTGCTTCTTCATTTTGATGAGCCGTTTGTGCAGTCGAACTTCAGCATTACTGATGAACTTGGTTGTTGCTCTTCTTTCTCTTATGAAGACATCTGCCAAGGTAGCAGTATCTTCCTCATCATCCTTGGTTTCAAGAATGAACGTGGGAGAGTGCTGCTCAATGTTTTGAGGAGACTTTTGAGAGTGCGAACTAGACGTCTGCTCTTGATCAGCAGTGCGCCGATGAGCTACTTCCTCCATTGCTTTGGAGGTTTCTCCACCTCCTCTAGTCTCAAATTTAGATTTTTCCAGAGCCATTTGAAGTTCTTTATCACTAGAAGAGGAAGATGAGATGATTTGCTTACCTCTATTCTGTGGAGGGTTATTTGGACCAGAGTGGTTGTCATCATCATCATCAGAATCACCATCATTATTTTTATCCTCGGAGTGCTCCTCTGGTGATTCATCAGTCAGCTGCCTCTTCTTTGTGAGATAGACCAGATTCATCTGGTGAAGATTTGTGGCTTTGGCTATGTCTTCAGTTCCAAGCCAATTTAGGGCAAAGTCTTCTTCATTAATGAAGTTTGTTAAGGTCCTGGCTTGGTGGAGAATTTTGGAGAGTTTCCATTCTCTCCAAGCTTTGACCCTACACCAGTCAGCCTTCAATCTATCCAGTGGAGTAATTGAGTGGTCTGCTGGTGAAGGAGGAGCCTCCTGCTCTACTTCTTGAGTGTCCTGCTCATGGAATTGGGGATGTATTGAGAGTGGAGTAGCAGATATAGCAATACCTTCAGAATGAGCATGCTGGTCTTCCTCTGATCGGGAGCCCTCACTTTCTTCATGAATGGTGGGAAGTGAGGAGGCAGCTGCTTCCAGTTCTTCTTGCAGATTTCTTTCTGTAGTAGTTTTTCTTCTTTGCTTCTTGGATTGAGCTTCTTTATCTTCTGATCGCAACCTCTTCAGAGATTGGGTTTTGATCTTTCTAAACTCCGTTTTGAGAGGTTCATTGGAGAGGAAGGTGTCTTCTGCCTTAGGAAGATCTGGGGCTCCTTGGTTGGATGTGAGAAAGAGAAGCTTTCTCCAGTTGGTTTCTTCTTTGACGTTGCTGCGAGCTCCCTTTCTTCTCAGAATTTCACCAATGAGGAAACCATATCCTAACCAGGGCATGGTGTTGTTTGCTCTTTCATGAAATTTCTTTACATATGCGAGTAAGTTGTTGAAGACATACTTTGTCCAGTTGAATGGGGACCCTGAGATGATTGCTGCCAATGGAGTTGCTCTCTTGTGGTTGATTTCATCGAGGGCAGTATTTTTGGCGTCAATGCACTTGTAGAGTATGCTTAGCAGAAGAGCGTACTCATGCACCATTTTATTTGTCTTGAGATTGAGAGTTTGTGTATTGTGTGAACTTGGTTTTAATGCCAATTCTTTGAACTCCTGTTCGTTGAGTTCAAAGTCTTCAACCGGTGGAGCTTCATCTCCAGGGAGTGAGAGCAGTGTTCTGATATCTCCTTCTTCAATTTCCACAGGTCTGCCCCTTATCCAAGATTTGAGAGTGTCTTTGGTAGAGTTGAGGTAGAACTCTGCAGCTACCTCGGGATAGAAGCAAGGATATGGGTAGGTAGCCATCTTTAGAAGACCTGTGTTATCAAGCTTTCTCAGAAGATCTTTCATAAGATCACTGTTGTTAGCTTTCTTGAGTAGTATAGATGTGTCAAGAATGGATCCGGTGTAGATCTTCTTAGCCATGAGTTTAAGAGATGCCATTCTTGTTTGTTTGAGGAGTAGAATGAGTATGGGTGAAATATGGAGTGCGGATGAGATGGAGAGTACAGGAGTTTGTTGCTTGAGGGTTTTGAGAGCGTTCGAGGTTTAGAGAGAGGTTTGAGAGAGATTGCAAGGTAAAAGTGTAAATGGATTGTACGGAGGAGGTATTTATTCTTTATCGGAAACTAGCCGTTAGGATATAGCCGTTGGAGGCTATGGCTGGTTTAATTGTGTTCATACTGGTAACAGAGTGCTCTAGCTTGGTAAATTTTTGAGGGTTTATGAGAGCAAAAGTTACCTTTTTAGAATCCTTGATATGTGAGGATTAAGAAGATATGTGCCACGTGCTGAGATTCCAAGTACATTTTCCGTACTCTGAGCCAACTGCTGTCCTAAGACATCTGCTCCTGAGGCAGACATCTGCTGGCAGACATCTGTTTGAATTTTGTGAACCAGTGTCTTTACCTCCATTGTTCCTTCCTTGTTCCAAGCTTGTACTCTTCTTTATGAAGACAATAATTCAAGTCTTCTTATTACAAATGTAGCAGTGGTCTAGTTGGTCAGTTGCCTGCTGACCCTACTGCTGTCTTGAGTAGTCTCCTGCTGAGCCTACTTCTTGAATTTTGATTCCCTCTTTCTTTTGAAAGTCTGAGATAGACCTTCTTGGACCTTGATGCTTCATTCCTTTTGGATTGTGAGTAGCCTAAGATGGCTACCCCTGTTAGTTCCCCCTTAACAGGTGGCTAGGAATTCCCCCTCGATTATGGAATTAGGTTCCTCTGAATAGATGCAGGATTATTCCTTTACTTGGTCTAGATCATCTAACATACCAAGCTCTTGCCTTAGTTGGTTGAATCTAGCTTCATTCAATGGTTTGGTGAAGATGTCAGCCAACTGTTTGTCCGTGGGGATGTACTCAAGCTTGATGGTTTTCTTCTCAACATGCTCTCTGATAAAGTGATGTTTGATCTCAATGTGTTTGGTTCTTGAATGAAAGACAGGATTATGAGTGATAGCGATAGCACTAGTGTTATCACACAGTATGCTAATCTCTTTTGTTTCTTCTCCATAATCCTTCAATTGTTGTTTCATCCATAGTATTTGAGCACAGCAGCTTCCTGCAGCTATGTATTCTGCTTCGGCAGTGCTAGTAGCAATTGAGTTCTGTTTCTTGCTGAACCAAGAGACAAGTCTTCCACCAATCAATTGACAAGTTCCTGAGGTGCTTTTTCTATCAATTTTGCATCCGGCAAAGTCAGAGTCCGAATAACCATAGAGTTCAAAACCTCCATTTGTTGGGTACCATAGTCCAGAGTTAGGATTGCCTTTTAGATACCTCAAAATCTTCTTGGCAGCTAGAAGATGGCTTTCCTTAGGCTTTGATTGAAATCTTGCACATACACCAACTGAGTAGGAGATATCTGGCCTACTAGTTGTGAGATATAACAGGGAACCAATCAATCCTCTGTAGAGTGTAGGATCAACATCTTTCCCATCATTATCTTGACTCAAGCCTTGTGAAGTATTCATGGGAATTTTCACAGTGGACTTGTTTTCAATTTGGAACTTCTTCATGAGATCTCTTGTATACTTTGCTTGGTTAATGAAGATACCTTGTGGGGTTTGCTTCACTTGTAGTCCCAAGAAATAGTTCAACTCTCCCATCATGCTCATTTCAAATTTGCCTTGCATGAGAGTTGAAAATTTCTCACATAATGCTTGGTTTGAGCTTCCAAAAATTATGTCATCAACATAGATTTGAACAAGCAGTATGTGGGGACCTTCTTCAATTTTGAATAAAGTCTTGTCTACTTTGCCCTTGGTGAATCCATTATTCACTAAGTACTCAGAGAGAGTGTCATACCATGCTCTTGGGGCTTGTTTGAGTCCATAAAGAGCTTTATGCAGTTTGTAGACTAGATCCTTCTCTCTATTGATTTCAAAACCAGGGGGTTGCTCCACATAGACCTCCTCTTCTAGTAGACCGTTTAGGAAGGCACTTTTCACATCCATCTGATAGACTGTGAATTGCTTGTGAGCAGCATAGGCTAAGAATATTCTTATCGCCTCAAGTCTAGCAACAGGAGCAAAGGTTTCATCAAAATCTATACCTTCTTCCTGGCAGTAGCCTTTGGCTACTGTTGGTCCCGTTTAGTATGGTAATCAGTCTAGAGGGGGGGGTGAATAGACTGATTGGTTTTTCAACTTTTTCTCAAAGTCAAAACTGACTTATCAGAGAAGGTCTGATTCTGATGACAGAGAGAGGCTGGTTCTGATATCAGAACTGGCCTTGGCAGCGGATTCTGATCTGTCCGGGTAGCCTCAGAAAATACTAAGGCAAATGCCTTTCTGATAACTCTGAAAACAAGATCTGCTGAACACAGATTCCAAGTCTTAGAGTTAATCAGATAATATCCTAAGTGCAGAAATATAAATTGCAGTAAAGTAAATGACACCGGATATTTTTATAGTGGTTCAAGGAACAACTCGTTCCTCTAGTCCACTGTTCCACTAGCTTTGAAGTAGATCGGTTACAAAGCTTAGTTCCTAGCACTTAAGAAGCACTCCTCGTCTTCTTCAAGCCTAGATGTCACCCGGGATGCAATCCTGCTTCCTGATGACTGGTCCTTTCACTCAGTTTCCCGGAAGTATCACCACTTCACTACTGCAGTTACTTAGACGCCTTCTTTTCAGAAGATCCTTTGAAAAACAGAGTTTTTCCTCCAACTTGCTTCGTTACAAATGATGTTTGATGAAGTTCTTGAAGTGTTGAAGAACAGGATGAACTTTGCTTATTTGTTGGGGATGAGAGATTTGGAGTTTGAATCTTCCCAACGTAAGCTTGTCTTGTTGAAGGTTGTAGAATTTGAATCTCAAGAGAGCTTGAATGATGATGTGCAAAGGTTGTAGCAAAGTTGTTTTCCAGTTCTCCGTAGAGTAGCTTATATACTGGGGTTGTCTGCCCGTTGGAGGAGGGGACAACTGCATTAAATGCGCGTACAGTTGACTTGACCGCCGTTTTTGGAAGGTTTCTATTTTTATAATATATCTTCCCGGATTCTTTGGTCAATCATTTGCAATCAATCCTTCAGCGTATCAGGCTCATTTAATGTGCATTAAATGCTTTCCTTTCATGCACAGTCTTGTAGCCGTTGGATGTTTTTACCCGTTGAATTCATAGCTGTTGGATGTTGCTTGAAATTTTTCTAAGTGTTCGTCGGGCTCTGATCA
Organism: Cuscuta epithymum; assembly: GCA_945859915.1. Taxonomy (NCBI): domain Eukaryota; kingdom Viridiplantae; phylum Streptophyta; class Magnoliopsida; order Solanales; family Convolvulaceae; genus Cuscuta; species Cuscuta epithymum. The sequence goes on along the minus strand of CAMAPF010000276.1, from coordinate 343,955 downwards.
GGCTCTTCTGATATGTTGGATTCTGATGACTTTCTGACGAGTTGAGTTCTGATGGTCTTCTGATCTCTGACTGAACTCTGACTCTGACTCTGATAGGTCCGCTGATGAGCACTTCTGATCTGTAGTTCTCATCGGCTATCAGATGTCCAGGTTTATCAGCAACTCTTATGATGCAACTCTGATGGACTTCTGCTAAGAGAACTCTGATGGAGCAGTTCTCATAGAGCAAGTCTGGTCGAGAAGTTCTGATGCACTTCTGATCTGATCCAAAATAGAGCAGCTCTGATTGTCGACTACACTAATACTTACAATTGAAAATTCTAATACATAAAATCTAATTTGGGGTACTTTAAAATTCTAATCTAATTATCCTAGCATCATCAAAATCTAATTACATTTATTCCTTACAATTTCCCCCTTTTTGATGATGCCAAAACCCTTAAGCTATTTCCAGAGAAGTGCCTTTCACCATAAAGAAAATAAGTTAAAAATAAACTTTCATTTAAAAACTTGGTGGGCACTTAGCATAGGAAAGTAGTAAGAGTAAGATACAATATAATCAAATAAATAAGATAAGAAATAACATAAGATATCAGAGCATAAATAATCAGAATGCAATAGAGAGATAATTTGAAATTGCCATGCAAATTAGAGGCAAGCTGGTTATCTTATTAAAGAAATATATTTAAAGCAACAAGAGGATAGAGTTTAGAAATCTTCCTCTTCCAGATCAGCTTCCTTAGCTTCAATTTCCTTCAGATCAGCATTTACCTTTGCTCTGATGGAAGCTAGGTTTCTTGGGTTCTGACACTCTGCCCAGGCAGGTTCAAGCTTGCAGTCAAGGTAGTTTCTGATGGCTTCAGAGATGTCCTTGCCAGGGATCACTTTCATTCGCCACCAGTCTTCTGCTTCTTGCATAGAACCGCCATGATTAATGATGATTGTCCCATCTCTATCTAGAATAAGATTTTCCTGTTGGAGAGGTGTCATGTGCTTCTTCATTTCTTGAAACTGAGCAGCATCCGGTTTAGCTAGATCACTTTTAAGCCATTGAGCAAGAGTGAAAGTTGTCTTCTTTCCTCTCTTGGGTCGAGGAGGAGGAGGTCTTTGAATACCAGCAGCAATCTGCTTTTGCCTGGCTCTCTCAAAATATATTGAAGGATCAGGCTTATCAGAGACAGGGGTCAGAGCTCTGGTGCTTGTGCCTTCTGTAGCTCTGATGGTTTTGACAGGTTCTCTACTATCTTCCCCCTTTTTGGCATCAAAAAGATCACCAAGTAGGAGTCCAATTTTCGAGAACTCTGTAGCATTGTTTTCCTTGATTGCTTCGAGAGCTCCGGGGATAGTTTGAGTAACAGAAGCCAGCCCTTCTATCAGTTCCTTTTGCTTGCCCACAGCTGACTGAATGTCCTTTGTAGTAGCTTCAAGGAGGGTCAACTTGTGATCCCTGTCCTTTCCACTGTTGATCAATTTGAGACTGAACTCTTTGTTGGTCTTGCAGATTTCCTCCACATCTGTCAGATGTTCTGCATGTTTGTCAGATGACCATTGAAGATCATCCACTGCATCAGACAGGTCTTGAATAGCCTTGTCTTGAGCAGATAGAGTCTGTGATTGTGAGAACAGGACTGTGTGCAGACTGGCAACCTCTGAAGCTATGCTGTCAACCTTCTCATTGGAAGTCTTCATGTAGCTAAAGAATGTAGTTGACAGTTGTGAGAGAGTATTGGCGATTTTCTCAAGTCCTGACTCAATGTTGAACTGTACCAAATCCAGATGAGCATCATGCTTCTGATTTAGTACAAGTAGCTTGTTCAGACCAGCCACCATCTGATCTCCAAAGTCCTCTGCTGATTCCACAAATTCCTGGAAGGGAATGAGGACAGCTTTGGGTGGTTCTGGCTGAGGTACCTGATTGACTTGCGGCTGAGGTTGAGGTTGATCAGGAGATAGAGGAGGGGTAGGAGTCTTCCTCTTTGCAGATTGAAGATCACAAGCCAGAGAGGAAGTAAGGAATCCATCATTATCTTCAGTTGAGGAAGGAATCCTTACAACTGGTTCTCTCTTTTGTGCTGAGGCAGCAGAATGTTGAGGAGATGGAGGTTTGGATGAGGGCTTCTGCTGAGGAGAGGCAGATTTGGATTTCTGATGTTGGGAGTTCTGATGAGGTGAGGTTTGAGGGGTAGGGATTCTCTGATGTTGTGATGGAGGAGGAGGTGACTCTGGTGCAGGTTCCCCCTGAGGTTCTGATTCCTTGGGGGGTGAGGGAATTTTCTTCTTCTTCTTTGCCACTCTGACAGGAGATGTGGAGCTATCAGAATCACTTTGAATGATTGCCTTCCTTCTCTTTTTCTGGCTTAACTTCTTGACAGGAGTGATTTTGGGTGGGGCAGCAGCAGCCACAGGTTTGATAGCCTGCTTCTCCCTGTTTTGTTCAAGCTTGTTGGACTTCTTCAGTTCAGCAGCAATGGCCACATTTACTTTGGGAGAGATGGTGAGGAAGATGGTCTTTGTGTGGTCCACAGAGGTGGCTTCTCTGAGAGCTATCTTGGAGTTAGAAATGAGTCTGGAGATCAGAAGTCCATGTCCCATCTTTGTAGAGAACAAACCAGTCTTTTTGTCCTTCTTGGAGATGGATTCAGAAATGGATTGAAACAGCACTTTACCCCAGTTGATGTTCATTCCATGATGGACTGCATAGAGGGCCTTTGAGTTGGCGTTGTTCATCTGGTCAGTAGAGCTTGTTTTGCACCATAGACATCGGTGCATTATGCTCATCAAGCGCTCAAAGTCCTTCTTGAGCTGGTTCTTCTTCATGTAGAGTTTATCTACTCCGGTTGCATCATCCCGGCAGTAGGTATCAACGAATGTCTGCACAGAGACATCAACTGACTCCAGGTCGATGAGAGTTGGAGTATCTTCATCTTGTGAGTCGAGTTCAATGTTGAAGAACTCGTTGAGGGCATCCGCATCGATTTTCAGGCTTTTCCCTTGTACCTGAGAATGAATGGCGTCGCCGGTGATGTGCGCGTTGAGGTAGAACTCAGCCACATCAAGGGTACTGAAATGCTCATAAGGATGAGCCACAATTTTTGTCAGCTGGGAATCATTCATCCCTGCAATGACTGCCTTCATGGTTTTCTGATTTTCTGCCAACGAGGGTAGTGAGGACATGTCGACCTTCATTCCGGTGGCAATGTTGGCCACAAGTGACTTAGCCTCAGCCTCTGAGAGATCTGAAATGTTGATGAACTTCATTTTTGTATTCTTGGAAAGATTTGAGAGGTTTGAAGATTGAAGATTTGAAGAAATAAAGCTTGAAGTCGAAGAGTGAAATTGCAGTAGTGATTTAGGTTTTCAGAAACGGTATATATGAATTTGGGTTAGTGGACGTTTGATATAATTTACGGTTTCGAGGTTGCAATAAATGGAATGCGGGCGGAAAGCCGTTTTCCAAAAGTGGTAATAACTACCGGGGGTAAAATAGTAACTTCCGGTTTATTGAACAGTCTCGTCCGAAATTTAGAAAATTTTTCTAAGTCCACAGCCACTCTGATAAGTATTAGCCCTTGTATCAGAGATAGAGGAGTTCTGATATGGGGACCTCTGATGAATACCAAGTCTGATCCTTCCTGATACTCTGACTTTTGCAAGTCTGATCCTTGCAATTCTGATTCAAGCTTCTGATGAATAAGAGCTTCGGGTATCAGAGATGGGATGTTCTGATGTGTCCTCATCTGATACTTCTGCAGCTCTGATTCATGTATCTCTGGGAAGATCATCCATCATTCCCAATTCTTCCCTTAGCTTGTTAAACCTTGCCTCAGAGAGAGGTTTGGTCAAGATATCTGCAAGCTGGTCTTCAGTTGGAACATGCTCAATTGAGATGTGCTTCTTCTCCACATGATCTCTGATGAAGTGATGTCTGATCTCGATATGCTTTGTCCTTGAATGCAGCACAGGATTCTGAGTGATGGCAATGGCACTGGTATTGTCACACAGCAGCTTGATCTCCTTTGCTTGCACTCCATAATCTTTGAGTTGTTGCTTCATCCAGAGTAATTGAGCACAGCAACTTCCAGCAGCAATATACTCAGCTTCAGCAGTGCTGGTTGAGATTGAATTTTGCTTCTTGCTAAACCAGGAGACAAGTCTCCCACCTAGCAATTGACAGTGACCAGAAGTACTCTTCCTGTCCAATCTGCAACCTGCAAAATCTGAATCAGAATAACCAATTAGTTCAAAATTACCTCCCTTGGGATACCATAATCCTGCATTTGGATTTCCTTTGATGTATCTGATAATCTTCTTAGCAGCAACTAGATGGCTCTCCTTGGGCTTTGATTGGTATCTGGCACAGATTCCTACTGCAAAAGCTATGTCTGGTCTGCTTGCAGTCAGATAGAGGAGAGATCCAATGATTCCTCTATATGTTGTAGCATCAACATCTTTGCCTTCATCATCTGGTCCAATGCCTTGGGATGCATTCATTGGAATCTTGACTGAAGATTTTCCATCTACTCCAAACTTCTTGATGAGATCTCTGGTGTACTTTCCTTGGTTGATAAAGATGCCTTCTGGTACTTGTTTGACTTGTAATCCAAGAAAGTAACTGAGTTCTCCCATCATGCTCATTTCAAACTTCTTCTGCATAACTTGAGAAAATTTCTTGCATAATTCTGGATTAGTGCTTCCAAATATAATGTCATCAACATAAATTTGCACTAACAGAATATGATTAGCAACAGAAATTTGAAATAGAGTTTTGTCCACCTTTCCTTTAGTAAACCCATGGTTCACTAAGAATAGGGACAATGTGTCATACCAAGCTCTGGGAGCTTGCTTAAGACCATAAAGGGCCTTTCTAAGCTTGTAGACACAAGAAGATTGAGTAGGAATTACAAAACCTGGAGGTTGTTCAACATAAACTTCCTCTTCAAGTTCTCCATTCAGAAATGCACTCTTAACATCCATCTGGTATACTTTAATGTCATTGAAAGCAGCATAGGCTAGAAATATTCTGATTGCTTCCAGTCTTGCTACAGGTGCAAAGGTCTCATCAAAATCTATGCCTTCTTCTTGACAGTATCCCTTTGCTACAAGCCTTGCTTTATTCCTTACAATGTTGCCTTCTTCATCTGCTTTGTTCTTGAATACCCACTTGGTTCCAATGACATTCTGATGCTTTGGTCTGGGAACAAGTTTCCACACTTCATTCCTTTCAAACTGTGTCAGCTCTTCTTGCATTGCATTGATCCAGTCTGAATCTTCTAGAGCTTCTTCCACACACATTGGTTCCATCTGGGAAATACAGCAGGTGAACATGGCTTCTCTTCTTGATGCAGATCTGGTTCTAACACCACTGGTGACTTGACCTATCACTTGATTAGGAGGATGATCTCTTAACCAAGTTAGATCAGGTTCTGACAGTTGCTGTCTAGGCAACTCTGATGGTTCATCTTCTGATACATCATCTTCATCTTCATCTTTGTCTATCAGAACTGGATTAGTAATAGGAGTTGAGAATATTGGATTGATAGTGGCCTCTTCTGATAGGTCTGAAACCTTATCTTCAAGACTGATCTTCTGCAGGGTCTCTGATAATTCTTCTGCAGAGGTACCATCATCAAATTTGACATGAATGGATTCTTCAACTTGTAGAGTTCTCCTGTTAAGTATTCTATAGGCTTTGCTTGAGCTTGAGTATCCTAAGAATACACCTTCATCAGCTTTTTCTTGAAATACTTTCAGGTTCTCCTTTCCATTGTTTAGAATGTAACACTTGCATCCAAACACATGGAAGTAGCTGATGTTTGGTTTTCTTCCTTTCCACAGCTCGTAGGGGGTCTTCTGATGATTCTTGTGGATCATGCTTCTATTTTGAGTGTAGCATGCAGTGTTGATAGCTTCAGCCCAGTATCTGATGGGCAATCCTGATTCTGCAATCATAGTTCTTGCAGCTTCCTTCAGAGTTCTGTTCCTTCTTTCTGCAACACCATTTTGTTGGGGTGTTCTGGCAGCAGAAAGTTGATGGAATGTACCATTCTGATCACAGAAGTCTTTGATCACTTTGTTGACAAATTCAGTTCCTCTGTCAGATCTGATTGTTCTGACCTTCATATTCTTCTCAGTTTGGAGTTGCTTTAGCAGAGATGGCAGCTTCTGAAGAGTTTCATTCTTCTTGGTTAGGAACACAGTCCAAGTGTATCTTGAGTAGTCATCAACCATAACAAGAGTATATCTTTTTCCACCAACACTGGGAGTTTCAACTGGTCCAAATAAATCCATATGGATCAGATTTAGAGGACAAGTAGAAAGATCTCCAGCTATGGGTTTGAATGAGGTCTTCACTTGTTTGCCTTTCTGACAAGCACTGCAGAGGGTCTCCTTCTTGTAGACAATGTCAGGCAGACCATCTACAATGTGTTCCCTTGCCAGTTTGTTGATGGTTTTGAAGTTCAGATGGCTAAGCTTTTTGTGCCAGTCCCAGCTTAGCTTTGAATTGTCTTTAGCTATCAGGCAAGTTCCATCTTTTGCTGTTTGCCAGTCAACAACATAGATGTTCTTCCTTCTCTTGGCTGTAAGAACCACTTCTTTGGTTGTCTCATGCTTGACATAGCATAAGGTCTTGGTGAATTCAACTGTGTAGCCTTTGTCACAGAATTGGCTAGCACTCAGCAAGTTGAACTTTAGACCTTTGACATATGAGACATCTTCAATGATTATCTGGTTCTTGATCAGCTTCCCTCTTCCTTTTGTTTGCCCTTCCTTGTCATTTCCACCGAAAGTGACTCTGGGTCCATTGATTTTCTGGAACTCTGATAGGCAACTCTTGTCACCTGTCATGTGTCTGGAGCATCCACTGTCAATATACCATTCCTTTTCTGAGATGGCTCCAGCACACAGTTCCTGCAAGATTAAAAGGAAGATTTAGGTACCCAAGCAATGTTGGGTCCTGGGGGGTAATGCAGTCTTGGTAGTTGGTACCATTTTGGTCTCATCAACTGAAACCTTGGTGGATGGTACCCATTGTCCACCTGGTAGTCGTAGTAAACAGATGTATGATTCACTTTGGGCAGATGCTTGTGAGGATCATGCTTTCTGTTTGCATACTTTTGCATAGCCTTCTTTGTTGGAAAGAAGTCCCATATACTATCAAGATCAGAGGAGCGCTTAACTTTAGACTTCTGAGGTTGACCAGACAACTTCTTCTGCCTATAGTTAATCTTCTCTTGATATCTGCCTTTCTGATAGCAGTTTCTGATACTGTTGTCATGAGATTGTCTGATAGGGTTAGACCTTTGGTTATTATTTTTCTGAAAACTCTTCCTTTTGTTAGAGTGTCTGCCAGGTTCATTAGTTTTCAAGCTTTGTTTTGGTTTGGCCTTTAGAGTTTGTTTTTCTGGTATGACCTTCTCATGAGCAATTTTAGTACCAGAGGTACTAGCATGGCAATTGGGGCTCAGAGTCTGTGGCACTATGACCTTTTTAGCTTTAGCAACTTTGGTGCTAGGCCTTACAGAAGGCTCACCAGACTCTGGTTCAACATATCCAAGACCAGAGGTGAAGTTATGAGAGTCACCAATATTCTTCATGGAAGATTGCATCTTCAGAAGACTATTATATCTACTCTCAAGTTCCTCATTGTCTCTTATTCTTTTCAGAAGAGACTCATTTTCAGCTTTCAGTCTATCTCTTTCCTCAGTTAAGAAATTAAGTTTACACTCAGTCTCTTTCCTTAGATTAGAGATATCAACTTTCAGCCTACTGTTCTCTTCTTTAACAAAAGAATAAGTAGCTTGGATAGTTTGGAACTCTTCCCAGAATGATGACATTGGATCATCATTTAAGGCTGTGCCTACCGAAGAAGAAATAGAGTCAGAAGTAGAGCATACCTCATCATCTGATTGTGCCATGAGGCAAAGGTCTTCAGTTTCTGCATCTAAGCAGCAGAATGCTTCATCAGAGTCGGAGTCTGAGCTGGACTCTGATTCAGAGAGTGGATCTCTCTCAGCTTGTTCTGAGACAAATGCTCTTCTTCTTCTTCTGTGTTGATCTTCTGGTTTCTTTTCTTCTTCATGTCCTTGCTTCTTGGACACTCTTGGATAGGGGCAGTTTGCTTTGAAGTGCCCAGGTTGTCTGCAGTTGTAGCAGAGGTACTCTCCATTGCTTTCAGAGGATTTGGTCTTCTGATGTGGTCTTCTGATGGAAGATGGACTCCTTCCATCTTTCTTCATAAACTTCTTAAACTTCCTGGCAAAAGCAGCCATATACTCATCAGATAAAAGAGTAGAGGGGTCAAAGTTACTTACCTTTGAGGTGCTGGCAGTGAGAGCAGTGGTGGTCCTCTCATCAGGAGCTTCTTCCCTCTCTTCATGCATCTCAAACTCATAGGCCTTGAGATCAGAGATGAGTTTCTCAGTAGCATAAGTCTTGATGTTCTTGCTTTCCTGGACTGCAATCACCTTCATCTTCCAGGCAGAAGGCAGTCCCCTGAGGATCTTCATGTTGACCTCTTTGATGGTGAGCTCCTTTCCAAGCTCAGAAATCTCACTAATGAGAATCAGCAGTCTCTCATGCATCTTAGCAATGCATTCTTCTGGCAGAAGTTTGAAATCATCAAACTTCTTCATAGCAATGGTCAACTTGTTATCTCTTTCTTGTTCATCTCCTGCACCAATCTCATCCAGCTTATCCCAGATTTCCTTGGCAGTTCTGCATTTCTTGATTCTGTTGAAGTATCTTTCATCAATAGCCTTGTAAAGGATGTCCTTGGCTATATTATCCAGGTTGTACTGCCTTTTCTCTTCCTTAGTCCATTCTGACCGGGCTTTCTCAATCATCTGGGGCTGAGAGTTATCAATGGAGTGAGCAGGATTGATCTTCATGAACTGGATAAAGGGTCCATTTTCCAAGACTTCCCACATTTCATCATGAAGGGCACATAGATGTGCCTTCATTCTGATCTTCCAATCATCATACTTCTGATCTGTGAACATCAGATGCTTGGCAAGAGAGTTATCCATAATAACAAATAAATAGAGGCTAAGAACAAGTGGATCTTTGTTCAGAGAGTAACCTAAAAGATTACAAGAACAAGGAGGCTCTGATACCACTTGTTGGTCCCGTTTAGTATGGTAATCAGTCTAGAGGGGGGGGGTGAATAGACTGATTGGTTTTTCAACTTTTTCTCAAAGTCAAAACTGACTTATCAGAGAAGGTCTGATTCTGATGACAGAGAGAGGCTGGTTCTGATATCAGAACTGGCCTTGGCAGCGGATTCTGATCTGTCCGGGTAGCCTCAGAAAATACTAAGGCAAATGCCTTTCTGATAACTCTGAAAACAAGATCTGCTGAACACAGATTCCAAGTCTTAGAGTTAATCAGATAATATCCTAAGTGCAGAAATATAAATTGCAGTAAAGTAAATGACACCGGATATTTTTATAGTGGTTCAAGGAACAACTCGTTCCTCTAGTCCACTGTTCCACTAGCTTTGAAGTAGATCGGTTACAAAGCTTAGTTCCTAGCACTTAAGAAGCACTCCTCGTCTTCTTCAAGCCTAGATGTCACCCGGGATGCAATCCTGCTTCCTGATGACTGGTCCTTTCACTCAGTTTCCCGGAAGTATCACCACTTCACTACTGCAGTTACTTAGACGCCCTTCTTTTCAGAAGATCCTTTGAAAAACAGAGTTTTTCCTCCAACTTGCTTCGTTACAAATGATGTTTGATGAAGTTCTTGAAGTGTTGAAGAACAGGATGAACTTTGCTTATTTGTTGGGGATGAGAGATTTGGAGTTTGAATCTTCCCAACGTAAGCTTGTCTTGTTGAAGGTTGTAGAATTTGAATCTCAAGAGAGCTTGAATGATGATGTGCAAAGGTTGTAGCAAAGTTGTTTTCCAGTTCTCCGTAGAGTAGCTTATATACTGGGGTTGTCTGCCCGTTGGAGGAGGGGACAACTGCATTAAATGCGCGTACAGTTGACTTGACCGCCGTTTTTGGAAGGTTTCTATTTTTATAATATATCTTCCCGGATTCTTTGGTCAATCATTTGCAATCAATCCTTCAGCGTATCAGGCTCATTTAATGTGCATTAAATGCTTTCCTTTCATGCACAGTCTTGTAGCCGTTGGATGTTTTTACCCGTTGAATTCATAGCTGTTGGATGTTGCTTGAAATTTTTCTAAGTGTTCGTCGGGCTCTGATCAGGCTCTTCTGATATGTTGGATTCTGATGACTTTCTGACGAGTTGAGTTCTGATGGTCTTCTGATCTCTGACTGAACTCTGACTCTGACTCTGATAGGTCCGCTGATGAGCACTTCTGATCTGTAGTTCTCATCGGCTATCAGATGTCCAGGTTTATCAGCAACTCTTATGATGCAACTCTGATGGACTTCTGCTAAGAGAACTCTGATGGAGCAGTTCTCATAGAGCAAGTCTGGTCGAGAAGTTCTGATGCACTTCTGATCTGATCCAAAATAGAGCAGCTCTGATTGTCGACTACACTAATACTTACAATTGAAAATTCTAATACATAAAATCTAATTTGGGGTACTTTAAAATTCTAATCTAATTATCCTAGCATCATCAAAATCTAATTACATTTATTCCTTACAGCTACTAGTCTTGCCTTGTTCTTGACAATTGTGCCTTCCTCATCCATCTTGTTTCTGAACACCCATTTGGTTCCTATCACATGTTGGTGATAGGGTCTGGACACAAGCTCCCACACATTGTTTCTTTCAAATTGATTGAGTTCTTCTTGCATGGCTTGTATCCAGTCAGAGTCCAGTAGGGCTTCTTCAATTTTCTTGGGTTCAGATTGTGAGATGAAGCATGAGAACAGTGCTTCTCTTTGGATTGATGATCTAGTACGAACCCCTTCATGGATGTTTCCAATAATCTGTTGTGGTGGATGTTGATTCAGCCATCTAATATCAGATGTCTGATTAGAGTTAGTTTTCATTTGTTGGTTATCCTCCTCTTCTTCTTCACTATCCTCTGGTAGAATAGGATACTTAGAAGTTTCATGAAGGTCTGGAAGGATGTTTGTTGGTGAGTCACCTGCTGGCAGTGGGCTGACTGTTGAGTCCACTGCTGGTTGTGGACTGACATTAGATTCAGCTATTCTATCATTTCCTGGAAGGCAGCTTGGAGCCTTTCCAGTGTCCTTCTTTGAGTTGGATGACTCACCTTTTTCTTTTGATTGAGCAGTTGTTGGTCCCGTTTAATATGGTAATCAGTCTAGAGGGGGGGGGGGGGAATAGACTGATTGGTTTTTCAAAATTTCTCCAAGTCAAAACTGACTTATCAGAGAAGGTCTGATTCTGATGACAGAGAAAGGCTGGTTCTGATATCAGAACTGGCCTTGGCAGCGGATTCTGATCTGTCCGGGTAGCCTCAAGAACACTAAGGCAAATGCCTTTCTGATAACTCTGAAAACAAGATCTGCTGATCACAGATTCCAAGTCTTAGAGTTAATCAGTTAATATCCTAAGTGCAGAAATATAAATTGCAGTAAAGTAAATGACACCGGATATTTTATAGTGGTTCAAGGAACAACTCGTTCCTCTAGTCCACTGTTCCACTAGCTTTGAAGTAGATCGGTTACAAAGCTTAGTTCCTAGCACTTAAGAAGTTCTCCACGCCTTCTTCAAGTCTAGCTGCCACCCAGGATGCAGTTCCACGTCCTGATGGCTGATCCTTTCACTCAGCTTCCCGGAAGTATCACCACTTCACTACTGCAGTTACTTGGACGCCCTTCTTTTCAGAAGATCCTTTGAAAAACAAAGTTTTTCCTCCAACTTGCTTCGTTACAAATGATGTTTGATGAAGTTCTTGAAGAGTTGAAGAACAGGATGAACTTTGCTTGTTTGTTGGGAATGAGAGATTTGGAGTTTGAATCTTCCCAACGTAAGCTTGTCTTGTTGAAGGTTGTAGAATTTGAATCTCAAGAGAGCTTGAATGATGATGAGCAAAAGTTGAAGCAAAGGTTGTTTTTCTGTTCTTCAGTGTGTAGCTTATATACTGAGGTTGTCTCCCGTTGGAGGAGGAGACAACTGCATTAAATGCGCGTACAGTTGACTTGACCGCCGTTTTGGAAGGTTTCTATTTTTATAATATATCTTCCCGGATTCTTTGGTCAATCATTTGCAATCAATCCTTCAGCGTATCAGGCTCATTTAATGTGCATTAAATGCTTTCCTTTCATGCACAGTCTTCTAGCCGTTGGATGTTTTTACCCGTTGAATTCATAGCTGTTGGATGTTGCTTGAAATCTTCTAAGTGTTAGTCGGGCTCTGATCAGGCTCTTCTGATAAGTTGAGTTCTGATGGAGTTCTGATCTGACTGAACTCTGACTCTGATAGGTCCGCTGATGAGTACTTCTGATCTGTAGTTCTCATTGGTTATCAGATGTCCAAGTTTATCAGCAACTCTCATGATGCACCTCTGATGGACTTCCGGTAAGAGAACTCTGATGGTGCAGTTCTCATAGAGCAAGTCTGGTCGAGCAGTTCTGATGCACTTCTGATCTGATCCAAAACTGAACAACTCTGATCGTCGACTACACTAATACTTACAGTTGAAAATTCTAATACATAAAATCTAATTTGGGGGTTCTTTAAAATTCTAATCCTATAGCATCATCAAAATCTAATTACATTTATTCCTTACAATTTCCCCCTTTTTGATGATGCCAAAACCCTTAAACTATCTCCAGAGAAGTGCCTTTCACCATAAAGAAAATAAGTTAAAGATAAACTTTCATTTAAAACCTTGGTGGGCACTTGGCATAGGAAAATAGTAAGAGTAAGATACAATCAATCACGCAATAATCAAATAAGGATAGAAAGCAATAGATAACACAATATATGATATAGCCATGCAAATTAGAGGCAGAGAGGTTATTTTTATTAATCAGAGTTTTACAAATAAGAAATGCAAAAGAGATAAAGTTTAGAAATCTTCCTCTGCAATCTCTGCAAGAACAGCCTCTTCTTTTGCCTTGGTTTCTTGAAGCTCAGCATTTACTCTTTCTCTTATTGAGGCAAGGTTCCTGGGAGTCATGTATTTCTTCCAAAGTGGAGTAAGCTGGCAATCAAGATAGTACCTTATTGCATCCTTCTCATCCTTCCCAGGTAGAATTCTCAACCTCCACCATTCTTCAGCTTCTTCTATGGATCCTCCATGAGCAATGGTGATGATGCCATTCTCATCTTGGATCAGATTCTCACACTGCAGGGGAGTCATGTGCTTTTTCATCTCAGCAAATTGGACTCTGTCTGGTTTAGACAACCCACTGTTCAGCCATTGGTTCAATGTGAAGGATGGGGATTTCTTCTTCTTTGAGTGAGGAGGAGGAGGTTTCTGAATGCCAGCAGCTAGCCTCTTTTGCCTTGCTCTTTCAAAGTACCTAGCAGGGTTAATGGCTCTGGAGCTTGGGCCTCCTGCTTCTCTGGGAGGTGGGACAGGTTCTCTGCTATCTTCCCCCTTTTTGGCATCAACAAGATCACCAAGTAGGAGTTCAATTTTCGAGAATTCTGTAGCATTGCTCTCTTTTATAGCTTCAAGGGTACCTGGTAGAGTTTGGGTCACAGAGGCCAGCCCTTCTATCAGCTCCTTTTGCTTGCCCACAGCTGATTGAATATCCTTGGTAGTAGCTTCAAGGAGAGTCAACTTGTGATCTCTGTCCTTGCCACTATTTATCAGCTTGATGGAGAATTCCTTAGTGTCTTTGCACATGGCTTCTACACCTTGGATTTCCTCTCTGGCTTTATCAGCAGACCACTGAACATCATCAATAGCAGTAGAGAGCTTTTTGATGGCCTTGTCTTGCTCTTCAAGGACTTTAGTGTGATGATAGAGAACAGAGTTCACACCACTCACTTCCTTAGTAATCGTACTTAGTTTCTCTGCTGTTTCATTCTTGTGCTGTTCAAAGGCCATAGCAATGATGCCTACATTCTTGAGCAGCACATTAACCCCTTCTGCTAGCTTTTCACTATAGGTGGTGAGATGGTTGTCAGTTGTATTCACATTATCCAGAATCTTGGTCATACCCTTGACAAGCTGGAGTCCCACGTGCTCTATCTCAGCCATGAAGCGTTGAGGAGCCTGACTGGTGGCTAGAGCTTGATCAGATTTGGGAGGGGATTGAGGAGGAGCCTGAGGGGATGGCTCTGATGATGAAATCTGAAGAGGGGTTTGCTGGGGTGAGGACTGTGGTTGAGAGGGTGGTTGTTTTGGAGATGGTGGTGGTGGTGGTGATGGTGAGCGATTTTTGGTTGGAGTGAGTTGCTTGCAAGGAGAGGCAGGTTTGGGTAATGGCTTTTTGGGTGAGGAAGTTGGAGTTTTCTGTGGTGAGGGAGATGATGTTTTCTCAGATGAAGGGATTGGGGTTGACTTGGGTGAAGGTGAGGGTAACTCTGATGCAGTAGTAGGAAAAGGGGATGTAATGAGGACAGCAGAATCAGAAATTACCTCAGTGTTCTGGTGCTGCTCCTTCCTCCAGTCTGCTATCAGATTGGCAAAGATCAATTCAGCATCTGAGGGTCCACCAGCTGGCTGTTCCGGTTCAAGGGATACTTTCATTGTCCTCTCAGTCAGCCAGGCCTCGAAAATGGGAACTTCTTGCTCTGTGAGAGGGGGGACATCTGATGCAGTATGGTCCAAGGCTGAAGTAGAGAGACATCCTTTGCCTTTGTAGTTCTTTTTCTTTGTAGCCAGAACATGCTCCAGAAACGGGATATTTGTGCATTTGGACACATCATCAGTCCCAGTCCAGTTGAATACCTCCTTTTCCTCTGCAGAGAAGTATCCAAACTGCTGGAGAATTCCGGACAAAGAGCCCAATCTCCATGTCCTCCATGCTAGTACCCTGTGGAACTGTTTGTTTAGAGCAGTGAGGACATCTTCTTCTTTAATTTCAGTATTACTGTGGGTGGGAGTCTGATGTGGTGAGGAGGAGGTTATGACCAGAGCTGCTTCCTCAGTAGATGGAAGAGAGGGAAGTGGCAGTTCCCCCTGAATCACACCCTCTGGTTCAGATGTAGTAAGAGCGTGAGGTATCTCTGATGTTGATTCTTCAATGGAGGGAGGCACCTCTGAAGCAGGAGCCTCTTGTGCATCAACTACCTCTGATGCGGGTTCCCCCTGAGGTTCTGACTTCCTGGATGAAGAGCTGGTCTTTTTCTTTTTCTCGTTTGGGGGAGAGGCAGGAACATCAGAGTCACTGTGTACAACAGCCCTTCTTTTTCTTTTCATTTTTTGTTTCTTCACAGGAGTGACCTTTTCTGTTACAACAAGAGCTTCTTTCTCTGATGCATCCTCCTCTGATGCATCCTTCTCAGAAGTTGCCTCTGCTTGTTTCTGAGGTTTCTTCTTTTCTTCAACTTTCTTCTTTTTGGACTGCTCAGAGACTGTAGCTTGTTTTTGATGAGCTTTCTTGGGAACAGCCTCAGGTTTTTCAACCTGTTTCTCCCTGTTTTGTTCAAGCCTGTTGGCCTTCTTCAATTCAGCAGCAATGGCCACATTCAGTTTTGGAGAAATGGTGAGGAAGATGGTTTTGGTGTGGTCCACTTCAGTGGCTTCTCTGAGAGCTATCTTGGAGTTAGAGATAAGCCTTGAGATCAGAAGACCATGACCCAACTTGGTGGAGAAAAGGCCAGTTTTCTTATCCTTTTTCCCAATAGATTCAGAGAGGGACTGAAACAATACCTTTCCCCAGTTGATGTTCATCCCTCTGTGAACAGCATATAGGGCCTTTGAGTTGGTGTGATTCATCTGATCAGTTGAACTTGTTTTGCACCACAAGCACCGATGCATAATGCTCATCAGCCTTTCAAAGTCCTTCTTCAGGACATTCTTCTTCATGTAGAGAGTCTCTACCCCGGTTGCATCTTCCCGGCAGTAGGCGGCCACAAAGTTTTGGACAGTGATTTCCACATCATCAAGTTCGATGAAGCTTGAGTTGTCCTCCTCCTGAGGGTCAAGCTTGATGTCAAAGAACTCGTTTAGTGTGTGAGCATCAATCTTGAGGCCCTTGCCTTGGACCTGAGAGAAAATAGTGTTGTTGCTTATATGGGCATTTAGATAGAATTCAGCCACATCAAGATTGCTGAAGTGCTCGTATGGATGAGCCACTATTTTGCTGAGTTGTGAGTCATGCATCCCTTTGATGACTTCCTTCATTATTTTCTGATTTTCTGCCAATAGTGGAAGTGATGATAGATCCACCTTCATGCCAGTGACGATGTTGCTAACTAAGGTCTTAGCTTCGGATTCAGAGAGATCAGTGATGTTGATGAACTTCATTTTGAGTGGAGATTGAGAATTTTTGAGAGAATGAGTGTTTGAGAGTTCTGAAAATCTGAATACGAAGAGAGATAAGATGCAAATGGCGGTTTAGGTTTTCAGACAGGGTATATATGAGTTTGGATTTATGAACGTTTGATATAATGTTGGGTTTCGAGGTCGCATTTAATGGAATGCGGGCGGAAAGCCGTTTTCCAAAAATGGTAATAACTACCGGGGGTAAAAAGGTAAAACCCAGTTTATTGAATAGTCTCGCCCGAAATTTAAAAAAAAATTTCTAAGTCCACAGCCACTCTGATAAGTATTAGCCCTTGTATCAGAGAAAGAGATGTTCTGATACGAGGACCTCTGATGAATACCAAGTCTGATCCTTCCTGCAACTCTGACTTTTGCAAGTCTGATCCTTCTCAATTCTGATTCAAGCTTCTGATGGATAAGAGCTTAGGTGTCAGAGATGAGATGTTCTGATGAATCCACATCTGATACTCCTGCAACTCTGATTCATGTATCTCTGGGAAGATCATCCATCATTCCCAATTCTTCCCTTAGCTTGTTAAACCTTGCCTCTGAGAGAGGTTTGGTTAAGATGTCTGCAAGCTGGTCTTCAGTTGGGACATGCTCAATTGAGATGTGCTTCTTCTCCACATGATCTCTGATGAAGTGATGTCTGATCTCGATATGCTTTGTCCTTGAATGCAGCACAGGATTCTGAGTGATGGCAATGGCACTGGTATTGTCACACAGCAACTTGATCTCCTTTGCTTGCACTCCATAATCCTTGAGTTGTTGCTTCATCCAGAGTAATTGAGCACAGCAACTTCCAGCAGCAATATACTCAGCTTCAGCAGTGCTAGTTGAAATTGAATTCTGCTTCTTGCTAAACCAGGAGACAAGTCTCCCTCCTAGCATTTGGCAATGACCGGAAGTACTTTTCCTGTCCAATCTACAACCTGCAAAATCTGAATCAGAATAACCAATTAGTTCAAAATTACCTCCCTTGGGATACCATAGTCCTGCATTTGGATTTCCTTTGATGTATCTGATAATCTTCTTAGCAGCAACTAGATGGCTCTCCTTGGGCTTTGATTGGTATCTGGCACAGATTCCTACTGCAAAAGCTATGTCTGGTCTACTTGCAGTCAGGTAGAGGAGAGATCCAATGATTCCTCTATAAGTTGTTGCATCAACATCTTTGCCTTCATCATCTGGTCCAATGCCTTGAGAGGCATTCATTGGAATTTTGACTGAAGATTTTCCATCTACTCCAAACTTCTTGATAAGATCTCTGGTGTACTTTCCTTGGTTGATGAAGATGCCTTCTGGTACTTGTTTGACTTGTAAACCAAGAAAGTAACTGAGTTCTCCCATCATGCTCATTTCAAACTTCTTCTGCATAACTTGAGAGAATTTCTTGCATAATTCTGGATTAGTGCTTCCAAATATAATGTCATCAACATAAATTTGCACTAACAGAATATGATTAGCAACAGAAATTTGAAATAGAGTTTTGTCCACCTTTCCTTTAGTAAACCCATGGTTCACTAAGAATAGGGACAATGTGTCATACCAAGCTCTGGGAGCTTGCTTAAGACCATAAAGGGCCTTTCTAAGCTTGTAGACACAAGAGGATTGAGTAGGAATGACAAAACCTGGAGGTTGTTCAACATAAACTTCCTCTTCAAGTTCTCCATTCAGAAATGCACTCTTGACATCCATTTGGTAGACTTTGATGTCATTGTAGGCAGCATAGGCTAGGAATATCCTGATTGCTTCCAGTCTTGCTACAGGTGCAAAGGTTTCATCAAAATCTATGCCTTCTTCTTGACAGTATCCCTTTGCTACAAGCCTTGCTTTATTCCTTACAATGTTGCCTTCTTCATCTGCTTTGTTCTTGAATACCCATTTAGTTCCAATGACATTCTGATGCTTTGGTCTGGGAACAAGTTTCCACACTTCATTCCTTTCAAACTGTGTCAGCTCTTCTTGCATTGCATTGATCCAATCTGAGTCTTCTAGAGCTTCTTCTACACACATTGGTTCCATCTGGGATATGCAGCAGGTGAACATGGCTTCTCTTCTAGATGCAGATCTGGTTCTAACACCACTGGTAACTTGACCAATTACTTGATTAGGAGGATGATCTCTTAACCAAGTTAGATCAGGTTCTGACAGTTGCTGTCTAGGCAACTCTGATGGATCATCTTCTGATACATCATCTTCATCTTCATCTTTGTCTATCAGAATTGGATTAGCAGGAGGAGTTGAGAATACTGGATTGATAGTAACTTCTTCTGATAGGTCTGAAACCCGATCTTTAAGACTGATTTTCTGCAGGGTCTCTGATAATTCTTCTGCAGATGTACCATCATCAAATTTGACATGAATGGATTCTTCAACTTGTAGAGTTCTCCTGTTAAGTATTCTATAGGCTTTGCTTGAGCTTGAGTATCCTAAGAATACACCTTCATCAGCTTTTTCTTGAAATACCTTCAGATTCTCCTTTCCATTGTTTAGAATGTAGCACTTGCATCCAAACACATGGAAATAGCTGATGTTTGGTTTTCTTCCTTTCCACAGCTCGTAGGGGGTCTTCTGATGATTCTTGTGGATCATGCTTCTATTCTGAGTGTAGCATGCAGTGTTGATTGCTTCAGCCCAGTATCTGATGGGCAGTCCTGATTCTGCAATCATAGTTCTTGCAGCTTCCTTCAGTGTTCTATTCCTTCTCTCTGCAACACCATTTTGTTGGGGTGTTCTGGCAGCAGAAAGTTGATGGAATGTACCATTCTGATCACAGAAGTCTTTGATTACTTTGTTGACAAATTCAGTTCCTCTGTCAGATCTGATTGTTCTGACCTTCATATTCTTCTCAGTTTGGAGTTGCTTTATCAGAGATGGCAACTTCTGAAGAGTTTCATTCTTTTTAGTCAGAAACACAGTCCAAGTATATCTTGAGTAATCATCAACCATAACAAGAGTATATCTTTTTCCACCAACACTGGGAGTTTCAACTGGTCCAAATAAATCCATATGGATCAGATTTAGAGGACAAGTAGAAAGATCTCCAGCTATGGGTTTGAATGAGGTCTTCACTTGTTTGCCTTTCTGACAAGCACTGCAGAGAGTCTCCTTTTTATAGACAATGTCAGGCAGACCATCTACAATGTGTTCCCTTGCCAGTTTGTTGATGGTTTTGAAATTCAGGTGGCTAAGCTTCTTGTGCCAGTCCCAGCTTAGCTTTGAATTGTCCTTTGCTATCAGGCAGGTTCCATCTTTTGCTGTTTGCCAGTCAACAACATAGATGTTCTTCCTTCTTTTGGCTGTAAGAACTACTTCTTTGGTTGTCTCATGCTTGACATAGCATAAGGTCTTGGTGAATTCAACTGTGTAGCCTTTGTCACAGAATTGGCTAGCACTCAGCAAGTTGAACTTCAGACCTTTGACATACGAGACATCTTCAATGATTATCTGGTTCTTGATCAGCTTTCCTCTTCCTTTTGTCTGCCCTTCCTTGTCATTTCCACCGAAAGTGACTCTGGGTCCATTGTATTTCTGGAACTCTGATAGGCAGCTTTTGTCACCTGTCATGTGTCTGGAGCATCCACTGTCAATATACCATTCTTTTTCTGAGATGGCTCCAGCACACAGTTCCTGCAAGATTAAAAGGAAGATTTAGGTACCCAAGCAATGTTGGGTCCTGGGGGGTAATGCAGTCTTGGTAGTTGGTACCATTTTGGTCTCATCAACTGAAACCTTGGTGGATGGTACCCATTGTCCACCTGGTAGTTGTAGTAAACAGATGTATGATTCACTTTGGGCAGATGCTTGTGAGGATCATGCTTTCTGTTTGCATACTTCTGCATAGCCTTCTTGGTTGGAAAGAAATCCCAGATGCTGTCAAGATCAGAGGGGCGCTTAACTTTAGGCTTCTGAGGTTGACCAGACAACCTCTTCTGCCTATAGTTATTCTTCTCTTGATATCTGCCTTTCTGATAGCAGTTTCTGATACTGTTGTCATGAGATTGTCTGATGAAGTTAGGCCTTTGATTATTATTTTTCTGAAAACTCTTCCTGTTGTTAGAGTTTCTGCCAGGTTTATTAGTTTTCAAACTTTGTTTTGGTTTGGCCTTTAGAGTTTGTTTCTCTGGTATGACCTTCTCATGAACAACTTTAGTACCAGAAGTACTAGCATGGCAATTGGGGCTCAGAGTCTGTGGCACTATGACCTTTTTAGCCTTAGCAACTTGGGTGCTAGGCCTTACAGAAGGCTCACCAGACTCTGGTTCAACATATCCAAGACCAGAAGTGAAGTTATGAGAGTCACCAATATTCTTCATGGAAGATTGCATCTTCAGAAGACTATTATATCTACTCTCAAGTTCCTCAATGTCTCTTATTCTTTTCAGAAGAGACTCATTTTCAACTTTCAGTCTATCTCTTTCTTCAGTTAAGAGATTAAGTTTACACTCAGTCTCTTTCCTTAGATCAGAGATATCAACTTTCAGCCTACTGTTCTCATCTTTAACAAAAGAATAAGTGGCTTGGATAGTTTGGAACTCTTCCCAAAATAATGACATTGGATCATCATTTAAGGCTGTGCCTACCGAAGAAGAAATAGAATCAGAAGTAGAGCATACCTCATCATCTGATTGTGCCATGAGGCAGAGGTCTGTAGTTTCTGCATCCAAGCAGCAGAAAGCTTCATCAGAGTCGGAGTCTGAGCTGGACTCTGATTCAGAGAGTGGATCTCTCTCAGCTTGTTCTGAGACAAATGCTCTTCTTCTTCTGTGTTGATCATCTGGTTTCTTTTCTTCTTCATGTCCTTGCTTCTTGGACACTCTTGGATAGGAGCAGTTTGCTTTGAAGTGCCCAGGTTGTCTGCAGTTGTAGCAGAGGTACTCTCCATTGCTTTCAGAAGATTTGGTCTTCTGATGAGGTCTTCTGATGGAAGATGGACTCCTTCCATCTTTCTTCATAAACTTCTTAAACTTTCTGGCAAAAGCAGCCATATACTCATCAGATAGAAGAGTTGAAGGATCAAAGTTTGTAGCCTTAGAAGTGCTGGCAGTAAGGGCAGTTGTGGTTCTTTCATCTGGCACTTCTTCTTTCTCTTCAACCATCTCGAACTCATAAGCTTTGAGATCTGAGATCAATCTCTCGGTGGGGTAGGTCTTGATGTTCTTGCTTTCTTGGACTGCAATCACCTTCATCTTCCAAGCTGAAGGCAGTCCCCTGAGGATCTTCATGTTGACTTCTTTGATAGTGAGCTCCTTCCCAAGCTCAGAAATCTCACTGATTAGAATCAGCAGTCTCTCATGCATTTTAGCAATGCATTCTTCTGGCAGAAGTTTGAAATCATCAAACTTCTTCATAGCAATGGTCAGCTTGTTGTCTCTTTCTTGTTCATCTCCTGCTCCAATCTCATCCAGCTTATCCCAGATTTCTTTGGCAGTTCTGCACTTCTTGATTCTGTTGAAGTATCTTTCATCAATAGCCTTGTAAAGGATGTCCTTGGCTATATTATCTAGGTTGTACTGCCTTTTCTCTTCCTTGGTCCATTCTGACCGGGCTTTCTCAATCATCTGGGGCTGAGAGTTATCAATGGAGTGAGCAGGATTGATCTTCATGAATTGGATAAAGGGGCCATTTTCCAAGACTTCCCACATTTCATCATGAAGGGCACATAGATGTGCCTTCATTCTGATCTTCCAATCATCATACTTCTGATCTGTGAACATAAGATGCTTGGCAAGAGAGTTATCCATAATAATAAATAAAATAGAGGCTAAGAACAAGTGGATCTTTGTTCAGAGAGTAACCTAAAAGATTACAAGAACAAGGAGGCTCTGATACCACTTGTTGGTCCCGTTTAATATGGTAATCAGTCTAGAGGGAGGGGGGAATAGACTGATTGGTTTTTCAAAATTTCTCCAAGTCAAAACTGACTTATCAGAGAAGGTCTGATTCTGATGACAGAGAAAGGCTGGTTCTGATATCAGAACTGGCCTTGGCAGCGGATTCTGATCTGTCCGGGTAGCCTCAAGAACACTAAGGCAAATGCCTTTCTGATAACTCTGAAAACAAGATCTGCTGATCACAGATTCCAAGTCTTAGAGTTAATCAGTTAATATCCTAAGTGCAGAAATATAAATTGCAGTAAAGTAAATGACACCGGATATTTTATAGTGGTTCAAGGAACAACTCGTTCCTCTAGTCCACTGTTCCACTAGCTTTGAAGTAGATCGGTTACAAAGCTTAGTTCCTAGCACTTAAGAAGTTCTCCACGCCTTCTTCAAGTCTAGCTGCCACCCAGGATGCAGTTCCACGTCCTGATGGCTGATCCTTTCACTCAGCTTCCCGGAAGTATCACCACTTCACTACTGCAGTTACTTGGACGCCCTTCTTTTCAGAAGATCCTTTGAAAAACAAAGTTTTTCCTCCAACTTGCTTCGTTACAAATGATGTTTGATGAAGTTCTTGAAGAGTTGAAGAACAGGATGAACTTTGCTTGTTTGTTGGGAATGAGAGATTTGGAGTTTGAATCTTCCCAACGTAAGCTTGTCTTGTTGAAGGTTGTAGAATTTGAATCTCAAGAGAGCTTGAATGATGATGAGCAAAAGTTGAAGCAAAGGTTGTTTTTCTGTTCTTCGGTGTGTAGCTTATATACTGAGGTTGTCTCCCGTTGGAGGAGGAGACAACTGCATTAAATGCGCGTACAGTTGACTTGACCGCCGTTTTGGAAGGTTTCTATTTTTATAATATATCTTCCCGGATTCTTTGGTCAATCATTTGCAATCAATCCTTCAGCGTATCAGGCTCATTTAATGTGCATTAAATGCTTTCCTTTCATGCACAGTCTTCTAGCCGTTGGATGTTTTTACCCGTTGAATTCATAGCTGTTGGATGTTGCTTGAAATCTTCTAAGTGTTAGTCGGGCTCTGATCAGGCTCTTCTGATAAGTTGAGTTCTGATGGAGTTCTGATCTGACTGAACTCTGACTCTGATAGGTCCGCTGATGAGTACTTCTGATCTGTAGTTCTCATTGGTTATCAGATGTCCAAGTTTATCAGCAACTCTCATGATGCACCTCTGATGGACTTCCGGTAAGAGAACTCTGATGGTGCAGTTCTCATAGAGCAAGTCTGGTCGAGCAGTTCTGATGCACTTCTGATCTGATCCAAAACTGAACAACTCTGATCGTCGACTACACTAATACTTACAGTTGAAAATTCTAATACATAAAATCTAATTTGGGGGTTCTTTAAAATTCTAATCCTATAGCATCATCAAAATCTAATTACATTTATTCCTTACAGCAGTGGAGTGATTTTCAAAAGCCACGTGGATTGATTCTTCTACCACCAGAGTTCTTTTGTTGAGGATCCGGAATGCCTTGCTTGTTGCTGAGTAGCCCAGGAAGATCCCTTCATCAGATTTGGGATCAAATGGCTTGAGATAGTCTTTTCCATTGTTTAAAATGAAGCATTTGGATCCAAACACATGGAAATGACTAACATTAGGCTTTCTTTCTTTCCATAGTTCATATGGAGTCTTTTTGTAAGTCTTATGAATGAGACTTCTATTCTGGGTGTAGCAGGCAGTGTTGATGGCTTCTGCCCAAAATCTTTTGGGTAAACCAGCTGCTTCTAAGATTGTCCTTCCGGCTTCCTTGAGTGTCCTATTCCTTCTCTCAGCAACACCATTTTGTTGAGGTGTTCTTGCTGCCGAAGTTTGGTGATGGATTCCATTTTCTTCACAGTACTGAATTACTATAGAGTTAAGGAATTCAGTACCTCTATCTGACCGGATTTTTTTGAATTGAGAGGCTTTTCTCATTTTGAATTAGTCTCATCAATTCAGGGAGTTTCTTTTCTGTCTCATTCCTTTTCTTTAGGAATATGGTCCATGTGTATCTTGAGTAATCATCAACCACAACTAGAGTGTACCTTCTACCACTTAAGCTCGTTGGTTCTACTGGTCCAAACAAGTCAAGGTGTAGTAGGCTTAAGGGCCTGGTTGATGATTCCACTTCCTTTGATTTGAATGATACCTTGGTTTGTTTTCCTTTTTGACAAGCATCACAGAGGTGGTCCTTTTTGAAGTTGATTTCAGGAAGTCCTTTCACCAATCCTTTTCTTGACAATTTGTTGATTGTTTTGAAGTTGAGATGGCTTAATTTGTTGTGCCATTCCCAACCTAAATTTGAATCTGCCTTTGTCACCAAGCAGATCCCTTCCTTAGCTGAGCTCCAATCAATAATGTACATGTCCTTCTTCCTTCTACCAGTGAGCACAATTTTGTCATTTTTGACATCTCTAATCAAGCAGATGTCTTTGGAGAATGTAACATTATAGCCATTGTCACAGAGCTGGCTTGTGCTTATGAGATTGAACTTTAATCCTTTAACATAGGATATGTTTTGGATTGTAAGTCCATTGATGGATAGGTCTCCAGCTCCTTTGGTTTCTCCTTGTTTTTCCACATTCCCAAAAGTCACTTTGGGTCCTTCTCTTGCCATGTAGTTGGACAGGAGCTGCCTGCTGCCTGTCATGTGCCTGGAGCAGCCTGAATCTATGTACCATGTTTGTGAGTCAACTGCTCCAGCACCTTCCTGTATTCATCATTGTTGAGCAGTAGCCCACAAGTTAGTGGGCAACTTCCTTTGTACAAGTTTGGGCATCCATGCCCATCTAGAACCATTTAGTTCTAAGCAGATTGGTTTATAGCCATTAGAGGTGTTATAGTCATGGGGGATGGCTATGTATTTGTTAATTCTTTTCCTTCTTAAAATGGGAAATGGATTATTGGTTTTTTGAGAACACTGCTTAGTGTTATGACTGTGGTTGGTCTTATTGGTTAGTTGCCAACGGGTCCTTGGAGTTTGATGGTAGGGAAGTTTTTGTTTATACAGGAATTTGGATTTTGATTTGGGAGCAGGCAGGTTCCCTCTTATGGGAACATTTTGTGAATGAGATTTTTGGTAGATTAGCTTTCTTGTATTTTGTTGGTGGCTTGTGGAGGGTGAGTTTTGAGTGAGTCTGGTAGGGGATACATATCCGAGGCCTCTTCTCTTCTTATTTAAAACAACTTCAGCAGTAGAGTTACTGGTTTTACTATCCATGCTGAAGTTATTTATTTTGTCTTTCAGCTCTTTGTTCTCTTCTTCTAAGACATTGTTTTTGGTTAAGGCATCTAGCAATCTTGTGTGAACAGCCTTAATGTCTTGTTTTAATCTATCATTTTCTGATCTTAAGAGAACATGGTGATTTTGGACTTTTTGGAAATCTTGTAATAAAGATTCCAGAGTAATATTGGTTGGTCCAGAATCACTAGAGCTATAGGAAGAGCAGGATGTTACCTCAACATCATTGTAGTGTTCTTTGGCCATTAGGCATTTAGGGGAGCTGCATTCATCATCTTTACTGAGCCATCTGCTGCTTTCTTCAGTGAGCCAACTGCCGCCTTCTTCAGCCACCTGCCAGGATCCCAGGCATAGAAGTGCTTCCTCTGAGCTTTCAGATGAAGGACTTTCATCACTTGAGCTGCTTTCATCTTCAGACTGGGGTTCCTCCCTTTTCTTTTCACTTACAAAAGCTTGTCTATTGCTTTTGAAATCCCTCTTGTAACTAGCTTTAGGGCCAGTCCCCTGCTGCCCTTGATACTTCTGGGCTAAAGGCAGAGGGCATTCATTTTTGTAATGTCCTGGCTGTCTACAGTTGTAGCACAGAACGGTTTCCTCACTGGGTTGAGGTCTCCCTTGTCTTCTAGGTGGCAGGTTGTATGCTCTCTTTGGAGCAGTTCCCTCTTTCTTCATGAATCTTTTAAATTTCCTCACAAACATAGCAAACTGCTCGTCAGTGAGGAGATCATTGAGGGATTTTTCGGCAGATTTTGAAGTACTTGGCTCAGACACTAGAGCTAGTGTCTTGTATTCATCTTCCTTTTCTTCTTTGATCTCCTTCATTTCAAATTCATAGGCCTTGAGATCACTGAAGAGTTTGTCGGTTGACATAGTTCTGAGATCTCTGCTATCTCTCATAGCAGTCACCTTCATATCCCACTTTGATGGCAGGCCTCTCAAGATTTTAAGGGAAATTTCCTTTTGGGATAGATCTTTCCCTAGGTCTGAGACCTCTGCCACAATCTTCAAGAATCTGGACTCCATCTCATGGATAGATTCATTTGTCATCATTTTGAAATCCTCAAATTTCTTGAGGGCTATGGTTAGTTTGTTGTCTTTTTCCTGTTCATCCCCTGCTCCAATCTTTGTGAGCTCATCCCATACATCCTTTGCAGTTTCACATTTCCTGATTCTAGGAAATATGGATTCATCAACAGATTTAAAGAGAATATCTTTGGCAATGTTGTCAAGATTGTTTCTCTTCCTGTCTTCAGTTGTCCATTCCATTTTGGGTTTTGGAATGTACACATCATCTGTTCCTTCTGTTATTCTGGATGTGATGACCTTCATTATTTTGATAGGTCCATCATTAATTACTTCAAGCATCTCATCATGTAAAGCACTGAGATGTGCTTTCATCCGTATTTTCCAGTCGTCAAATTTGTTCAAGTTGAATAGAAGGTTTTTGGCTAACTGACTGTCCATTTCTAGAAAGTGTTTGGGAAGTAGAATGGTTTGGATCTTTAGTTCAAATTAGTCAGAAACAGACTCTAGGAACACACTGCTCTGATACCACTTGATGGTCCCGGATAGGGTAAAAGTCTAGAGGGGGGGGGGGGGTGAATAGACTTTTAAATCTTTTTCAATTTAATGAAGTTTTTCCTCTAGATGAATTGATCTATAATCTTTTGAGAGATTAATAGATGCACAGCGGAAGTCTTTACCCTTTATGCGATGAGAGTTTGACCACTTTCTAATTTTGGAGGATTGGACTTTGAACAGTGAGCAGTTGGCTTGGCAGTTGCCTGGATGGCAGGAAACTGCTGAGGCAGCTGCTAGTGGAAAACTGGAGTTTGGAAGAGATAATTATATGGCCTTGAACAGAATGATGAGGACTTTATGAATATGTGTAGACCTAAAGAGAATAAGAAGTTTAGCCTGAACAGAGGTCTGAGCAGTTGGGTAGACCCAGGGAACTGCTAAGCCGTCTGCTATCTATGAAGGAGTATTTCTGAGAACTGGCAAGCCAAACCTTTTAGCAGTGGTATTCCAAAGCTCGTGTGAAACAGTTGTCTCAAAGAAAAGTGAGTTATTAAGCAGTAGGATAAGCAGTAGAGTCAATTAAGACTACTGCTTAGGATGCTGCTGGCAAACTACGATCCTTTTAGTGAGAAGTGTTGGGTGTGAGCTCTGCTGAGTGAAAGTAAATCAACACACGATATATCCTGGTTCAGAGGTGGTGTAATCCTCCTACATCCAGTCCCATTCTCTTTCAAATGGATTTCCACTAATGTATTCAGCCCAATACACTTAGTGCCAATCTAGCCTTTACAACTCTTAGGCCTAGATTGAAGGTTTTTCACAATGAGTATAACACCACTCAAAGTTACTCAGTCCTTAGACTTTTCTCAATTGATCCAGTGGGGATCAAAAGGTATTCTATCTATCTAACTATACTTTAGGATCCGAACAACTGTTCTCCTAAGTGTTTACAACCACTTGAATAATACAAGAAAGTTCTAGCCACCAACTAAAAACTAAGCTCTATAAATATGAAAGTGAAGAACTAGTCTAAGAGCTTAGTGAAGCATGAGGCTAAGCAGAGAGTAAAGTTGTGTTTGCACTTTCTCTTTTGCTAGATATCTCGTATATGCTTTGATGAAAGTATTTCTCTACTTAGGATGCTCAAGCTTCCTTTTGAACTCATACTTCTACCTATATTTATAGGCCTTCATGGTTGATTAATCTCATTCGTTGGTTGAGATGAATTAATCCTGTGCGTTGAGGGTCTGGCAAGGACGAATTGTACATTTGTCTTCTTGTGCAGGAGCTTTTAATATTTTTGTTTTCTGTCTTGAATAATTGGGCTGCGGTATGGGTGTGTCTTCAATCGCTGCAGCTTCACTCCAAGAGGTCCTCCCATGCTGTAGGACCGTGTATTTAATGCCGGTCAACTTTTGTCTTCTAATCAATATTCAATGTATATAATTATGTGACGGTTGTACTAATAGAATTATACTGGTAGGATTTAAATATCCTTTTAAGGTAAAGGAATTTTTACCTTATTGCATTTTGACTTTCCAGTGTAATTTTATTAGCTCCAAAAATTTTACATTTATTTTGTCACATTTTAATGCTAATATTTGAATTTACTTTAGTCATAATGTACGGGTGCAAAGTATAGTGGCATCATCAAAATCTATCAAAATTGGGTACTAACAACCGTACATCGATATTACATGTTATGTCCGTAATTGTACAGATGATTGATAACAGCTCTTGTGCATAAAAAATTGCTAACACTTCTGAACTCTTGGATGTGTCACATAGTTTGGTCTCATCTCAGATGCTGAACTGCCCACCAGGAAGCACAAGAATACATAAGTGGTATTCCTAAACTCTAGGAGGAGGTGGATTGTGCTAACAAGAACTGGAAAGCAATCTTCCAAGATTCTTCAAGGTCTTGATGCCTGGCTTTCATTGAAGACTCCAAGATTCTTTAAGGTCATCATTCATCAACTGAGTTTACAAAAATGTAGATATATAGTTGTTACAAAAAAATAAAGAGGAATAAGGAAATTAAAGGACGAGGTTGTAGCATAGCAATTGAAGAGATAAGAAAAGGAGCACCTGTTTTTTCTTCAAAGCATAAAAAACTGCAGTTCAGCTCAGCTGATGAGACAAAACTATGTGACATATCCAATTTGGTGTTCTCCTTTTTACACTTATATAATGAAACAGTGGGGGACACCCATTTCTTTCGACGTCAAATACAATGATTGTCATTTCAAACTTGCAATACAAAGTTTGAAGGTATTTATGTATCGAAACTTGCAAACTCGAGCTTCTAACTACATGGAACATCTCCTTTGCGGAAAAAAAAAAGATTAGTCCATTACATCTCCTTTGCGGAATTTGTAATGGACGAATACTTTTGATACAATAAACTGAGAAGATAAGTAAGTGGAGAGTGTTATTTATATACGTAGTACTCCGTATATGTGAAGAGAGGACAGTTGGGGTGGTTGAGGTTGAGTCGAATTTTTAATTAACCAACTAATATTATTAAATGCAAAACATTTAAGGGAGTGATGATTCATAAGAGCTATGCATAAATGTCAACCTATTGCATCGGTCGACGTATTATCCCAATTACTACTTATTATATTGAGTTTAATTCTTATACGTTAAAAGGAGTACCATTACATAATATGTAATGGTTTAATTCTTATTGGTTAAAAGGAGTACCATTACTTAATATTTGATAATTTATAAAAATTCATACTAAAGGACGAACATAGTGGAGCACATTAATAATATAAAATATTACAAAGTCACTTTTCTAAGTCGACCGTTGTGTTTTTCAAAAATAATAGATGGAAATCGTATCAACTTAATTGGTCACATTGGAAAATGTGTCCAAACAGAATCGGTCAGGTCGTTCGTCTAACCATGATTAATTTAAAAATTACAATCGACCAAAATATGGTCGACTTGATTTAAGGATCGACTTGATCGAATGGTGGTCGACCCAAAAATGTTCGATTTGATTTAAGGGTCGACGATAACCTTAACTGTTTGTATTTATTACTCCGTATTATTATTAATGATTAATGATAACCTTCGCAATTCAACTGTTATCATCATGATGAAAAGAGTAAGTTATAATGTAACATGACGGTTGAGGTGACTTTTGAATTGACCAATAAAAATTATCGTCGACCTTATAATTTATTGTACGCAGTATCCCATAATATTTTAAAATTTATTGTTGTTTATCTATTTTTAACGAAAAAGGATTACAATATCACCCTACAACTGTGATAATTAATTAATATATTAACAATGATTAACAATGTTTTTTATTAGTTAAAATATTACGTAGTTGAGTAATATAATTCGAAATAGCGAAATGTTTTTAAACTGACTTTCATGTTTAATATATAACTATTGAATTTAATTCTAATTGGTTAAAAGGAGTACCATTACTTAATATTTGATAATTTATAAATAATCCATACTAAATGACGAACATGTGGAGCACATTAATTATATGAAATATTACAAAGTCACTTTTCTAAGTCGATCGTTGTGTTTTTCAAAAATAATAGATGGAAATCGTATCAACTTAATTGGTCACATTGGAAAATGTGTCCAAACAGAAACGGTCAGGTCGACCATCTAACCATGATTAATTTAAAAATTACAATCGACCAAAAGATGGTCGACTTGATTTAAGGTTTTATGTAAACAAATGAGATTAAGGATCGACTTGATCGAATGGTGGTCGACTTGATCAAATAGTCGACCATCATCGGGTCGACGAAGGATGTATGTTGAGTTTAATTCGTATATTGGTTAACTCAAAAGCCACATTAACTGTTTGTTATTATTATTATTATTATTATTATTATTATTATTAGACGAAGGATGTATGTTGAGTTTAATTCGTATTGGTTAACTCAAAAGACACCTTAACTGTTTGTTATTATTATTATATTACTAATATTATTATTATTATTATTATTATTAGTATGATAATTAATTATAATGATAACCGTACCTTCCCACTTCAACTGTTATCATGCAACGTGACGGTTCGCAAACCGTTTCCTATACATATTCAAGTATATATACAAGTAATTACACTCGTTTTCTCACTTTCTCTCCCATACGAAATCCTACAATCGATCTATCTACCATCCGAGATGTTCCGTAACAGAATTGTTGTTCTTCCCCATGACATTGATGTTGAAATCTTAAAGAAACTTCCTGCTAAGTATCTGATGAGGTACAAGTGTGTTTCAAAAGGTTGGCGTAATATGATTAGCGATTCTAAATTTCAAGAAGCCCACCAAGACAACAACATATGTCGTGCAGAAGCTACTCACATGTTATTTGCTTGTATAGAGACTTGTTTGATAATGTTATATGATTGTCAATATCCTCATCTTGTCTATGTAATTTCCCCATACCAAACTGAAGTTCATATCACAAATAAACCATTTCCATCTACTTCACTTTCCTGCTTGAACACTACAAAGTTTCAAACACCTTCTAACATTTCCAAAGGCCATATGGTGTTGTTTATTTCTGATGCCTTTGATTTTGGTCACCAAGAAGCGCCTGCTCTTATCTTCATAAACTTGGCCACATTCAGTAGAAAAGCCCTTCCAGTTATGGAGCACATCTCAAGCACTAGCAGTTTTTCACTCGGGTTTGATGAGTCTTCTAAAATGTTCAAACTTGTACACTATAATCGCAATTCTTCACAAAAGTGTCACATTCTGAGCATTGGAAGCCCAGAGTGGAGGAACTTGCTCCATCCAAGTGCTGATTTTGACATTGGAAATGCTGATTGTTCATGCATTAATGGAAGGCTGTATTACAAGAAAGGACGTAGAGATGTTCAAGCAGTTGCATTCTTCGACTTGCAGGAGGAAAGATTTCAACAGCAATCTGTTCCAGCATCCTCTATACATCAACATGGCCCTACTGGGTGGTTCGAGAACCCCTATTATTTCCAAGAAATAATAAATTTGAAAGGGAAGGTAGGACTGCTTCGTGGGCTTAAAGTTTGGATTTTGGAGCAGTCTGGTTGGGATGCAAAGGACATCATACTTCCTGATGAAGTGATTAATGGTGAATTCGCCGGTGAGGAATGCGATGGTAATATTTTCATCAAGTCATTGGAAGCAGCAGATGGGCAATCAAAATACTACCTTTATAACTTGGAGACGTCCCAGTGTAAGGAAGCTACCTCCATTTCGGTGAACGGACGGAAGTTTAGTGATTATATATCACGTTTAGGAATTCCAACAGGTCGATGTACATTTAAACTACTAAACTACGTGGAAAATATTGTAGAATATTAATATTAATGTAGATGTTAGTCGACAGTCGACTTCACAATATTTATGTGTTTTTTTTTTTTAAATAGTTCGATCACTTAGTGTTTTTTTATGGAATAATTATAGTTTCATTATAGTCTTAACTGTGATTGTATAACTGTATTAACTTTTTATTTTACTGTTTCATTTTTTAGTTATATTCAAACATTTGAATATTCAAACGTAGTTGATTAGTCAAACATTTTTTAGGTAAAATGAGATCAATGAACACCTGATCGACCAGTGGTTGAACAAACAATGGTCGACTTGATTTAAGGGTCGACGAAGCAAGTGAGATTTATTTTTATTGGGTAAATCAAAAGTCACCTTAACTGATAATTGTATTTATGATGATTATTAAGAAGTATTATACTAATGATAAGCTGTTATAAATGAATTTTATTGGTGACAAATATTACAATTAATCATTGTTTAAATTGTAAAATAAAACATACTAAATTCATTAATACATATAACAAACATACTTCGTACTGAAAACCTTTTCAAGCCATCTACATCTTTTAAACGAACATTACGTTACTCAGCTTTCAATTATTGTTTCAAAATTTCATCTACATTTGTAAAAATCTACCAACAGTATGGATTTAAAATGAATTTAATTTTTATTTAAAGTGAACTTTAAATAATCTGACATCATATTTTAATTGAATGAATTTATTTTTTAAATTGAGTTACATTTATAATAATTATTGAATTTAATTCTTATTGGTTACACGTACCATTACTTAATATTACAAACAGTGGTAAGGTTTAATGTGAAAAAATGAGATCAATGAACACCTGATCGACCAGTGGTTGAACAAACAATGGTCGACTTGATTTAAGGGTCGACGAAGCAAGTGAGATTTATTTTTATTGGGTAAATCAAAAGTCACCTTAACTGATAATTGTATTTATGATGATTATTAAGAAGTATTATACTAATGATAAGCTGTTATAAATGAATTTTATTGGTGACAAATATTACAATTAATCATTGTTTAAATTGTAAAATAAAACATACTAAATTCATTAATACATATAACAAACATACTTCGTACTGAAAACCTTTTCAAGCCATCTACATCTTTTAAACGA
This sequence comes from Cuscuta epithymum, assembly GCA_945859915.1. Classification (NCBI taxonomy): domain Eukaryota; kingdom Viridiplantae; phylum Streptophyta; class Magnoliopsida; order Solanales; family Convolvulaceae; genus Cuscuta; species Cuscuta epithymum. The sequence continues at coordinate 310,528 of CAMAPF010000276.1, read as the reverse complement.
ACATTACGTTACTCAGCTTTCAATTATTGTTTCAAAATTTCATCTACATTTGTAAAAATCTACCAACAGTATGGATTTAAAATGAATTTAATTTTTATTTAAAGTGAACTTTAAATAATCTGACATCATATTTTAATTGAATGAATTTATTTTTTAAATTGAGTTACATTTATAATAATTATTGAATTTAATTCTTATTGGTTACACGTACCATTACTTAATATTACAAACAGTGGTAAGGTTTAATGTGAAAAAATGAGATCAATGAACACCTGATCGACCAGTGGTTGAACAAACAATGGTCGACTTGATTTAAGGGTCGACGAAGCAAGTGAGATTTATTTTTATTGGGTAAATCAAAAGTCACCTTAACTGATAATTGTATTTATGATGATTATTAAGAAGTATTATACTAATGATAAGCTGTTATAAATGAATTTTATTGGTGACAAATATTACAATTAATCATTGTTTAAATTGTAAAATAAAACATACTAAATTCATTAATACATATAACAAACATACTTCGTACTGAAAACCTTTTCAAGCCATCTACATCTTTTAAACGAACATTACGTTACTCAGCTTTCAATTATTGTTTCAAAATTTCATCTACATTTGTAAAAATCTACCAACAGTATGGATTTAAAATGAATTTAATTTTTATTTAAAGTGAACTTTAAATAATCTGACATCATATTTTAATTGAATGAATTTATTTTTTAAATTGAGTTACATTTATAATAATTATTGAATTTAATTCTTATTGGTTACACGTACCATTACTTAATATTACAAACAGTGGTAAGGTTTAATGTGAAAAAATGAGATCAATGAACACCTGATCGACCAGTGGTTGAACAAACAATGGTCGACTTGATTTAAGGGTCGACGAAGCAAGTGAGATTTATTTTTATTGGGTAAATCAAAAGTCACCTTAACTGATAATTGTATTTATGATGATTATTAAGAAGTATTATACTAATGATAAGCTGTTATAAATGAATTTTATTGGTGACAAATATTACAATTAATCATTGTTTAAATTGTAAAATAAAACATACTAAATTCATTAATACATATAACAAACATACTTCGTACTGAAAACCTTTTCAAGCCATCTACATCTTTTAAACGAACATTACGTTACTCAGCTTTCAATTATTATTTCAAAATTTCATCTACATTTGTAAAAATCTACCAACAGTATGGATTTAAAATGAATTTAATTTTTATTTAAAGTGAACTTTAAATAATCTGACATCGTATTTTAATTGAATGAATTTAATTTTTAAATTGAGTTACATTTATAATAATTATTGAATTTAATTCTTATTGGTTACACGTACCATTACTTAATATTACAAACAGTGGTAAGGTTTAATGTGAAAAAATGATATCAATGAACGACCTGATCGACCAGTGGTTGAACAAACAATGGTCGACTTGATTTAAGGGTCGACGAAGCAAGTGAGATTTATTTTTATTGGGTAAATCAAAAGTCACCTTAACTGATAATTGTATTTATGATGATTATTAAGAAGTATTATACTAATGATAAGCAACAGTCAGTTAAATATTTGCAGCTTTTAGTTATAAATGAATTTTATTGGTGACAAATATTACAATTAATCATTGTTTTAATTGTAAAATAAAACATACTAAATTCATTAATACATATAACAAACATACTTCGTACTGAAAACCTTTTCAAGCCATCTACATCTTTTAAACGAACATTACGTTACTCAGCTTTCAATTATTGTTTCAAAATTTCATCTACATTCGCTAAAATCTACCAACATATATATACAACAACATAATTTGGTTTATGATCGACCAAATTTACAGTCTGGAAGAGTCTTGAGCCACGTCTTGGCAAACTTCACTTGGTTGTGCAAAACGTGTTTGGAGTTCAAATAAAGTATATGTTTGAGTTATTTGTTAAATTGTCTCGTAATCTAGTTATTGTTTTCGGAAATTGTATGAAAGTGAATTAAATATTTAATCATTAATTTTCTGAATTTTTATGCATCAAAAGGTGCTTAGTCAAATCTTCCCTAAAACACCAGACACATACTTTTATGATTATACATAGATGAAGTATATGATGCAGTCGTTTCTTCTATAACTGAGCTGAATGAGAATAATCAGGACCGGTCTGTTGTGCCTGAGTTTTGGAACTATAGAAGGGAGAAAAGAAACATTCAATGGTTTTCATTTCGTTTCACTAATGTAGCTTTCCTACCTTCTTTATAGTTCCAAAACGCAGGCACAACAGACCCACAGGTCCGGATTATTCTCATTCAGCTGAGTTATAGAAGAAACGACTGCATCATATACTTCATCTATGTATAATCATAAAAGTATGTGTCTGGTGTTTTAGGGAAGATTTGACTAAGCACCTTTTGATGCATAAAAATTCAGAAAATTAATGATTAAATAAAAAATTCACTTTCATACAATTTCCGAAAACAATAACTAGATTACGAGACAATTTAACAAATAACTCAAACATATACTTTATTTGAACTCCAAACACGTTTTGCACAACCAAGTGAAGTTTGCCAAGACGTGGCTCAAGACTCTTCCAGACTGTAAATTTGGTCGATCATAAACCAAATTATGTTGTTGTATATATATGTTGGTAGATTTTAGCGAATGTAGATGAAATTTTGAAACAATAATTGAAAGCTGAGTTACGTAATGTTCGTTTAAAAGATGTAGATGGCTTAAGTAAATGTTTTCCGTACGAAGTATGTTTGTTAAACAGGTTTTCCGTACGTCATTAGCAGACATATTTCCAAGGGGACGAACCAAAGGCGGCGGATATATAGTCCATTACAAATCCCATATGTTCTTCTTGTAGGCTTAAAAATGCATGAGTCCCATTAGCACATGTATTTGGAACATTATAATAAATTTGTATAATCCAATACAAATCCTACAAACCATGTGTTCCTTAGATTGAGCATAGATTAGTGGACAATGAGTTGCTCGACCAGATTGAGTGTAGATAAGGCCATGGATCATTTCCCGTCCCAATAGAAGAATTATAAAGCCAGTTGATCACCATTGAGATAATGGTAATCAGCTTGCTTTATTATTGTTCTGGGGCGGAGAATTGATACATGGAACCTCACACAATCGATCTAGCCGACCAATTCGTGGTCGGCTATATTTCAAACATCATATTACTTTTTTCTAGGGAGCATATGGGTTGTAGGATTCAAGGAAACAAATCTAAAATGTACAGATAGACCACAATTTACATGTATTTATCATGTTAAAAAGTAGTAAATTTTGCACACAAGAACCTCAACCTGAATTTACAAAGTTTGAAATATACCTGTATTTAATTTATGAAATATGGGACTGGTAATGGACTAATATTTTTTGCTATACTCAATGGAGGAACATTTGATTTGTACTCCATGCTACTCTAAACATTAACTTAAACTAGGCCATCACTGAGTGCGTATATATATATAAGTGAAGAGGTGATTTTGGGCAAATTGGGCTTTAACTAAGGTGGTTGAGGTATAAGTGACCGTTGGGCTTTAAAGAAGGTGGTTGAGGTGACCTTTGAACTCACCAATAAAATTAACTTCTGTGGTTGGTTGAGGGGGAGGCTACCTTTGACTTAATCGATAAAAATTAAATTCATTTGATAAAAATTAAATTCATACGAATAACTTTTCCAAATCATCCACTTTTTTTAACACACTAAATTATAAAACTTTAATTAATTAACATAAAATAGCAAACTTTAAGTTAATTAAATTAAATAACAAACACCCACAGTCGTTTCTTATCGACATAATGTTAAAACATAAAAACGTGAAAATAAATCTAGGTCTCTCCATCTGAGAAAATAGACATATAAAGAATAAAGAACCTCTCTAGTTAATTAAGAACACAGTTCGAACACAATTTAATAATATTTAAGGAACCATTATTTAACATTTTAAAAAATATTAATATTGAAAAATATAGTTTTTAGATAAGTTTGTACACTAGATATACAAGGAATATATAGTCCAAAGGTATATTCTAGATATATATATATATGGTATACGAAGTATTAATAATTAGGAAATGTATTTTAGATATACAGGGAAACCCTAATTATGTACAAGGAAACACCCTAATTATGTTTTAGAAAACACCCACACTCAACCTTTTTATGTTTTTACGTTTTACATGCATTTGTTAAATATCGACCAAATCATAGTCGACCTACATATGGTCGATCTAAATGATTGACTCATCTATGTAGCCGAACAAATGAACTATCAATAAACATTTAGCATATAAATGATGCCATCTCAAGACACACACAAACACACACATATATATAGTACACTAGATATACAAGGAATATATATTCCAAAGGTATATTCTAGATATATACCGATACCATATATTCTAGATATATACCATAATTTCTAGTCTATATATATATATATATATATATATATATATATATGGTATACGAAGTATTAATAATTAGGAAATGTATTTTAGATATACAAGGAAACCCTAATTATGTACAAGGAAACACCCTAATTATGTTTTAGAAAACACCCACACTCAACCTTTTTATGTTTTTACGTTTTACATGCATTTGTTAAATATCGACCAAATCATAGTCGACCTACATATGGTCGATCTAAATGATTGACTCATCTATGTAGCCGAACAAATGAACTATCAATAAACATTTAGCATATAAACCATATGCTAGATATACAAGGAATATATAGTCCAAAGGTATATTCTAGATATATACCGATACCATATATTCTGGATATATACCATATATTCTAGATTCTAGATATATACCATATACGAACGAAGTATTAAGAATTAGGAAATGCATGTATTTTAGATATACAAGGAAACCCTAATTATGTACAAGGAAACACTTAGCATATAAATGATTGCATTCAATATTTACCAAACAAATAAAATAACAAAAATTACATAGACAGTTTACACATTGATGTCTCCTTAAATTCCTGACATATATCAAATGCCAATCTAAGTCTAATTTTTTTGGTCTTCTGGTGATTAATATTTTCGAGTTCTTTGAAATCTTTCCCAAAAAGGTCCAACTCTAGAAACTTTAAGGCAAACACTCCACAGTCATCCTCTTTCTGTTGCGGTACAATAGGGCGTTTTACTTCCCACATTGACTTGTTTTCATATGTGTGTGTACCCAACTTGGCAAAGGATGCTATTACAGGGAATACCATTCTTAATGGCTTCATAGCTGCTTCAAAAGTTTCATCACTCATCAATCCCCTGAGAGAGTCAAATGTTACAAGCTCTCCCACCTCAAAGTCTGCTTTTACACAAACCCAATGATTCCCTCCAAGATTGTGAGGGAAATAAGCATATTTAACATTTTCCCAGGGAATCATGTGTATTGATGTGGTTGTCCCTAGAATAGTTTTCTCTATACTTTTTTCTAGTGTCGGGTAAATTTCTTCATTTCCATTGCGCTGAGCCATTTTACCAAAATAAGCTGTAGGTACAACAGCATGGGAGATCTCTTTCTCAATAAGACGTTTTCTCAGATGCACTAGAAACTCATCAAGATGCTGAATAATTTAAATGTGGTTTAGTAAACATATATGTGAAAAATGTAATTTCAGCGAATAAAATAACTTCATTTGGTTACCTCGATCGCAAGCCAACCACCAGGACGCAACAACACAGTCCAAAAATTCTTTGACACTCCATCTGATTCTTTATATTTATGGAAAAGACACTGAACTTCCCTGTCCTCTTCTATGGCTTGTTGAATCCAGCTAGAAAATCTCTCCAAAACCTTCGCATCAGGTTCTTCAAGCTTCAAAGATGCATCGTCAACTTTTACCTTAAACTGCCTTGGCTTTGTTTTCTTTCTTTTTGCTCTTCCCATTACCTACAAACATCTATAACCATTTCAAAAAACTTGGTCGAACATAAGGTCGATCTTTCGTACTCATCAAACCGAGTTACCTCTCCACTCTCTCCTACCAACTGATCATGAACCTTCTCATCAACCTTGAAATTATATGTAAAATTGGTAAACAATGATTATAAAGAAAACAAAAACTTACATTGTATATACATATTAAAGCTTCCTTTAATATCAGTGAAATAGTTCATACATTTAATGTTTCTTGAAACTCTTTACATATAGAATAAGCCATGAGTAGTCTAACTTGCTTCATGCGGCTTTCAGTCATATTTTCAAGTTCTTTAAAATCTTTACCAACCATGTCCAACTCTATGAACTTCATTGTAAACACACCGCAGTCACTCGTGGTTTGTTGGGGTACGGTAGGCCGCTTTACATTCCAAAGAGGCATTATTTCTGGGTCATAGACAATACCATTAAGGATGCAAGCAACATTTCCAAACCATTTTCTGTGCGGCTCTAAACTGCGTACTATTTCATCATCACTTCTGAAGCATCGCAGAGAGTCAAACACAACAAGCTCATTGTTTTCGAAATCTGCTCGCACTGCCATCCAATGAGTTTCAGCAATGTTGTGTGGAAAATAGAGACGCTTCACGCCTGTCCAAGATTTGATATAAGAAGTGCTCGAAGTCCCCTCCATCATTTTATTCAAATCATCCAGCAATCCAGGAAAGAGCTCTTGCTTTGGATCCATATTGGTATCAATAAAGGAAGAAAAGAATTCCGTCGTGACAACAACATCTGAGAGACTTTCATCAAGAACACGTTTCCTCAGGTAGGAAAGATACTCGTCAAAGTGCTGAAAGATTTACATGTGATGAAGTAAACGTTTTGTATAAAAAGAAATACTCATCAATATAAATAATGTGGTTACCTACTTACCTGAGACTCAAGCCAACCACCTACGTCCAACATCATGGACCAGAATTTCTTTTCCATTCCAGAACTTTCAGAATACTTGTCCTCGAAGCACTGAACATCCCTGCCATCATTCTTGGCTTTTTTTATAAAAGTATGAAATTTCTTCAGTATCGTCTCACTGGGATGACTCCTTTTCTTCCCCTTGTAGGGCACATAAGGAGATTTGGTAAATTTTCCCCTTCCTTTTGTTCTTCGCCCCCTTCCCAACAATGCCTACAAACAATCATAAAGAATATATCATAAAACAATTCAACTACTTGAGAAAACAATTTTGAATTTTACCTGTTTCTCTTCATCATTAAGTTCAACAATTCTAACATCATCAGCATCACTAACATCTTCTTTGCGAACCAAACCCTTGGCAAAAGCATCGCAAACATAATCAATAATACGAAATGGTTGCTCAACCTTATCATCACCCTATCAATTATTAAGTGTAATATATATGTCAAAGTTTAATATTTTAAAAAATAAATGTAGTCGATATTATAATATTAAAAAGTTTTGTGGTTTACCTCTTTCGTTTTATTATCAAGTTCAGCAGTATCACCAACATTCAATCCTGGATCAACCTTCTCATCACCCTTCAATTATAATTATAATATATATGTTAATGCTTAACCTTTTGGTAAGAAATAAGTAGTCGATCTTCTGTATTCGACCTTATTTTGGTCGATCATTTATAAGTTACCTTTTCACTCTCCTCAGCTAACTGATCATGAACCGTCTCATTAGAGACATCAGCAATATGCAATCCTGGGTCAACCGTCTGATCACCCTTGCCATTATCAGTATAATATATATTAATGCTTAATCTATAAAGAAGACATAGGTCGGTAGTAGATGTTTATTATTTAAGTATGTAGTTACCTCTCCACTTTCTTCTGTTGTTTGCAATGGACATAAGTTTATTGTCTGCAATGAACAAACAACTTCTTCCACATCACCCTGCGGAAAGAAATTGGAATATATACATTCTAGGCCATCACCCTTGCAATGGAAAAAAAAAACAGTTGAAAAAGGTTTGTATACAAAAATATTTTTTATTAAACTACTGAACCTTAGTAATAGAGTCTTGAGCATCTTCCAACTCATTTTCTTCTTCATTTTCCTAGAATAAAAATAGTAAAGTATAAATAAAATATACATCAAGTCGACCACTTATTTTTTACATAGATTCAAAGTCTATCAAATATTAGTCGATCGAACCTCTGTAGTAGATGTTTATTATCTAAGTCGATGTTTATATAATACATCACGTCGACCACTTATTTTTTACATAGATTCAAAGTCGATCCAATATTAGTCGATCGAATTTTCTTATACACAAACAGTTTCGTTTAAGCAAATATTTTTTTTATTAAAATATACCTCTTTTTCTTTTTCTATTTCCTCACACTGATACTGATGAACCTCTGTAATCAATTTATCATTTTCCTATATGAAAAATAGTAACGTAAGTATTCATGATCATAATTTGGTCGATTACTAACTTAAGTAGTCGATCATAATTTGGTCGATTACTTATAGGTTACCTCTGATTCCCCTAAGCCAATAGAGTCATCAACAATGGGAAGTCCTGGTTCAACCGTCTGATCAACCTTGTCATTATATGTATAATATGTATTAATGCTTAATCTTTAAAGAAGACAAAGGTAGTAGATGTTTTCGGTCGGCCCTCTTTTGGTCGATTGTTTATTATCTATTTAGTTACCTCTCCAATCTCTTCACTTGTCTGCAATGTACATACATTTTCGACTTCATGACCCTGCGGAAAACAATTGGTATATACACATTCAAAGCCATCACCCTTGCAATTGAAAAAACAGTTGAAAAACGCTTTGTAAACTCAAATATTTTTTTATTAAACTACTGAACCTTAGCCATAGAGTCTTGAGCATCTTCCGACTCTTTTTCTTCTTCATTTTCCTAGAAGAAAAATAGTAATGTATTATTAAAATGCACATCAAGTCGACCACTTATTTTTTACATAGATTCAAAGTCGATCCAATATTAGTCGATCGAATCTTCTTATTCAAAGCCATCACCCATGCAATTGAAAAAACAGTTGAAAAAAACTTTGTAAACACAAATATTTTTTATTAAACTACTAAACCTTAGCCATAGAGTCTTGGGCATCTTCCGACTCTTTTTCTTCTTCATTTTCCTAGAAGAAAAATAGTAAATTATGAATAAAATATACATCAAGTCGACCACTTATTTTTTACATAGATTCAAAGTCGATCCAATATTAGTGGATCGAATCTTCTTATAAACAAACAGTTTGGTTTAAGCAAATACTTTTGATTAAAATATACGTTTTTTTCTTGTTCTATCTCTTCAACCTGATACTGTTCATTCATCTTTTCATTTCCTTGAGCTTCTTCTTCTTCTTTTTCCTAGATGAAAAGTAGTAAAGTAAGTATTCATGATCTTACATCTTTGTTAACATCTATACGAATTACCAATATTAACGTAAATTCTAGAATCAAGAACATGTTAAATATACAGCAAAGTCGACCACTTTTTTATTACATATTTACAGGTCGACCAAATATTAGTCGGCGGAATATTTTATACACAAATGTTTGGAATTAAACGATGTACCTTCTTCTCTTGGTCGAACTTATCAGCTTGAGCCTCTTTGTCTAAACCCTTTTCATCTTCTTGCTCCATTTTCTTTTCAGAATCGTCACTCTCTTCATTTTTCTAGATGGAAAATAAGTAAAGTAAGTATTCATGACCGTTCACAAAACAAAACAATTCTACCAGTTTTAAAAATATTACAAGTCCATTAACAGCTTTAATGCATACGCAATTACCTCCTTTTTATGCTCAGCCCCCTCAACACTTTTCTCCTCTCCTCTAGCAGTGGACTATATAAGGAAAAAATTATAACTAATTATTGAAGCTCAAGTTTTAAAGGTTTATCTTGCTATAGAATTAAGACAAACCTTAACAAGTAACTCTTCAAGTTTCTTGTGCCTCTCTTCTGACCGTTTCTCCAACTCCAGAAACTTTTTGTCATAATGCTCTTTGAAAGAATTGAGCCTTTTTTCTGAAAGATCCTCCAGTTCTTTAAACTTTTGTTCAATATACATTTTTATTGAATCTTCATTGGAAGGAGGCTTAGGAGAAGCAGCAGGGGTTTTGGGGGAGTGTTTCTTTTTCTTTCTTTGTTCCTCTACATGGGCAATAGGTTGAGGAGAGGCAATAGGGGTTTGAGGAGGAGAGTGTCTGTTTTTCTTCTTTCTTTTTTCCTCCACTACACCTTCTTCTTTCTTCATGCTCAGCAACTTCATCTTTTTAGGAGGCTTCTTCTCCTCTTTAGGACTCTTGACCTCACATGATTTTCTTTTCAAAGAGACTGGAAAAAGAACCAATTTTCTCTCTAATGATTTCACAAATCCATCCAGCTCAACATGTGGGTGACTGTCTTGTACAGGATCCAAACTTCTGACCCAATCAGTAGTTTTCTCCAAATCATCAGGTAGTAGAATACTCTGCACCCTCTGTAACAAACATTTAGTTCTTCACTTTTAGTTGTATAAACAAAACAACGTATTATCGACCGTGTAGTAGTCAATCACGTTTATTTGTTCGACCACAATCTGGTCGAACAAAGGTTATAAGTGTGAAAATGTTCTTACCTTTATTGATTCTTCAGCCACTTGAACCTGTTCAGTGCTGATCCTTTTTGTCGTATTTGGACGATAGAGACGTAACCTCGGCAAAGTAGGCACGCAATTAGGGAGTCTCATTGCAAACTTCTCGGCAAAATCAGGGGCGCATTCAAAAAGCAATATCTATTAAAACAAAATTTGAAAAAGTCAAGAAATGCTAGACAAATTGTTATTACAGTATGCAAAATAGAATCTGCAAATGATATTAACAAAGGTCCTTACCGAAATTGGGATTAAGAATCCAGGGAAATTCATTGTTGCTGACTTATTTTTAGCAATTATTTCATCTAGTTTTTTCTCCAAGTCCATATGTTTCAATGCATCTAATGAGCCCTTATACGCCCACGTACCCCATGGGAACTCGTTTTCTTCTTTTCCCCCTATTTTCCCAATTATCCATTCAGGAATGGGAGCTTTTCTCTTAGAAGGAGCTAGAAGGACCATCACTACAAACATGAGTATTGCTACTCTGATCACTTCTACTTCAGCATCCTTTTTCAGTTCGTCCTCAGCTTCAGGGTCCTTCAAAGTTGTGCACAATTGTACAAATCTAGCTACAACTGTTTCATAGCTAACAACTCCCTCAAAATCTTGATCAAAATTCTTCTCAATGAATCTGGCCTTTGAATCATTATCAAAATCATCTTCATAATTGCTAGCAAGGGCGCTGCAGGTAAGCCCGCTGATTAGAGAAAATTCTGTGAGAGAGTAGCGTACTGGAACTCCCTTCACGACAAACCATGCCTCCGATTCAATATCAATTTTGGCTAATCTAGACACGATTGACCACAAATGTAATGGAACAGGGATGAACTCAACATCAATGTATTTCCCAAATACACTCGACCTAAATGCACCAATGAGATTGGGAAACTCACCAAGATTGTCGAAAATTAATTCTATAAATTCATCCAATTTTTGCCTTACTGTGAGCTTCATGCTCGGGAACAACGAGCAGTCCACCACAGGAGGCAAGGAAGGAACCTGCATATAAAAAAAAATTACAGATGTTCGACTAATATACGGTCGAACCAACGGTTTACAACTCCGTTTCGACTGAGATTGGTAAAAAAATGTATGTTTAGTTCGACCAAATGATTTTACAGAAATTCACTCCGGATTAACCACCAATGATACTTGTATAATTGGTAGGTATGTTTACTTAGAAAAAATAGTGAGAAACATGTCATGCGTTTTCAAAATAATCAAACATGATTTGGGTCGACTGAGTTGAGTTCGGATTCGAATGAACATCTATAGCTTTCATTTGAGAAATTACCACGTCTAGCTTTCTAAAGAACCAAGTATCGCTCTCAAGCAATCATAAATAATCTAACATTTACCTGAATATTGAGTTCATCTTTGGCTTCCATCACTTCAGATGCTTTCACAAGTCGCCGTCTTGCTTGGCTTTTCCCAAGAGGAACCGTAGGACTTTTGCACTTCATGATGATGGAAGGAGATGTAAGAATGCTCCTCGTCGAAGTCGAAATCGAGGAATGCTTGTGCTGGAAATCGAAAATGCTTCTGCCCTAACCCGGAGCTCGACCGAAATCGATTTCGACTGATAGTGAATGATGAAGTGTGTGGGAAGGGGAAGCTGGGATTACGGAAGTTGGATTGTGGAAGCTGGTGGGACCAACAAGCCGTTTCCCGTTTTTCGAAATCGGGATAGACAGTCGTTTTTAAGTTCATGATGTCGTTTTATTAAGGGTCCTTATGTAATTACACCATTTCCTAATAATGTAATAGAAGGCCGGGTAGATTCAAAATACTCAACCTTTTTCGGCCCTCGATAAAAATTCCCAAATCCACTATTCTTCTTCGCCACTCATTTCTGTGGAATTTTGCCTTGAGAAAATATGCCGCTTTTCACTGGATTTTTGGCTGGAGGACATTCTCGTCTCTCGCAACTCTCTGCTGCTGAATTGCTTCCTGCTCCTCCTTTTCCCTCCCGACCCATTCGTCTTCTTCCTCTGAAGCACATTCGTCGCGATTCTCGCTTTTCATCTTTCGGGAAAACTTTTCTTCTCGTCCCTAAAGTCTCTGTCTCATGTGGGAGTGGCTCTATCGCAGATGGGGTTGATCAGCACCTTTCGGGTGAAATCAGGTCAACTAAGGTTAGTTTACAATATCTCTTGTTTACTATTCCTTCTTATCACAATAAAATCACTTCGTATATATTTAGGAATAACATAGGATTTTGTTGCATGCAAGTAAATACAGTTACTACTTGTCTAAAGAATTTGCTAATTAAGAAATATAGTTCTGGTAAAAGAAACTGCAGAAAATAGGATTAAAACATGGTTCATATAAGTATTCTTGTTTTGTGGTAAAAGTATAACTCATTTTCCTTAAAAGAATAAAAGTAATTGATAATTCCTCTTTTAGGAGTTAATAAGTTAGTCCCATTCGCTGGAAAAAGTGGTGACGGTCCTATGTAAAGAAAGATGTTATATTTATATCTTATTTGCAGCATTCCCCCGTAAAAAATGGGGCATTATAGTAAAAGTTACCAGTTTTTTTAGAAATGTTTATTTATCATGTAGTAATTTCCAGTGTTCACGGGATGAGGTGGTAATAGTTGGCTAGTTGCTAGTGTTTAAAATGCCTGTATGTGCTCTAGTTTTTTTCATTCGTCACAAATTTCCGAACAATGAATTAACTCATTGTTTGGGACAAAATAGGAAAATATGATGGTGTAGCATAAATATAGTGCACCATATCCCTTTGTATTTGATATTTCAATTTTTGAGTCATCTAATACTATGGCATCACAAAGAAGTAGAGGTCTGCTGACTGGAAGGCAGCAAACGTTTACTTTGAAAGAGGGGTGATATATGAAGGCAAGGTGGTGGGATTCAATAATTCTGGTTTACGCATTCGGTTCTATTCGCTTGTGGGATTTCTTCCTTTTCGGCACTTGAGTCCTTCACATCAGTGTAAAGGTATAAAAGCTACATACTTACCAATTACCATGTTCCATCATTAAGTAACTTAATAATTCCAAGATTCTATTTACCTCTTAACATATAAACTTGCTTCTACTAAAGATATTGTTTCTCATGATGTCTAGAAAATGGGATGAACCCTCCCACCTCTCTTACCCCCGCAATGGGGATGTGTGGCTCAAAACTTTCTTGAGTGTGTGATATAGGAAATTTTTTCAAATGGAATATTTTAACTGCACTTTTCATTCTTATTTTAGTTTCTTACTAGGTTTAATTTCATGTCTTTTATGACCCAAAGATTTCTTTCCATTGCATATCAACCAAATAACTGAATATGACTTTATATGATGGCTCTACATTGGATATGCAAGGCCAGATGATGGTTTCTCTGATAATGTTTCCTCTTATGTAATGATTAAGGAATGCTTGTGCTAGTCGTACAAGAATGCCATTAAATGTAGGGGTTAAAATTTCATGTCTGCTTGTGCCTTTACGTACCTGGTTTTGTCATAGCGTCATCCTAAACTTTGTAGTTTCTGTTTTTGAATATTTTAAGTGGTGTGATTATCTACTATTTTGCAAAATGCTTCCATAACTTTCAACATTTTATTCTTGCTCTATTTAGGGGCGGAGCCAGACTTCACTACAAGGGGGGCGAAATATAATACGGAGTACAAGTATTAAAATGTAAAGGGAAATTTGCAATTTCGGTCCCATAAATTTACTCTGCCCGTTTTTAGTTCTGATAATTCACTCGCTCGGAGTATTTTTTTACGATTTAAGTATTTCCCCACTGTAAAGTACACTTACCTACAAATAATTCACCGCAAAATATGCCGCAAATGTTGATTTTTTTTTTTGCCAAAAATGTACTTTTAAGTGGAAATTTCCTTAAACTACAAAGAGCACATAATTCACATGCGACTAAAGTTACTGGACTAATAATGGAGACAACCAAAAGATACATGACTAAAATTGCAAATCTCCCAAATATGAATTTTAAAAAAGTATAAATTTATGGCTTGTCAAATTGCCTTCATAATTTTGTTTGGGGGGGGGGGGGGGGGCTAAATAATTTCTAATGGTAGTATTTAAAAAAAAATAAAAAGGTGGGAGGGGCCATGGCCCCCTTGACCTACTAAGTCCCTCCGCCCATGGCTCTATTGCTTGGTAATTAATGTTATGTATTTGCTAAGCTGGTTAATGATTGTAAACAATTTCTTTGTATTTTAGATCCAAACAAAACCATTCAAGAGATTGCAAAAGGTTTGGTTGGTTCCATCCTCTCTGTGAAGGTTTGTGATTCTTCCATTTCAAACTTACCACTGAATTATTATATTGGCTAGAGAAGTTCAATATTGTCATCTTGTATGCAATTTAGTTCCATCTTTTATGAGTAATACTGAAGTATGAAACATATAATCACTGCAAGAAACAATAGTTGTTAATAGTTGGACTTATCAATGAACACGCCTGTTAGATTTTCCCATTTCTAGATTAGTAGATTACCTTGTCAGTATATCAAAGACTCTTAATGTTCTATTCTTGTGAAAATGATTCCTGTAAGTTTCTCCCTTGGCATACAAGTTTTGTGCATTGCTTGCAGAGTTTTGAAAGTTGTATAATTTCTTTACACTGTAATATAACTATTAAACTCAACTAACCCCGAAAGTCCTGTCAGGCAATTGAAGTTAGTGAAGAGTTAGGAAGATTGATATTCTCTGAAAAGGAAGCAAATTGGGCAAAGTTCTCTAGTCAAATAAAAACTGGTGATATTTTTGAAGGAAGAGTTAGCTCTGTTGAGGATTTTGGTGCTTTTGTTGCCCTAAGATTTCCAGATGGTATGTATCTTGAGACATACTAACTAATGATGGATTTCATTTCCTCTGTGATATCATCTTTGTCTGTCATTTCACTGTTCAGGTTGTATTTCTGTGTTTAAAAAGGGTCCAAGTCCTGTCTGTTCTAGATAAGGGTGTCAACAGGGCACTAATGAAAGTGTGTGCATAGATTGTTTTTACTAGGAATTAATTCACAACCTTTTACTCACTAAAGAGGTTTCTCACTACCTAATAGCTATGTATTATAAACTGTGGTGCAGGGTATTGTCACCTTACTGGGTTTGTGCATGTTTCAGAAGTGTCATGGGATGTTGTGCGTGATGTTAGAGATGTTTTGACAAAGGGAAATGATGTGAGGGTCAAAATTATAAAGATAGATAGGTGACTTGCGATGCTGATTTAATTTATGCACATCTGAATTCTGATTCATTTTTTCCCTGACAATATAACTTTTTCCAGAGAAAAAGTAAGGATTTCACTCTCCATTAAACAATTAGAGGATGATCCGTTGCTAGAAACACTAGATAAAGTAATTCCCCAGGTAAGAGAGTCTGTAAAGTTTATCAAGTGGTTAGCTCAAGATGATTTTTTGTTTTCTTTTTCTCCAAAATGTTTTTCAACACATATTTATGTATTCTTGCTCTTGTTGATGATGGTGGATGTTAAACTCCACAGGGTTCTTCACAGCATCCTAGTACCTTGAATTCAAAGGGTAGCCTTATTATTGAACCTCTTCCTGGGCTTGAAACAATAATTGCAGAGCTTATGCAAGAAGATGGGTATGCACATAATATCACTTTCACCTTAATGTTATTCAATATTTACTTTTTGAGCTGTATGCAATGTCCTTGCAGTCCGATGAATATCAAGAATTTCAGACATTGATAAAGTATGAAAAAAACACATGCAAAAAGTTGGAAAAAACAATACAATGTTTAGCTGTTATAGTTTGTCTATCTTTAATCTACAGTTTGTTACATTGAGTATGAGTAAAAAGCTAAGTGTGATGACATTCCTTAAACACAATGCGCCTTGCATTTCTGCTTGAATAATAACTTATTTTACAGTAAAACATTTTTCCATATAATCATTTTCCACAATGACTTGTATTTTCTGCAAACAAACAGAGCATCAGTTTAATATGCCTCTTTTCCACAATGCCATTTTTCCATATAATCATTTTTCGGTTATGGCCTGACTCAGCATGGGTCAGCGGGTAATTCTGGGTTCGGACAGAATAGCGGTTTGATGGTCTATCAGATTGGATTGGGCTCCGGGTCGACCCAACCGGTCTGGTCCGGTTCTTACAACATAGGAATAAATATGTAGTTTGTATATATTTTACTTTACTATCTTCAAGATGATTGTAATATTTGCCTTATCATAAACTATGTTACTAACATATAGAGTGAAATCATGTTTACATTTGCACTTTGTTCACGTCTTATTCTTGCAACCATGATAGTCAACCATCTTCATTGCTACCCAATTACATTCTTATTTTAATATTTTATTATGATGAAACTGATTTTTTTGAGTAATTAGTGTATTAGTGTTCACTTTATTAAGTTTGAACGATGATGTTTGAAGTTACTAAAACTTTGGAATTTGGATAATTTTTTACTTTTGTGTTTTCAATTTTCGATGTTTTTATGTGTTAAAGGGTAAGCTATGCGTTGAATTTTCTATAGGGAAAAAACCATGAATCAATAGAAGCAAGAAACGAATCATTTAAGATTGATTCGGTTTCATAACGGTCCTTGATTTTTCAAGGAACCAACCCGATTTAACAATTCATTTTACAACGGTGCCACTGTTTTATAAGAAGAATCAAACCGGTCCTAGGCTAATAAATACCTTTAAAATACCTGAGTTTTTTTGCAGACTAATGTACTGATTTGATCCATAGAGAAACATTTATTTTATAAAATATCATATTTGGAAAACTAAAGTATGAATCTATATGAAAGTTCAAGAGTTCTTGTTTAATTTATTTGTATGTGAGCTAGAGCAATACATCAAGATTTCTCCTACGAGATAAATCTCAATTCCAGTTAAGGTAGTGCAGTTTTCCCTACTTGTGCCATTACGGCCGATATTCCATACATAATATGACATTCTCAGAATCTCGCACTACCTGCCGGAATCCATTATTCCGCGAACTAAATGCCCCCCTTAGGATTTAGTGGTGTCCATTCATTTTCTTACTTAATCTAGATAAGTGGTTTTTCAAGTGAGCTGTAGGTCAATATGGCATATTTCTTGTAACACCTATTTCCATTGTGGTTTGCACAGTATATATGCTGTAAAAATTAGTCAACAAGGGTTTGAAAAACGGGTTGTTTCACAAGACCTACAGCTCTGGCTCTCCAATGTAAGTGTCTTGCATTGATCATGTTTATTGTCATTATAATTCCACGCGGTTTGTGGGTTTTTGTTTCTCACCATGGAATTTCATAGGAACCACTTGTTGGAAAGCAATTCACTTTGCTTGCCAGGGCTGGAAGACAGGTATGCACTCCAATCCTCTCTTTTTGAAGATTGGAGGGGTAGAATTAGACTCATTCATTCGAATGCCAGAAATAGCGTTTTGCCGCTACAAGTAATCTTAGTATTTAGCCATCCCTTGTCGTCACAGGTGCAAGAAATACAACTTACCACATCCCTAAGTCAAGAGGGCATCAAAATGGCATTGCACCG
Organism: Cuscuta epithymum; assembly: GCA_945859915.1. Classification (NCBI taxonomy): domain Eukaryota; kingdom Viridiplantae; phylum Streptophyta; class Magnoliopsida; order Solanales; family Convolvulaceae; genus Cuscuta; species Cuscuta epithymum. The sequence goes on along the minus strand of CAMAPF010000276.1, from coordinate 292,458 downwards.
GGTGCTGGAGCGCATACCATGATTTGCAATGACACTCCCTGCCTCCCTCTGAATGTACACGTTGACGCCATGTCATGATAGACCTTACTAAACATTGTTACAGAAGTTTGTAGTGCTCACAAACCCTGATCACAACTCACAACTGATGTTGCTCTTTCGAACTGCAGAAATTTGATAAATTTTATGTTGTACCCACCGTTTATTCATAGTTGTAATCAGGGGCGGACCTATAGCTTAAGGAGGGTATGCATAGGCTTCACCACAAAAGTTGTTACTAGCGTAAGCTGTAGTACTATGATTCTATGAATATTAAAACCCTTTAAGGCTACAGGTCAAGAGTTCACATCTTTGCAAGGCGCTACACTTGAATCTTATTTTTTAGGCGGAGTAATACGGAGTACTTTTTAGTTTTTTCATACCATTTAGGCTGTGTTTGGCATGCCATTTCAGCTCTTAATGAGATGAAATAAATAAAATTGAGACAATTATTATACAAATTGTGTTGTTTGGATAAAAGACTGGATAAAGCTTGAACTGAAATAATTACACATGAAGCGTTCCATTCAGCCGATCCACTATTTCCTGTGTTGTCCTTTGTGCATTCAACATTTTTTACAAATCCATCTTCGCTGGCATCAATAGAAAACAAAATATCTCTCAACTCGTAGTTAGTTTACAGAACTACTCCGTATAAAATACCTACAAAATATTGGAGAAATTCTATAAATAATCCCTACTTCTTAGAGTTTTTTTCCTAAATAATGCTCAAGGAAAAACTATTTACCAAATTAATGTTGAGTTAAAACTTATTACCAAAATACCGCTGCTTTTGATCGGGGTTAATGAAAGTAGCCCAATGAAAGAATGAAAGTCGCCCAATGAAAGGCAACTTATGTTCGTATTAGTTTTGGGCACGAATGAATCAACCGGCTGACCAGCACAAATAGGAAAGCTGGTGGGACCCATATTCAATAAAATCTCTTTATTCTTAAAATGAGTCAATGACTATAACTTTTTTATTATAAGTTCAGTTTTTACAAAAAATATATCAAAATTCATAATTTTTTATGATCTTTCATATGACACCAATAATGCTTATTATATAATTTTTTAAAAAATTTAAAGGCTAAATGCCCAAGTCAAATATCAAAATTTTGTTTCTATCAAAATTTGTTTCTCACAGTACCTATCTTAGACTCAAAGTGTATATTAAAATTTTTAAATTTTTAATATCTTTAATTTGACATCAATGTTGCATATATATAATTTTTTTAAAATCCCAATAGCATATGTTGTCCAATTGAAGTATTCAAACTCAATGCTATATGGTGTCCAGTTGAAGTATTCAAAATTTGAAATTCAATGCTAGATGCCGTGAGGTTGGTAAATAGTATGGACGTTAATTTGATAAATGTGCCTAGTTGTTGATAAATGTGTCTATTTGCATTGAGTTTGAATACTTCAATTGGACACCATATGATATTCAAATTAAAAAATTTACTCCCTCTGTTCCTTTTATATTGTCTTAGTTCTTATTCATTTGGTCAACAAAAATCACTCTTAAATTCTTGCTTTATATATAAAAAATTTATCAAATTTGATTCAGGCTTTTGCGACTTTGTACAACTTTTAATGTAGTTTCTGAATAAGTCATTTTTTACCCTAAAAATAATTTGAGTGCGGACAAGCAGGGGCGGATCCAGGAATGAGGGGTGGGGTGGGCTAAGTAGTAAAATATTTCATTATTGCATACAAAAGGTTTAGCTTAGGACTGATAGTTATTGAACTGAGTTTTTTTTCGAACTACTCGAGTTCGATCGTGATTTCGAATTTAATTTAATGACCAAAGCTTAATGAGCTTCAATCTCGAACACGGGCTAAATTTTAGTTTGAATAGTTTGTTTTTACAAAAAACCGGTCGTTATTTTTTTGAGTTTGAATAGTTATTCAAGCTGAATTCGAGCATAGTCATGTTCAGTTCGATCTGGACTCGAGCATATTCATAACTTACAAATTATAGAAATAAACTATATACTACCTCCGACCTTTATTAAGACTAATTTGACTTTTCAAGTCAAAGAAGTTAAACTCTGAATGACTATATATTTATACAATAAAATTGATAATATGAAAATGAAATGGAAATGTTCTTTGTTAAAAGGTTTATCTTAAAAGTATAAATTTAGTAAGTTTCACATTAATACATGAGTTAAAATGATGGATCAAAGTTTACCATCTTTGAGTAAAGAGTCAAAGATGGCTAAATAAAATGAGATAGAGGTAGCATATCTAAAATTTAAACGTTTTTAGTATGATTTATAATTTTATTATTGATTATTAAAGATTTTAGTATTTATTGATATGAATTAAAATACTTCTATAAAAGTATAAAACTAATAAGTAAAAATAGTCGATGTACATAAAACTAATAAGTATTCCCAATTTTAAAATTGAATTGAGATTTTGAATCCATTCTTACATGCCTAAACAGTAAATACATCGTTCTCTATTCTTTAATTGCATTATAAATAAATCATTTTTTAATCTTTAATTCTATCTTTAATCATTATAAATTTATAATAATAAATAAAAACTATTTTACTATCTACTGAAAAAATTCAATTAATACTCGAATAGAATTACAAAGTTGGTAGGCTTGGGCTGGGCTAGACATTAGTTTTGAGGTGGGCTGGAAATTAAACCTATACCTATAATAATAAAAATAAATTGGGTTGGGCTGGGCTGGAGCCCACCCTTGCCCCAACATAGATCCGCCCATGCGGACAATGATTCGTTTATTTTATCGTTGGTCAAACATCGTAAACCGTAAAGGGGCAATAAAAAGGGGATGGAGGTAGTATATGCAATATTAATGTCAAATTAAAGATTTTAAAAAATTGTAAATTTTCATATGTATTTTGACCCTAAGTTAGGTACCGTGAGAAATTTTTTATAGAAACAGATTTTTTATATTTAAGTTGGACACCATATGGGAGTACTCCACCATATGGCCTTTAATTTTATTTAAAAAATTATATAAGCATTATTGGTGTCATATGAAAGATCATAAAAAATTATGAATTTTGATATATTTTTTTGTCAAAATTGAAGTTATATTAAAAAAGTTATGGTCATTTAAAGAATAAAGAGATTTTATTTAACACGGGTCCCCCTAGCTCTCTATTTGTGTTTGGCAGCCGGCTGTTACCTTCATGCGCGAAAGTGGTGAAACTGATAGGAACGAAAGTCGCCCTTTTATTTGGGACTTTCATTAACCCTGGTTGGAGGCAGCAGTATTTTGGTAATAAGTTTTAACTCAACATTAATGTGCAATGCAAATAACGTCAAGGTTCATCGTACAAACATTTGCACAATAAGCACACTTTGTACTTGATCTTTCCCCTATATATGTGTGTGTGTGTGTGCGTATATATATATATATATATATATATATATATATATATATATATATATATGTATATATATATATATGTGTATATATATATATATGTATATATATATATATATATATATATGTATATATATATATGTATATATATATATATATGTATATATATATATGTATATATATATATATATATATATAGATATATATATATATATATATATATATATATATAGAGAGAGAGAGAGAGAGAGAGAGAGAGAGAGAGAGAGAGAAATTGGATCATATGAGAATAAGATCTCATGAGAGAAATAAGAATCAATTAGAGCCATTGGATTCAAATATTATTTCTCCTAAGTTCGCTAATCGTCTAGGGGCATTACTGTCATTTACTCTTGTTCTCCTTCCAAGTTACGATCGTTCTCTGAATCAAAGTTTCCATAACCGTTTTTGTTTCCAATTTTACTCTCCGTCTTCGATCGTTCTTTCCATATCTGTTGTCCTCGATCTTCGCGGAATATCCGACATTGAATACAACCGTCATCGTCGAATAGCAAATTTGCTAACAATTTCATCTTCTCGCTATGGATCACAGTGAGTTTTTCAATTGATAAATTTATAATTTAATCGTTTATATTTTATAATTGCTGAGTTTATGTCGATTGATACCCTACTACTTGTTACCCTTGTTTTCCTTATCAGACTGTCTTATATAACTATTTCTTCTATTTCGCTGCAAATCTATTGTTGTTGTGCTATTTGAAGGTTTTGCTTTTATTCCGATTCAATGTTGTTATGTCAACATATGTTGTTGCGTTTTTGCATTCCTGAAGTTTTTTATATTAACCGAACCTGATTTTTGTTCTTCCCAGTTTGCTGCATAAACTACTCATACACCTTATTCTTTCACTTTTCAATTTTGAATGCACTAAGGTTTTATCTATTTATGAATTTTATTGATACTTGCTATTTATATATTTTTAGATTCTACTTACGAGTTCAGTTATTCTAATTCTCCACGAAACTCTTGTCATTCATCTAAAACTGAAGTTTCTCCAAACTTTACCTGAGTGTCCTGAGAGCTATAAGCCTCATGTTGGTATGATTTTCACAAATGTTGCTGCTGGGGTTCAATTCTACAAACAGTATGCTACTCTTTGTGGCTTTGATATCCGTAAAAGTACCTCTAGAAAGAGTAGTGATGGAGCTTGTGTGTGGAAGTATACACTAGTACAAAAAAGTCTTTTCACATCGGTCCAAAAAGGCTTTTCACATCGGTCAAACAACGATGTGGTTCCAGCCCATGTGAAAAGTGCAGACTTTTCACATCGGTTATAGAACCGATGTGTAAAACTCTTTCTACATCGGTCGTGCAGTACCCGATCTAGAAGATTATCAAAAATGGCATTTTAAATGGTATTCCACATCGGTTATAACCGATGTGGAAGAATTCACATCGGGTCTAAAATAACCCATGTAGAAAAGCTTCATTTTTTTCGAAACACGGGGTTTTTCACATCGGCTTTAACCCATGTAGAAAAGCTTTCACATCGGTTATTCTATCAAACGATGTAGATATTTCCGGAAAAAAAATGCAATATGATCCCAATTTATACTATGATCACATCATTAACAGTATCATCAATTACTATAGCACAAATTTGCACATGCACACTTGATCAATCTAAAACAATAACACAAACTATTTTTCAATTATTCCACAAATGTTAAACAAGTTTAAGTAACAATTTAGTACACAATAATATGCTAAAATAAAACAATCCTTCCATAAGTCTAGAGTAATAAGTTATTACTCTAAAGTTATTACTAATAACACATGGTCTAAACTCTAAAGTTACAAGTCTCTGATGGAATGCGTCATTTCTAAGAAATATGATGCTCCACGAGTTCGTACTTCATCAATCTTTTCTGACGAGAACGGTTCCGAATTGGCGAATCGCTACAAATTAAATAAAAAGGTTATTAAAAAACATTGTTGGAACAATATTCAACATATGTGACATCACATAGTAACAACATTCATAACTCCCAACTTGCAGTCGAGACTACAAGAACAATATAATTACTCATCAGGAACTACGGTATTTGACTTGGTGCTACACAAATAAAAGTAAAAATAACATACAAAATAAAGTAGTAACTACTTACCATAGGAATAATCCATTTCACTCTTCCATTTCTTGAGTTGAGGACGGGTATAATACCAACAACATACAACTAATAGAAACGGAAGATGTCGAAGATATCTATTTAGAAGATAGATGCTAATTAAACATACTTGGTACTCACATTGATGTGTTTTGCTCCTACTTAATGCTAAGCATAGGAATATTTTAGATTATTGTGTACTAATATATATAGCTCAATAAGAGATCACCAAGGAAATTCATGGTCGGAAGTGTATAAATTTTCAATATACAATTCATTTATTTGCATTTTGACTCAACAGAGAGGTAAAAATTTAATATAGAGGCTATTATAATCCTTCAAACACAAACATAAGCGAACAACTATAAATAGACTCAGTAGTACCTCCTTAACTATAATTCTCTAGGTTGTAACTGTTAGAGATATTATCATTGTATTGTGATCAATGTTACTTATGTTTTTGTAGTTAGTTGAAATAAATAAATAGACTAGCTAGAATAATGAATAGGCCTTTTAAGGCAATTTGTAATAAAGGCTTTCATGCCTTTTTAGGTATGGGCCTCCTAGAAAAAGGAGCCCAAATGATTGTAAAACCTACCTTTCCCGTCAGGCTATATATATGCCTTAAGGGAAAGGCTAGGTGAAGCTTTTCAGATATTCTCATTCTCTGTGCCGCAGTGCCTATATCGGTGATAGAAGTTTTACGCTAAGTTTTGTTCATCATTCTGTAAACTTCTTCATCATTCAATGGAAAGCTTCATTCATTGATCTGTCTTCCATACACATATATTCTAGACTAGAAAACAGGGACCTAACATCTGGTATCAGAGCCGGAGCTGATCGATCGATTGAAGGCTGAAAAACTCTCTTGCGCGATTCTTCATCGTTGAAGTTTTTGCACTTGAGCGATTTTTGGTTCTGTTTTTGTTGTTATTTTTGCAGAAAAATGCTTGAAGGAAAGTGTTTCTAGGCTTGCTGGGATCACTTCTGTGAAAAATCTCGATCTGAAATTTCGCGTACAGGTTAAGCCAGATTTGAGCGATCCTGCAGTTTAGCGCAACTCGTTGGAACGAAGAACAGGTTCGCGCAAAGTGCCTCCTGCGCGATTTTTCAGACTTCGCGCAACACTTGCTGCGCGATTCTGGACTTGCGCCATCTTCTACGAACAAAATTCCGCTCCCAAAATTGAAGACCAAAAATCAAACAAAATAAATTTGGGAGCTCCTCTTTTCTATCTGGTCCAGCCACCTATGGACTACCACTTTTGAAGTCCATGAGGAGCTGCTCTTCTATTTCACGAACCCCAACTTGTACTGTCTCAAAAAAGCAGCGTCCAAGTCAACCACCAGATTCACTCGGATTTTGGGTGAGCCATCATCCCCTGCGAACCAGTGACCACTATAATCCGATGGGGTATGGCGGTGGCCGGCGGGGTTCGTTGAACAGAAACTCCATGAGGCAACAAACAAGGTGTGGCGGGAAGAGTGATGAAGGGAGGGTAATTTGGGTTTAATCAAAGTATTTAACTTAATATTTATCCTCAATGCTGTTATTATTTACAAAAAAACAAGAAGCTATTAAATCACCCATATACTTGCTTTGACCTTTTGACTCAAAAGCACTTTAATTTAAGTTGAAGTTGGGACTTACAAACACCATTTTTAGCTTATTTTACAAAATAAGTTGAAAATCACTTTAAAAAGTGTTTGCACACTACCTCAAAGGTGCTTTTGGGTTTGTTTGCAAACACTATTCACAAGTGCTTTTAACTTTTTGGGAAAAAATAATTACTCCCTCCGTCCCCTTAAGTTTGTCCCGTTTAGTGTGTGCAAACACTATGCACACACTACCTCAAATTAAAAAATTTACTCCCTCTGTTCCTTTTATATTGTCTTAGTTCTTATTCATTTGGTCAACAAAAATCACTCTTAAATTCTTGCTTTATATATAATAAATTTATCAAATTTGATTCAGGCTTTTGCGACTTTGTACAACTTTTAATGTAGTTTCTGAATAAGTCATTTTTTACCCTAAAAATAATTTGAGTGCGGACAAGCAGGGGCGGATCCAGGAATGAGGGGTGGGGTGGGCTAAGTAGTAAAATATTTCATTATTGCATACAAAAGGTTTAGCTTAGGACTGATAGTTATTGAACTGAGTTTTTTTTTCGAACTACTCGAGTTCGATCGTGATTTCGAATTTAATTTAATGACCAAAGCTTAATGAGCTTCAATCTCGAACACGGGCTAAATTTTAGTTTGAATAGTTTGTTTTTACAAAAAACCGGCCGTTATTTTTTTGAGTTTGAATAGTTATTCAAGCTGAATTCGAGCATAGTCATGTTCAGTTCGATCTGGACTCGAGCATATTCATAACTTACAAATTATAGAAATAAACTATATACTACCTCCGACCTTTATTAAGACTAATTTGACTTTTCAAGTCAAAGAAGTTAAACTCTGAATGACTATATATTTATACAATAAAATTGATAATATGAAAATGAAATGGAAATGTTCTTTGTTAAAAGGTTTATCTTAAAAGTATAAATTTAGTAAGTTTCACATTAATACATGAGTTAAAATGATGGATCAAAGTTTACCATCTTTGAGTAAAGAGTCAAAGATGGCTAAATAAAATGAGATAGAGGTAGCATATCTAAAATTTAAACGTTTTTAGTATGATTTATAATTTTATTATTGATTATTAAAGATTTTAGTATTTATTGATATGAATTAAAATACTTCTATAAAAGTATAAAACTAATAAGTAAAAATAGTCGATGTACATAAAACTAATAAGTATTCCCAATTTTAAAATTGAATTGAGATTTTGAATCCATTCTTACATGCCTAAACAGTAAATACATCGTTCTCTATTCTTTAATTGCATTATAAATAAATCATTTTTTAATCTTTAATTCTATCTTTAATCATTATAAATTTATAATAATAAATAAAAACTATTTTACTATCTACTGAAAAAATTCAATTAATACTCGAATAGAATTACAAAGTTGGTAGGCTTGGGCTGGGCTAGACATTAGTTTTGAGGTGGGCTGGAAATTAAACATATACCTATAATAATAAAAATAAATTGGGCTGGGCTGGGCTGGAGCCCACCCCTGCCCCAACATAGATCCGCCCATGCGGACAAGGATTCGTTTATTTTATCGTTGGTCAAACATCGTAAACCGTAAAGGGACAATAAAAAAGGGATGGAGGTAGTATATGCAATATTAATGTCAAATTAAAGATTTTAAAAAATTGTAAATTTTCATATGTATTTTGACCCTAAGTTAGGTACCGTGAGAAATTTTTTATAGAAACAGATTTTTGATATTTAAGTTGGACACCATATGGGAGTACTCCACCATATGGCCTTTAATTTTATTTTAAAAATTATATAAGCATTATTGGTGTCATATGAAAGATCATAAAAAATTATGAATTTTGATATATTTTTTTGTCAAAATTGAAGTTATATTAAAAAAGTTATGGTCATTTAAAGAATAAAGAGATTTTATTTAACACGGGTCCCCCTAGCTCTCTATTTGTGTTTGGCAGCCGGCTGTTACCTTCATGCGCGAAAGTGGCGAAACTGATAGGAACGAAAGTCGCCCTTTTATTTGGGACTTTCATTAACCCTGGTTGGAGGCAGCAGTATTTTGGTAATAAGTTTTAACTCAACATTAATTTGGTAAATAATTTTTTCTTCAACATTATTTTGGAAAAAACTCTACTTTTTAACATTCTACTATAATAATTTATACTCAATAAATTGATAAAAATAATCCAAACTCTTATACTTGCTCAAAAAGTAGATGAAAATAAACGTTACTAACTATTCCGTTAGATCTCATCCCCATGACCCCATCGCCACTCCCTATCTTCGTAGTACGTGTAGCTTCTTCTTCCATTAAATCAGTTTTCTATTGTAAATGACAAATTATACCGTGGGATCGGCATACCATGCTCATGGTATACCGATCCCAATACGGTACCGTCAGGGGCGGATCCAGAAAATTCTTTTATTGGGGGCACTTTTTATATACATGTGGATATAAATATGATAAAATATACTCTCTCCGTCCCATTGGACTTTGCTAACTTTCTTTTTTTTGTTGTCCCAAAAACTTTTCCACTTTCTTATTAAATCAATTAATTTGTGGTTCTCCTCGCAAAAAAAAATTAATTTGTGGTTCTGCACATTTCTCTCATCTGCACAAATCTCAACCACACAGTTTTTACTATTCTTATTTCTCACCTACTTTGCACTTGGGAAAGTCCACCGGGACGGAGGTAGTACTACTATAGTGCAAATAGAGTCATCTACTAATATTTTAATTTTGATAAACTACTTTTTGAATTCACTTATACATTAAAAGTTTTGTACGTATTGCATAACGAAATCCATCTTATATAACTTCAATGTGACTCTATTTGAAACAATGGGAGGTTTGCAAATTTAATCACATAACTTTCATATATGCTTATTAGTGCTTTAACTTTACTCGCTAACAGATTTGGTCATGTAACTAATAACTATTTGAAAATTGAAGATTTTTTTCATCGAATAGTACACTTTTCGATAGAAATTTGAACCCGGGGTAATGTCTTTTTTGGTATATTATTGCTAGAACGTGGACTTTTTCGAGTAAAGTTACGAGACTAACAACGAGCACAACTAAAAATTATGGTACTAAAAATGTAAATCTCCCTTAACAAATTAATGTTAAGCATGATTAAATCAAATTATACATATTCTCAAACACAACTACAAAAGGAGTGAATAAACTGAAAAGAATTAGAATAAAATATTAAAAGAAATTTTCGCTTTTCACTAATTTATCTCTATATTTTCCTATGCTCGCTTGATAACGTTCTAATCGAAATTTGCTTAGATAAGAGACAAATAATATCAAAAGGAGAATCGATTTCCATAAAAGTAAAACGATTAAATAAACTAGCTAGATATAGGTGAAAGAAAGAATACAAATAAAAAAAAAGGAGTACCAAAACATTTTTACTAATCTTAAATTGCAAGGTCAAATAATGCTAGTCTATAATTAAACAAATACACACACTATAATGCTATATAAACTACGTACTCCGTATAATATAAATTTGAAAGTAAGTGAGGAAATAAAAAATTATTGGGGGCACAATAGATTTTCTATTGGGGGCACACTAGTTTTTCTATTGGGAATATTAATAAAAATCATGAAATGTTTAAGCTAAAGTCCAAATTTATTGGGGGCATGTGCCCCCATTGCTATAGAGCTGCATCCGCCCCTGGGTACCGTTTTTCACCCATATTCATTGATCACGGTCCCTTACCTTTAGTCGTACTTCCCCAGCCCACCCTCGTTTCTTTCGTTCTTAGCTTTTAGTTTTTTATTAATCAAAATCTAACAATGATTGAATCCACTATTTCGGAATGTTTTTTTCTCTAATTCATGATTACTGGAATGTATTATGAGTATTACAACTTTCTGATCCAATTTTTATCAATTCAAAATAAATTAATTACTTTTTTTCTATTTTAATCCTTAGTCATACACTTCTTTTTCTATTTTCTTTATTCAAATGAAATTACAATAAAATTTATTTCTTATGTGATTTTTTTTATATTTATACATTTCTTTCCTAATATATTTTTTTATATTCATACACTTTTTTCTATAATATATTTCTTGTCTATTTTATATGTTGTTAGTTTTTTTTAAGACATTAAATTTGTTTATTTTGATTTACATTTGATAAAATATGAAATTATTTTTTCATATGTGTGGTTTATATTTTCATAAAATATCTTTTTACAATTACATCTTCACATGAGCGAGTTACACTTTTTTATGTGTGCGTTACATATTTTATATGCGAGTTACATTTGGACTTGCCTCAACAAATTACATTTTGCATATTCCTAAGTTAGATTTTCCATTAACGCGAGTTACATTTTCTATAACACGAGTTACATCACAAAATATACCCCTGCTATTCAAACAAAAAAAAATCATTTTTTTTGCAAACAAAAAAGATTTTTTTTTGGCAAAAAAATGATATTTGACAAAAAAAATCATTTAAACATTTTTATGACTTTAATACTATTGAGGTTTATTTCTTCAACCTTTGTGTCCAACACGTAAGCCCAAAGATCTCGTATTTGTGTGAATAAACTAGCCCAACAAGCAAATAAGATGGATTAACATATGGTAATTAGCAAGTAAGAGATCATGTATTATTAATCAGTTAATAACTCCCTAATACAATACGCTTGCTAAGGCTCGTCGGCCGTTCGTCTTACAAGGCAGTAGAAGAGCTGCGAGTAAGAGAAATATAAGCTAGAGTGCTAAGAATAGTAAGTTGCCAACCCTTTACCACCAAATCTCCAGCATTAAATACGCTTCCCGCCAGAATCTGAGTTTCCTACCTAACTGGTGGAGACGTACGTCCAGCCGGGATGGGGGCCTGCTCCTGATGATGCTGCGAAGGTCAGCGGGCCGCTCGTATCCCGGTCCTTAAAGGATTTGTCACACAGATTGGATCAGCATCAAGCGGCTGCGGCTTTTATGGCGACGTCCGTCGCCGTTGTGGTTGCTTATGGGTTTGACCCACTCGTCTTCATACGTTCATCGGGGTGGAATGCCCCGTTGGGCCGGACGTTCGTCCAAATAAAAGGGGGTGAATGGGCCGATCCTTTATTTGATCCTTTATTAATTGTTTACTTTAATTAATTGAGCAATTAGACTCCCCTATTTTCATTGTTTATATGTGATAATATATGAAGTTACATCTTCTTATGCGCGATTTACATCTTCCTATACGTGAGTTATATTTGGACTTACCTTAACAAGTTACATTTTGCATACACCTAACTTATATTTTTCATCAACGCGATTTACATTTTTCATAAGATGTGTTACATCACAAAATAAACCCCTGCAAAAAAATCATTTTTTGCAAAAAAGAGAGAGGATATTTTTAGTAAAACAATTACTTTTTTGGTAAAAATGATTTTTAGCAAAAAATAAATTTTAGACAACATTTTTTATGATCTTAATAATAAAAACAAAACATATTCACTATTTAGGTAAGTAATTGAACAATTAGACTCATTGTTTTCATTGAAATCAATATATTATTTCATATTATCCGTATTAGACAAGTTACAATTCGACCTGTTAGTAGTTACATTTTTATCAGCGTGAGTTACATTTTTTTACACACGAGTTACATCATTCTTCTCCTGAACAATGAAAAAAAAGTTACTGTTCACGCGCGCGTGAACAGTAACACGCGATTTTTTCAGGGGAGCAACATGCTCACCCTGGGTTGCTCCCACGGTATAGCAACTGATTGTCAATTGTCATCTTCTTCGAATTTTTTATGCGCTTCAATTCTTGAGAATTGTTCATCGTATTTACCACACAATCCGCTCTTATAAATATCCCTATTTTCTTGTTAATCTCGTAAACTCTAAATCTACACATATAAATTAAACAAAGGTTAACCGCAATGACACACCCTAATTCCAAACGAATCAAAGACAAAGATACATGGATAAGCAATCAACGCAAACCCTGATGCGTAGTGTTGGACTCGGGCCGGGCCAAAAAAAATCGGTGAAGCTCGGGATCGGCCCAAATGTTGACCGGTGTCAGGCCGGGTTCGATTCAATTTATTTTTGTTTTCTTGATTATTTCATCCCCTACCCATCCCCCAAACCCATCGGAAACACCCAACCCAGCCCATTCAAACCCAGCCCAAACCAAAAAAAAAAAAAAAAAGAAATTAAAAAACAGGCCCGAACCGGCCGGGCCGGTTCACATTTTAGCAGACCCGGAACCAGCCCCGGTTTCACTCTAAAACCGGGCCTAGACCCGGAACCGGTACCCAGCCCAGGCCGGGTCAGGCCCAAACAGTGCCGGGCCGGGCTTGTTGCCGGGTCGGGTGGCGTGAATAAGAGCAGGTTTGCGTAAAAAGCTCCAAACAGTGCCGGGCCGGGCTTGTTCCCAGGGTGAGCATGTTGCTCCCCCTGAAAAAATCGCGTGTTACTGTTCACGCGCGCGTGAACAGTAACTTTTTTTTCATTGTTCAGGAGAAGAATGATGTAACTCGTGTGTAAAAAAATGTAACTCACGCTGATAAAAATGTAACTACTAACAGGTCGAATTGTAACTTGTCTAATACGGATAATATGAAATAATATATTGATTTCAATGAAAACAATGAGTCTAATTGTTCAATTACTTACCTAAATAGTGAATATGTTTTGTTTTTATTATTAAGATCATAAAAAATGTTGTCTAAAATTTATTTTTTGCTAAAAATCATTTTTACCAAAAAAGTAATTGTTTTACTAAAAATATCCTCTCTCTTTTTTGCAAAAAAATGATTTTTTTGCAGGGGTTTATTTTGTGATGTAACACATCTTATGAAAAATGTAAATCGCGTTGATGAAAAATATAAGTTAGGTGTATGCAAAATGTAACTTGTTAAGGTAAGTCCAAATATAACTCACGTATAGGAAGATGTAAATCGCGCATAAGAAGATGTAACTTCATATATTATCACATATAAACAATGAAAATAGGGGAGTCTAATTGCTCAATTAATTAAAGTAAACAATTAATAAAGGATCAAATAAAGGATCGGCCCATTCACCCCCTTTTATTTGGACGAACGTCCGGCCCAACGGGGCATTCCACCCCGATGAACGTATGAAGACGAGTGGGTCAAACCCATAAGCAACCACAACGGCGACGGACGTCGCCATAAAAGCCGCAGCCGCTTGATGCTGATCCAATCCGTGTGACAAATCCTTTAAGGACCGGGATACGAGCGGCCCGCTGACCTTCGCAGCATCATCAGGAGCAGGCCCCCATCCCGGCTGGACGTACGTCTCCACCAGTTAGGTAGGAAACTCAGATTCTGGCGGGAAGCGTATTTAATGCTGGAGATTTGGTGGTAAAGGGTTGGCAACTTACTATTCTTAGCACTCTCTAGCTTATATTTCTCTTACTCGCAGCTCTTCTACTGCCTTGTAAGACGAACGGCCGACGAGCCTTAGCAAGCGTATTGTATTAGGGAGTTATTAACTGATTAATAATACATGATCTCTTACTTGCTAATTACCATATGTTAATCCATCTTATTTGCTTGTTGGGCTAGTTTATTCACACAAATACGAGATCTTTGGGCTTACGTGTTGGACACAAAGGTTGAAGAAATAAACCTCAATAGTATTAAAGTCATAAAAATGTTTAAATGATTTTTTTTGTCAAATATCTTTTTTTTGCCAAAAAAAAAATCTTTTTTGTTTGCAAAAAAAATGAATTTTTTTGTTTGAATAGCAGGGGTATATTTTGTGATGTAACTCGTGTTATAGAAAATGTAACTCGCGTTAATGAAAAATCTAACTTAGGAATATGCAAAATGTAATTTGTTGAGGCAAGTCCAAATGTAACTCGCATATAAAATATGTAACGCACACATAAAAAAGTGTAACTCGCTCATGTGAAGATGTAATTGTAAAAAGATATTTTATGAAAATATAAACCACACATATGAAAAAATAATTTCATATTTTATCAAATGTAAATCAAAATAAACAAATTTAATGTCTTAAAAAAAACTAACAACATATAAAATAGACAAGAAATATATTATAGAAAAAAGTGTATGAATATGAAAAAATATATTAGGAAAGAAATGTATAAATATAAAAAAAATCACATAAGAAATAAATTTTATTGTAATTTCATTTGAATAAAGAAAATAGAAAAAGAAGTGTATGACTAAGGATTAAAATAGAAAAAAAGTAATTAATTTATTTTGAATTGATAAAAATTGGATCAGAAAGTTGTAATACTCATAATACATTCCAGTAATCATGAATTAGAGAAAAAAACATTCCGAAATAGTGGATTTAATCATTGTTAGATTTTGATTAATAAAAAATTAAAAGCTAAGAACGAAAGAAACGAGGGTGGGCTGGGGAAGTACGACTAAAGGTAAGGGACCGTGATCAATGAATATGGGTGAAAAACGGTACCGTATTGGGATCGGTATACCATGAGCATGGTATGCCGATCCCACGGTATAATTTGTCATTTACAATAGAAAACTGATTTAATGGAAGAAGAAGCTATACGTACTATGAAGATAGGGAGTGGCGATGGGGTCATGGGGATGAGATCTAACGGAATAGTTAGTAACGTTTATTTTCATCTACTTTTTGAGCAAGTATAAGAGTTTGGATTATTTTTATCAATTTATTGAGTATAAATTATTATAGTAGAATGTTAAAAAGTAGAGTTTTTTCCAAAATAATGTTGAAGAAAAAATTATTTACCAAATTAATGTTGAGTTAAAACTTATTACCAAAATACTGCTGCCCTCCAACCAGGGTTAATGAAAGTCCCAAATAAAAGGGCGACTTTCGTTCCTATCAGTTTCACCACTTTCGCGCATGAAGGTAACAGCCGGCTGCCAAACACAAATAGAGAGCTAGGGGGACCCGTGTTAAATAAAATCTCTTTATTCTTTAAATGACCATAACTTTTTTAATATAACTTCAATTTTGACAAAAAAATATATCAAAATTCATAATTTTTTATGATCTTTCATATGACACCAATAATGCTTATATAATTTTTTAAATAAAATTAAAGGCCATATGGTGGAGTACTCCCATATGGTGTCCAACTTAAATATAAAAAATCTGTTTCTATAAAAAATTTCTCACGGTACCTAACTTAGGGTCAAAATACATATGAAAATTTACAATTTTTTAAAATCTTTAATTTGACATTAATATTGCATATACTACCTCCATCCCCTTTTTATTGCCCCTTTACGGTTTACGATGTTTGACCAACGATAAAATAAACGAATCATTGTCCGCATGGGCGGATCTATGTTGGGGCAAGGGTGGGCTCCAGCCCAGCCCAACCCAATTTATTTTTATTATTATAGGTATAGGTTTAATTTCCAGCCCACCTCAAAACTAATGTCTAGCCCAGCCCAAGCCTACCAACTTTGTAATTCTATTCGAGTATTAATTGAATTTTTTCAGTAGATAGTAAAATAGTTTTTATTTATTATTATAAATTTATAATGATTAAAGATAGAATTAAAGATTAAAAAATGATTTATTTATAATGCAATTAAAGAATAGAGAACGATGTATTTACTGTTTAGGCATGTAAGAATGGATTCAAAATCTCAATTCAATTTTAAAATTGGGAATACTTATTAGTTTTATGTACATCGACTATTTTTACTTATTAGTTTTATACTTTTATAGAAGTATTTTAATTCATATCAATAAATACTAAAATCTTTAATAATCAATAATAAAATTATAAATCATACTAAAAACGTTTAAATTTTAGATATGCTACCTCTATCTCATTTTATTTAGCCATCTTTGACTCTTTACTCAAAGATGGTAAACTTTGATCCATCATTTTAACTCATGTATTAATGTGAAACTTACTAAATTTATACTTTTAAGATAAACCTTTTAACAAAGAACATTTCCATTTCATTTTCATATTATCAATTTTATTGTATAAATATATAGTCATTCAGAGTTTAACTTCTTTGACTTGAAAAGTCAAATTAGTCTTAATAAAGGTCGGAGGTAGTATATAGTTTATTTCTATAATTTGTAAGTTATGAATATGCTCGAGTCCAGATCGAACTGAACATGACTATGCTCGAATTCAGCTTGAATAACTATTCAAACTCAAAAAAATAACGGCCGGTTTTTTGTAAAAACAAACTATTCAAACTAAAATTTAGCCCGTGTTCGAGATTGAAGCTCATTAAGCTTTGGTCATTAAATTAAATTCGAAATCACGATCGAACTCGAGTAGTTCGAAAAAAAACTCAGTTCAATAACTATCAGTCCTAAGCTAAACCTTTTGTATGCAATAATGAAATATTTTACTACTTAGCCCACCCCACCCCTCATTCCTGGATCCGCCCCTGCTTGTCCGCACTCAAATTATTTTTAGGGTAAAAAATGACTTATTCAGAAACTACATTAAAAGTTGTACAAAGTCGCAAAAGCCTGAATCAAATTTGATAAATTTATTATATATAAAGCAAGAATTTAAGAGTGATTTTTGTTGACCAAATGAATAAGAACTAAGACAATATAAAAGGAACAGAGGGAGTAAATTTTTTAATTTGAGGTAGTGTGTGCATAGTGTTTGCACACACTAAACGGGACAAACTTAAGGGGACGGAGGGAGTAATTATTTTTTCCCAAAAAGTTAAAAGCACTTGTGAATAGTGTTTGCAAACAAACCCAAAAGCACCTTTGAGGTAGTGTGCAAACACTTTTTAAAGTGATTTTCAACTTATTTTGTAAAATAAGCTAAAAATGGTGTTTGTAAGTCCCAACTTCAACTTAAATTAAAGTGCTTTTGAGTCAAAAGGTCAAAGCAAGTATATGGGTGATTTAATAGCTTCTTGTTTTTTTGTAAATAATAACAGCATTGAGGATAAATATTAAGTTAAATACTTTGATTAAACCCAAATTACCCTCCCTTCATCACTCTTCCCGCCACACCTTGTTTGTTGCCTCATGGAGTTTCTGTTCAACGAACCCCGCCGGCCACCGCCATACCCCATCGGATTATAGTGGTCACTGGTTCGCAGGGGATGATGGCTCACCCAAAATCCGAGTGAATCTGGTGGTTGACTTGGACGCTGCTTTTTTGAGACAGTACAAGTTGGGGTTCGTGAAATAGAAGAGCAGCTCCTCATGGACTTCAAAAGTGGTAGTCCATAGGTGGCTGGACCAGATAGAAAAGAGGAGCTCCCAAATTTATTTTGTTTGATTTTTGGTCTTCAATTTTGGGAGCGGAATTTTGTTCGTAGAAGATGGCGCAAGTCCAGAATCGCGCAGCAAGTGTTGCGCGAAGTCTGAAAAATCGCGCAGGAGGCACTTTGCGCGAACCTGTTCTTCGTTCCAACGAGTTGCGCTAAACTGCAGGATCGCTCAAATCTGGCTTAACCTGTACGCGAAATTTCAGATCGAGATTTTTCACAGAAGTGATCCCAGCAAGCCTAGAAACACTTTCCTTCAAGCATTTTTCTGCAAAAATAACAACAAAAACAGAACCAAAAATCGCTCAAGTGCAAAAACTTCAACGATGAAGAATCGCGCAAGAGAGTTTTTCAGCCTTCAATCGATCGATCAGCTCCGGCTCTGATACCAGATGTTAGGTCCCTGTTTTCTAGTCTAGAATATATGTGTATGGAAGACAGATCAATGAATGAAGCTTTCCATTGAATGATGAAGAAGTTTACAGAATGATGAACAAAACTTAGCGTAAAACTTCTATCACCGATATAGGCACTGCGGCACAGAGAATGAGAATATCTGAAAAGCTTCACCTAGCCTTTCCCTTAAGGCATATATATAGCCTGACGGGAAAGGTAGGTTTTACAATCATTTGGGCTCCTTTTTCTAGGAGGCCCATACCTAAAAAGGCATGAAAGCCTTTATTACAAATTGCCTTAAAAGGCCTATTCATTATTCTAGCTAGTCTATTTATTTATTTCAACTAACTACAAAAACATAAGTAACATTGATCACAATACAATGATAATATCTCTAACAGTTACAACCTAGAGAATTATAGTTAAGGAGGTACTACTGAGTCTATTTATAGTTGTTCGCTTATGTTTGTGTTTGAAGGATTATAATAGCCTCTATATTAAATTTTTACCTCTCTGTTGAGTCAAAATGCAAATAAATGAATTGTATATTGAAAATTTATACACTTCCGACCATGAATTTCCTTGGTGATCTCTTATTGAGCTATATATATTAGTACACAATAATCTAAAATATTCCTATGCTTAGCATTAAGTAGGAGCAAAACACATCAATGTGAGTACCAAGTATGTTTAATTAGCATCTATCTTCTAAATAGATATCTTCGACATCTTCCGTTTCTATTAGTTGTATGTTGTTGGTATTATACCCGTCCTCAACTCAAGAAATGGAAGAGTGAAATGGATTATTCCTATGGTAAGTAGTTACTACTTTATTTTGTATGTTATTTTTACTTTTATTTGTGTAGCACCAAGTCAAATACCGTAGTTCCTGATGAGTAATTATATTGTTCTTGTAGTCTCGACTGCAAGTTGGGAGTTATGAATGTTGTTACTATGTGATGTCACATATGTTGAATATTGTTCCAACAATGTTTTTTAATAACCTTTTTATTTAATTTGTAGCGATTCGCCAATTCGGAACCGTTCTCGTCAGAAAAGATTGATGAAGTACGAACTCGTGGAGCATCATATTTCTTAGAAATGACGCATTCCATCAGAGACTTGTAACTTTAGAGTTTAGACCATGTGTTATTAGTAATAACTTTAGAGTAATAACTTATTACTCTAGACTTATGGAAGGATTGTTTTATTTTAGCATATTATTGTGTACTAAATTGTTACTTAAACTTGTTTAACATTTGTGGAATAATTGAAAAATAGTTTGTGTTATTGTTTTAGATTGATCAAGTGTGCATGTGCAAATTTGTGCTATAGTAATTGATGATACTGTTAATGATGTGATCATAGTATAAATTGGGATCATATTGCATTTTTTTTCCGGAAATATCTACATCGTTTGATAGAATAACCGATGTGAAAGCTTTTCTACATGGGTTAAAGCCGATGTGAAAAACCCCGTGTTTCGAAAAAAATGAAGCTTTTCTACATGGGTTATTTTAGACCCGATGTGAATTCTTCCACATCGGTTATAACCGATGTGGAATACCATTTAAAATGCCATTTTTGATAATCTTCTAGATCGGGTACTGCACGACCGATGTAGAAAGAGTTTTACACATCGGTTCTATAACCGATGTGAAAAGTCTGCACTTTTCACATGGGCTGGAACCACATCGTTGTTTGACCGATGTGAAAAGCCTTTTTGGACCGATGTGAAAAGACTTTTTTGTACTAGTGTATACTTCCACACACAAGCTCCATCACTACTCTTTCTAGAGGTACTTTTACGGATATCAAAGCCACAAAGAGTAGCATACTGTTTGTAGAATTGAACCCCAGCAGCAACATTTGTGAAAATCATACCAACATGAGGCTTATAGCTCTCAGGACACTCAGGTAAAGTTTGGAGAAACTTCAGTTTTAGATGAATGACAAGAGTTTCGTGGAGAATTAGAATAACTGAACTCGTAAGTAGAATCTAAAAATATATAAATAGCAAGTATCAATAAAATTCATAAATAGATAAAACCTTAGTGCATTCAAAATTGAAAAGTGAAAGAATAAGGTGTATGAGTAGTTTATGCAGCAAACTGGGAAGAACAAAAATCAGGTTCGGTTAATATAAAAAACTTCAGGAATGCAAAAACGCAACAACATATGTTGACATAACAACATTGAATCGGAATAAAAGCAAAACCTTCAAATAGCACAACAACAATAGATTTGCAGCGAAATAGAAGAAATAGTTATATAAGACAGTCTGATAAGGAAAACAAGGGTAACAAGTAGTAGGGTATCAATCGACATAAACTCAGCAATTATAAAATATAAACGATTAAATTATAAATTTATCAATTGAAAAACTCACTGTGATCCATAGCGAGAAGATGAAATTGTTAGCAAATTTGCTATTCGACGATGACGGTTGTATTCAATGTCGGATATTCCGCGAAGATCGAGGACAACAGATATGGAAAGAACGATCGAAGACGGAGAGTAAAATTGGAAACAAAAACGGTTATGGAAACTTTGATTCAGAGAACGATCGTAACTTGGAAGGAGAACAAGAGTAAATGACAGTAATGCCCCTAGACGATTAGCGAACTTAGGAGAAATAATATTTGAATCCAATGGCTCTAATTGATTCTTATTTCTCTCATGAGATCTTATTCTCATATGATCCAATTTCTCTCTCTCTCTCTCTCTCTCTCTCTCTCTCTCTCTATATATATATATATATATATATATATATATATCTATATATATATATATATATATATACATATATATATATACATATATATATATATATACATATATATATATACATATATATATATATATATATATATACATATATATATATATACACATATATATATATATACATATATATATATATATATATATATATATATATATATATATATATATATATATATATATATATATATACGCACACACACACACACATATATAGGGGAAAGATCAAGTACAAAGTGTGCTTATTGTGCAAATGTTTGTACGATGAACCTTGACGTTATTTGCATTGCATATTGAGGTTCAAAGTGTTGCATATTATATAGTCATAAAATAGCAGTTGCACATTAACGTTCAACGAGTTGCACCCTAGAAAAGTTAGGTTTTATTACAAAAATGCCACCTTGCCTTTATATCCTTTAGATCAATTCATCGGATGACCAAGATAAGTTTGTACTTTGTAAATTAAGCATGGTTTGTATTTGATCTCTATTCTATATATATACATACACACACACACACACACACACACACACACACATATACACACATATATATATATATATATATATATATATATATATATATATATATTTTGGTTCAAATAAGAACATGATCTTATGAGAAAAATGAGAATGAATCTGGACCGTTAGATTTGTTTTATGTGAAATTCAATGTGCATTAGATAAAGCTATAATGTGTATTAGGTGAAATTGAAATGTGCAGCACAAAGGGTACAATGTAGTGGAATTATGTGAAGCTAAATTGTGCATTAGGTGGATTTAAAATGTGCACTAAATGAAACTAAAATGTGCAGAACAAAAGGTACGATGTGATGTTATTTTAGTACCTTTTATTCTGCACATCTCAGTTTCACCTAATGCACATGTGAGTTTAAATTTTTATTATGCACATTTCAATATCATCTAATGCACATTTCGGTTTCATCAAATGCACAATTCAGTTCCACATAATTCAATCCAACGGTCCAGATTCGTTCTCATTTTTCTCCTAAGATGCGTTCTTACCGGAACCGCTCCCAATATATATATATATATATATATATATATATATATATATATATATATATATATAGAGAGAGAGAGAGAGAGAGAGAGAGAGAGAGAGAGAGAAATCATCTCATCAGGCCGGCCTGACGGGCTGCCCCATCCGGCCGAGCCCGTTTGGGCACCTTCCCGGTGAAATTTTTTGATAAAATTTTTTGAGCATGTTCCTCATCCATTTTTTGTACATGGATGGGTTCAAGTAAAAAGTAGTCTTCCCATGAAAAGTGAGAACAAATCTTGGCCTTTAATCACTTGCAAATGGATGGATTAGATGAACTTTAAACACAAGAGATGATTTCAAAAAATGTGCAAACGTTTATACTATAAAGTGAATAGTTACTGATTAAAAGTGTACTCATGCGAGTCAAAAAAGATTATCAAAATTTTCCATCTTGTGCACTTTTTATTTTGTACCGTATTGCACTTTTGTGCTCTACGTGTGCACTTTTTGACTATTCTGATGAACATTTGTCACAATATTTTCAAAAAAAGTTCTCCATAATTACAAAAATGCCACCGCGTTTCCAACTTAAAAATTGATCTCTTCCACCCATTTTATCACATCAATGGCCAAGATTAGTTCTTATTTTTCACCTAGGAAGTACTTTTTATTTGAACCAAATTCTATATGGGTATATATATATATATATATATATATATATATATATATATATATATATAGAGAGAGAGAGAGAGAGAGAAATCATCATGTCAGGCCGGCCTGACGGGCTGCCCCGTCCGGCCGAGCCCGTTTGGGCACCTTCCCGGTGGAAGTTTTTGATGAAATTTTTTGAGCATGTTCGTCATCAAGTCTAGTTTGTCCATACCAAATTTTAGCTCAAAATGCGATAGGGAAGGTCGTCAAATGATTTTTGCAAGTTAACTGGTCCGGAATATGTATTTTCCGGACCAGTTAACTTGCAAAAATCATTTGAGGACCTTCCCGATCGAATTTTGAGCTGAAATTTGGTATGGACAAACTAGACTCGATGAGGAACATGCTCAAAAAATTTCATCAAAAAATTCCACCGGGAAGGTGCCCAAACGGGCTCGGCCGGACGGGGCAGCCCGTCAGGCCGGCCTGATGAGAAGAGCTCTCTCTCTATATATATATATATAATATTACACTTCAGTCTAATGCAAACCAATTTCTTAATCGGTCTGATTTGATTTCGCTTTGAGCTTTGAAAATTTAATTTTTATCTGCAATCAACACTACGAAGAAATGGGATTGACATGGCAGTTTCGTAGGGATTTGAAAAAAATTATGAAGGATTTGAAATAGATATGTCAAATCCGTGCCAAAATCATAGACAATCTTTACCTAAAATGGACATATATCTTGCAAAATCTGTTTTTTGTTTTTTTTTTACACAGAGCCTGATGTAACTTCCCATGTCCAAGGTCACTTCAATGTAAATTCCAATATGCAATGTAATGATGAGAGTCCTGTAGCAATTCAATGACCACTGTTGATGTAATCCATATAGAAATTTTACAAAATGTATGATCCTTTTTATGCCCGTATAAAAAAATTTACAAAATTTATGATCCTTTTTATGCCCATATCACTAAAAGAGATTGTCGTATTTGACAAAACATAGGGATGATCAACAAAATAAACACTGCACATTGTACTATCGTGACCTTTTCAGTTTCACATACAATTTATTTATAAAACATGTATTTTTACTAATTGTGCTAACAATTCTTCATACTACATACTTATTCATTTTGCCTAAACTAACATTAGTTATAACATTATACAATATTACTTTTTCTTCTCTATATATGAAATATAATTTTAAATAACCTTTAGAGTACTATTTTTCTCTAGATATAGCCGTGCGTCGCACGGGTCATCGTCTAGTATATACTACGTATATATAATTGGGAAATTTATGGACCCTAAGGGGGCAATGGCCCCCGAGCGCATACCCCTTTGCCCATGCCCCAGCCCCCAGGACCGGCCCTGCTATTGTGTGAAATTTAATTAAATGTAAGTGTGGTATTGGAATCTACACCCATATCTATACTGAATTCAATTTCATCCCTCCATCAAGTAATGTGTGGTTTCTTGAATTAATTCTTCTAAAATGTCAAGTTCTTCTAGATTATAAAAATAATTAGTCCAATTAAAAAAATGCTAAAACCTCCATGGGATTACGCAAGTGAATATGACTAACCAATGGACTTCAACTTATTTGCTAAGTGGTCAACACCAATTTGTTTAAATAAATACAACTATTTCTATGAATTTAAATGTTTAAAAACATAATGGTGCGTTTGACATTAAGCAGTTAAACCATAACAAATTATATTAGCGGGTTATCAATAACAGATTCAGTAAGCGGGTTTGATTAGCGGAATAAGTTGACGGGTTGTCAAAAGATGTTTGATAATTTAGCTGTTTGGTCACAATAATTAGTAGAAAACGCTACATTTCAAACACTAACTCCAAACTTTTCTATTTGTAGCGTTTTTCATTTCAGCGGACCCACCTAATAGCACTAATGCTGAACAGATATTTACCAAAAGACACTTTTACTTACTAAAAACGCTAAAAGAAGTCAAACCACCATTTTGGCTCAAATGCTATTTTCCAAACACCCCAATATGAAAATGGCATTCTTTGGCAAAATAACATTTGAGCCAAAATGGAAAAGTCTAGTTATTTCCGAAAAACGTAGAAGTAAACGTGAAAAATGGTTTAATCATTCTTTGACAAGTAATAGGATTGTATATACTTATTGAATCAAAAAAGTCAAATAGAATTGATTAAAAATTGAATTTAAAATAGATAATGTAAAAAATGACTAAGAAACACACAAGGAGTACTAACTACCTAAAGAGCAAAAGTAGAAAGAGAGGAAGCTTCAAAGTAAGGATATACATCTGGAAAATGCTTAATATAGAGGTATCCATTCCGGTGCTGGGAGGTAGTGAGCGGTCCATGATATGGTGCGGATAGCAACGAGTCAGTGTCCAAGTCGTAAAGAAATACCCTACCATGTCTATGTCCTTTAAAACTAATTAAAGCAACCGGAGCCTTCTTGTTTTTAATGTAAAGCAAACCTTTCAATAGAATCCTCTCTGATAAGACTAGCTCGCTCCAGAGAGAATCACATCTAATGCTACACTTAAATACCCATTCTTGATGACTTAAATCATTAGACCGGCCATCTTGAATGTCATTTCGGAGCATGAAAACACTCATGCTTTCGCGTTCCATGCACCCGAACCATAGCGTGTCACCGTCTTCGATGGATGACCTCGTCATAGCTGTGGAGGTGTACTTGGCAATATAAATTCCATCGTAGCTCCGAATCTGGACGACCTCTTCACCGCCAGGACGATAAAGTGCTAATGTTAATCTTTCACGGTCCGTGTTGTACCAGTGGAAAACACCATTCATCACTAAAGGAGATGACATATCGTTAAACACACGATGAGGGTCGCCGGATATGATCACTCTCGGTTTGGTGGGGGCCCATAAGCCAGTGTTGGAAGAGTAAGTCACGATATGCAAACTATCCTTTTCTGGTCGACGAAACTCGCAAACAATTCGGATGACGGTGTACTTGGCTTCCAATTCACTTTTGTTCTCTTCGCACATCAACCCGATGGTTTCGTATCTATTTACTAGTGGCGGCGGAGGCGGTAATGAGACCGATTTTTTCGTGAAGGGGTTCAAAACGACAAGGGCTCCACAGTAACTGTAGCAGAGGATCAAACCGTTAGAAGAATTGATGAACATGCCTACTTTCTGTTCTTCAGGCGGGCATCCCATTTTTCTACAGCCGGGAATGTCAAGAGGGACTATCTTGCAATTCTCATTTGAGTTCATCGGCGCTTTGGAGTTTCTTATATTACAGGGCAGCATCTGTTCATAAAAGAGGAACAACAACCCGAGACCGCCGCCCCGCCGCTCACTGTCGTATCTCCGGATGAAAAAAGGGTGCGAAATCAAATCGTTCCATGATTTCGAGACGACCCTGAATCTGTAAACTGATTTCGGAGGCAAATAGAGCAGAATTCGTGTGAGTATTTGCTCATCCATGGCAGATCTGTTCGCCAATCGAAAACTCGTAACGACTACAGTTTGGAAAATTAATGGCAATACATAAGGCGGCAGAATAATTAAGGGGTAGTTTAAGAATGAGACTCCTAACGAAAGTACTTCGTATATACTAGGGTGAATCAAATTTGGGTAAAACCAGGAAAACTCCTATTCGCTTCTGTATACGGAGTTTGTGAACGTATCTTTTACTCCGTATAAGATACTTTGAGCAGTTTTGTAGCACCAAAATCGACTATTTAGACTGATTCTGCTCAAATTTATGAAATTCTGGCTGAAATGGCTGTTTTGACTGTTTCTTTTGATTTAAGTAAAAATCATTTTTAAAATATATTTTATTAATAAAATAAAGAAAAAATTATATATAAAAATAGCTAAATTGGTTATCTATAGACTATAGTAACTTCAATCAATACAACCAGAAAAGTAACTCCAACCTTACTTTTTCTGCTTATTACACAATTCAGCGCGCAAAAGTAAAAGTTACGTGTTTGGTGAAAAAGTTGACTGATAAGCCTGATAAGCCGAAAAATGATGTTACCAAACGACCTCTTTGTCCGTCCCGAAAAGGTTCACCAAATTGATATTTCTTTGTCAATGACAATTAAATTTGACTAATGATATTTTTTTGGAAGAAATTCTTTAGAATATGAAAAACTAGTATTTGTAATCGTGTTGTGCACATAAAGTGATTTTGCTTTTTTGTTCTACTAACAGTCATAGAAAATTACTTATGAAGTCGATTATAACACTGGTTTACATATTTTACTATAGGCTATGAAACACGGATACTTCACTATGGTACCATATTGTTGTATCAGAAAAGTTCTAGTATCAGATACTCTAGGATACTCGAATCATACGTTCCCGGGCCGTATTTGGGGGCTGGGGCATGGGCAAAGGGGCATGCGCTCAGGGCCCATTGCCCCCTTAGGGCCCATAAATTTCCCAATTATATATACGTAGTATATACTAGACAATGACCCGTGCGACGCACGGCTATATCTAGAGTAAAATAGTACTCTAAAGGTTATTTAAAATTATATTTTATATATAGAGAAGAAAAATTAATATTGTATAATGTTATAACTAATGTTAGTTTAGGCAAAATGAATAAGTATGTAGTATGAAGAATTGTTAGTACAATTAGTAAAAATACATGTTTTATAAATAAATTGTATGTGAAACTGAGAAGGTCACGATAGTACAATGTGCAGTGTTTATTTTGTTGATCATCCCTATGTTTTGCAAAATATGACAATCTCTTTTAGTGATATGGGCATAAAAAGGATCATACATTTTGTAAAATTTCTATATGGATTACATCAACAGTGGTCATTGAATTGCTACAGAACTCTCATCATTACATTGCATATTGGAATTTACATTGAGGTGACCTTGGACATGGAAGTTACATCAGGCTCTGTGTAAAAAAACAGATTTTGTAAGATATATGTCCATTTTAGGTAAAGATTGTCCATTTTAGGCTCTGTGATCTACTACACATTGAAAATTGAGAGCTTTTACTATCCGAGGGACTGAAAGTCCCAAAGATAATCTTTCTCATTAGCATTGGCCAATATTTCGCATTATGTTAACATAATCTTTCTCAACATACCCTGGAAGATTGATCAATGTTTCTCATTAGCATAGTAGGACCCCCAATCAATTTAATTACTTTCAATAATGAGGCACGAGTTCAAGAGATACTTAAAATGAAATGCTAGCTAGATCTAATTTTATAGTAAAATATCATTTTTAACGTATTAAACGAGAAAAAATTACATTAGTATTTGATGGATCGTCGGACCAGGGGTGGCCGGAATCCACCGAGAATGATAATAGAAGGAGAGCGAACTGATCGGAAAGTACAGATCGTAAATCGGAAAAGTGTATAAGTCTCAAGAGTGCAATAGATTAAGCATCCCTTTCCACAAGTTGGAAGGTGATATTTATACTAAGGAGAAAAGGGAAATACTTGCTGGCCAAGCAAAATATGCTAGTCTAATGAGAGAGGGACACGTGTAGAAATTATTCTAACAAACTAACGGCCTAGCCTGCTGGGAAGCCGCCACGTGTAAAGTTGATTGGAGAGAGAGCCTTCAATAGCTGGCTGATTGATTATCCTTCTAACAGATTTCCTAACAGAAGCTCCGTGTGGTTGCACGTGGATTATCCGGAGTATTCTTTTGGCGTAGGATGTGACGTGGCGGTGTTTGACGTGCACTTTGTCGTGAGTGCACTCAAAGTAATTTCAATACAACACTTATACGTAGTATAGTGAAGTAGAGTTCGTATCCACAGGGAAAGGAATAACTTTCTTTTTATGAATATAGTAAATAAAAGGGGGGGGGGGGTTTGTTTGTTGAGTGATTTAATTAATTTAAACACGAAGATGAACAAGTTATATGGGATTAAATTTAAGAATAAAAGGGACTTGGTCTTGCTACTTTCCACTTGTTGATATATTTTAGTCAATCATTGTTATATCCATAACTTATTCCCTCTCGAATACTCAATCGCGGAGTATATCCAGTTCATCGAGGGTAGTTATTAACAACGACCGTTCATTAATAACCCTTACTATTAATCAAATATAGAACAACGCCGTATACCGATAAAATAGTAGCATTTAACCTCTTTAATTCCTTGATGAAATCAATTGAGATTGATAACCTCAACGCAACGGTTTCGGTTTAACCAACAAAATTGATCCCTCTTAAGTTTATTAACCACGACCGTGCATTAACAAACCGAAGTTACTTACTTGTGAAACTATCAACGATTAACCATCGGTTCGTTGATAGTTTCTAGTAATAATCAATGTTGGAACGTTAACTAATCGTCACTTAGCAACCCTCCAACAATGATGTAGAATGAGATTAAGGGAAGAATTAATAATCAAGAAGAGAAAGTAAGAAAATAACTCACAACTTCAATAATCAATCAAGCTTCAAGAGCAAAACCAAGAAATGGATGTTTAGCTCCTCATTTGGAGACTAAACATGCTAAAAGAAATATAGAGAAATTCTATTTTAAACTGAGCTTAAGAGTATAAAGGAATTGGTGGTCTAAAAGTGAAGGAAAGGAGGTGTATTTATAGGCTTTTTGAGGTGCAGGTCGAGTACTCGATCGAGTATGTACACATACTCGATCGAGTATGTGTAGATCTTCGAATTCGTTCCATACTCGATCTATACTCGGGTAATTTTTATAGCTATACCCGATCGAGTATATAAGTGTACCCGATCGGGTATAGACATTGGATCGTGGGAAAATCTTCTCCTGCATGTTCCTTTGTTTTCGGATCCGATCCGATTTGAAATGTCAACCAGATACCCGATCGAGTATATGTATATACTCGACCGAGTATAGACCAAAGTCAGGGTTTCCTTTTTGTCTTGTGATTTTTGCACCTTATGTCCACTTTTGGGGTTCACCAACTATCCTTTGAGTGCTGGTAGACCTGTTTGAGCTCAGAATAAACCTAATCTAAGCTTTTTACAAGAATTGTAAAGACTAGACTATTACACCAAAAGTGTGTAATTTCCGAAATGCTAAACTACAAAAAGTACTAAAATTGCAACATAAACACGGAAATTACATATGTATCAAACTCCCCCACACTTAGTTCTTTACTCGTCCTCGAGTAAAATCAAATGTTTCAAATAGTTTAAGATCATTCCATGAGTTCAAGAAAGAAAGAAACTAAGACCACCAAGAAATAAGGAAATGATTTTACACACAACAATTTTTTCTTGGGTTTTATGATCTTCTATGCTCCATCTTCTTGCCTCTTCTTCTTTGCTTTCTTCTCTTTCTCCTCAAGAGATCAAATGAGTTCTTGCACACAACAAATACTTCTCTCATATCTCTCATTTTGCCTAGGAGCCTTTTCAGGTTTTCATCCTAGCATCTCTTTTTGTTTTTCCATCCTTTCCAAACTCACTCAATTTTTGTAAGCCATTTTTGCTTAGATTGCCCATTCTTTGGGTTTTCAACCTAACTAGCATTTCAATTCTTTTTTTTTTTTTATTGATATTTTTTTTGTTTACAAAGAGTAAAAGAAATTCATGCGTAGTAAAGGGTAGAAAATGAAATTACATACCATGATTTGTCTCCTCCCCCACACCTAGATCAAGCACGGTCCCTAGTGCCCGCCTTCTCCGCCATAGAAGCCGCCTCCAAAGCCTCCTCCATAGCTCCCATCGCCCATGTGGGTATCGCCGCCGTCATCCCCGCCATCAAAACCTCCACCCCCGGAGCTAGATCCTCCAAAATTACCCCCATTGAGTGGGGTCATACTAAGAGGGTGGTGGTGGTGGTTGAGCCATGGTGTGGAATTGGCCTTGATGAGCCATGTAAGAGTACATAGGTCCATAGAACCTACGTTGATCCTCTTCATACCGTCGGTTGTCTTCGGCCCTTTGCTCTTCTAGTCTTTGAAATCCCGCCCTTTGTTCCTCCCGATACTTACCAACTTCATTGGTAACTCGGTTGAACCCGTCAAGTAATTGTTGGAAATAATCGGGGGGGTGGTGGGGCTTGGTTGTATTCGAGCATGGGGTGAGGTGCATCCTCGGGTTCTTGGTGTTCTTGTTGTTCTTGGTCGTGTTGATCCTCGGGGGGGGTTTTGGGCGTCGGGTTCTTGGAGATGTGGTGGAAGTGCGTGAGGGAATAGGTAATGAGGCTCCTCGAACTCCGGTTTGTAGCGTAGTTTGGGGGTGTCCGGGTTTGGCATTAGGAAATATTGGTTAGGTTGTACGTGTATGACCCAATTGTACATGTTTTTGGGTTGGTCTCCAATATACACCGTATGGGAAAAAGATGTACATCCCGAGCGTCCTAGCCAACCCATATCCATCAAGCAATAGTCGGGTATAGGAGAGTTGTCCGTATACCCGAACTTACTTGCCAAGTGCATTATCACTCCCCCCACAACTATGGCCCCTTTTGCTAAGCTTTCTTTCTTCAAATGTGCCCACATGAGATTGCACAAATTAAAATCCACGTGACGACGGAATAACGCCACGGACATTAAACACACGTCCCCGATTCGAGTGTGATGGTTGTTGGGACGGCCAAGCAAGCAATTGGCTAAGAATTTCAAGAACAACCGGAGAACGGGGTGTTGGACATGACTAATGTACATTTGGGATGAACTAAATTTCACTTCCCCGGTCATCTTTGTCCATAGGGAGTGCCCAAAAATGGTGGTATCCGAGATAGCTCTCTCGTAGGGCACGGGGATGCCAAAGTGTTCGGCAAACTCAAGTTTTGTAATAGAATAATTTCGGTTGAACAAACGAAACTTGAGTTTGTCATCCCTAAAATCATCCTCATCACTCTCAAATTGCACCGAGCTCATGCATTCATATATAATTCTTTCATTCGAATTGTATTTCATTTTGAAGATACGATCCATACTCAACTCATAAAAGAACTTTTTCATACTCTTATAAACACCCAATTCATGGAGAGCATTATGGCATAGGAAACGGGAAGGTTTTACTTGCCTTTTAGTAGTGGAGAGGAGTCTAGCCCGGTGCTCGTTATCGGCGGGAATTATGTCCTCAAAGCCGGGAATAGGTGCCATGGAGTTTGAACTTTCTCCCCTTTGCTTTCTTGGAGCCATTGTTGAAGCTTTGGAGCTCAAATTCGAATGGGGTAGGGTTTTTTTGGATTTGGTGGAAGTTTGGGGAAAGATGGGATTTATGGGTATAGATATGGAGAGGAGAGTGAGGAGAGTATTTTGGTGGAGGAATGGGTTGATTTGGTGGAGAATGGAGGGAGATATGGTAGAGAGAAGGGTTAAAAATGGAGTTTGGGGGAAGGGTTGTTCGAAATTTGGGGAAGAGTTGGGGAAGATGAAGTGTTTTTGGGGCTTTTTGGTGTTATATTCGCAGGGGTACCCGATCGAGTATCCCTGTATACCCGATCGGGTACCGGAGACAGGGAATAAGGGAGGCCATTTTCTGATTATACTCGACCGAGTATGGAAGGTTACTCGATCGAGTACGGGAGGCAGGGAATAAATAAGGTGTTTTTTTCCCTTTATACTCGACCGAGTATGAACATGTACTCGATCGAGTATAGGAGACAGAAATTTTTATCTTCTCATTTCAGCTCATACTCGACCGGGTACAGTAGTATACTCGATCGAGTATGCCTCTTTTTATCAAAAAAATTTCGAAAGTTCGATCGAGTACTGAACTCGAGTTCTTCTTTTTAGTAATACCCGCCCGAGTATATAAATATACTCGATCGGGTATATCCCCAGGTATCAATTTTACTCCCCTTTTTATTTTTTCCTTTTTTTAAAAAAAAAAAAAAACTCACACACTCTATTTGATAAAATGATACAGAAAACATACCTTGCTTGGGTTGCCTCCCAAGAAGCGCTTTGTTTAACGTCGTGGCTCGACGATATCTTCGTTTCTCCTTCATTCATAGACTGGTTCAGAAAGGTCTATGATCTCCACGTTCTTGGGTTGAAAACCCTCAAAGAAGGGTTTTAGTCTTTGTCCGTTTACTTTGAGCACTTCTCCCGTCTCCGGGTCTTCAATTTCCACCGCCCCGTGTGGATGGATTTTTACCACTTTGTATGGTCCGGCCCAACGGGATCTCAACTTTCCCGGAAATAGACGAAGGCGTGATTGGAATAGGAGGACTTTGTCATCAAGTTTGAAATCCTTCCTTATGATCATTTTATCATGCCATTCCTTCGTCTTTCTTTTGTAAATCTCCGCATTGTCATAAGAATCCAGGCGGAGCTCCTCCAATTCTTGTAATTGGAGCTTCCTGTGTATACCGGCTTCGTCAAGGTTGAGATTGAATTCTTTTACCGCCCAATATGACTTGTGTTCAAGCTCTACGGGAAGGTGACAAGCTTTTCCGAACACAAGTCTATAAGGTGACATACCGATTGGAGTTTTGTAGGCAGTTCGGTATGCCCATAGTGCGTCATCAATTCGCATACTCCAATCTTTCCTATTTGGATTCACCGTTTTCTGGAGTATAGATTTTAACTCCCTATTTGAGGTCTCCGCTTGGCCATTAGTTTGAGGGTGGTAAGCAGTGGAGATCTTGTGAGTCACACCATATTTCTTCAGTAGGGATCCCACAATTTTATTACAAAAATGTGTGTCTCGATCGCTTATTAAAATTCGAGGGACCCCAAACCTTGAAAATATGTGAGACTTGAGAAAGTTTGCTACCACCTTGGCATCATCGGTTTTTGTTGCTTTTGCCTCCACCCATTTGGAGACGTAATCTACCGCAAGTAGGATGTAGATGTTACCTTGAGAGTTTGGAAAAGGCCCCATGAAGTCGATACCCCATGCATCAAAAATCTCACAGAAAAGCATGGGGTTTTGTGGCATTTCGTTCCTCCTTGAGATGTTGCCCGTCCTTTGGCAATTGTCACAAGCCCGACAAAAACCATTCGCATCACGAAAAAGACTTGGCCACCAAAATCCGCTTTCGAGAATTTTCATTGCAGTCCGTTTCGGGCCGAAATGTCCTCCACAAGCATAAGAATGGCAAAACTCTATAATGTGAGCTATCTCATATTCGGGGACACATCTTCGGATTATTTGATCCTTACAATGTTTCCACAAATATGGGTCATCCCACACATAGAGTCTTGAGTCCATTTTTAATTTTTCTTTTTGTGATTTTGAGAATTGTGGAGGAAATTTGCCGGAAACAAGAAAATTTACTATGTTGGCGTACCATGGTTGTGTGACTTTGATGGCGAAAAGGGTTTCGTCTGGGAATTCACCTTTGATGAGATTTGAGTGAAGGTCTTCAATGTCTTTGTGAGGAATGAGGCGGCTTAAATGATCGGCCACCAAGTTCTCCGCCCCTTTCTTGTCTTTTATCTCCAAGTCAAACTCACTTAATAGAAGGACCCATCGAATGAGTCTTGGTTTGGCCTCCTTCTTTTTCATGAGGAACCGTAGAGCGGCATGGTCGGTGTAAACAATAACTTTCGTTCCAAGAAGGTAGGAACGAAACTTCTCTAAGGCAAAGACTACTGCTAGCATTTCCTTCTCGGTGGTGGAGTAGTTCCTTTGAGCTTCATTTAAAGTCGAGGAGGCATAGTAGATTACATGAGAAGCCCTCCCGACTTTTTGGCCTAAAACAGCCCCCACAGCATAATCACTTGCGTCGCACATGATCTCAAAAGGAAGAGACCAATCGGGAGCTTGTATGATAGGAGCGGTTACCAACCTTTCTTTCAATGTGTCAAAAGCCTCCTTGCATTCAGCATTGAGATCAAATTCCACCTTCTTTTGCAAGAGTTTGCATAGGGGAGATGAAATTTTGGAGAAGTCTTTTATGAACCTTCTATAGAATCCGGCATGTCCAAGGAAAGATCGAATATCCCGTACATTTGTTGGGTACGGGAGTGTTTGGATGACATCAATCTTGGCTTTGTCTACTTCAATGCCTTTTGAAGAGATCACATGTCCAAGAACAATCCCTTGTTCCACCATAAAGTGGCATTTTTCAGAATTTAGGACAAGGTTGGATTCAATACAACTTTTGAGCACAAGAGTAAGATGGTAGAGGCAGGTGTCAAAGGAGTCCCCGTGAATTGTGAAATCATCCATAAAGACCTCCATGAACACCTCCACAAATTCGGAGAAGATGCTCATCATACACCTTTGAAAGGTGCCCGGTGCGTTGCATAATCCAAAGGGCATTCGTCGGTAGGCAAAAGTGCCAAATGGACATGTGAAGGTTGTTTTCTCTTGGTCCTCCGGGGCTATTGGTATTTGAAAATACCCGGAGTAACCATCAAGAAAACAATAGAACTTGTGCCCCGCTAGTCTTTCTAGCATTTGATCAATGAAGGGTAGTGGAAAAAAATCTTTTCTAGTTACCGAATTGAGTCTTCGGTAGTCAATGCAAACTCGCCACCCGTTTTGGACTCGGGTGGGCACCATTTTGCCTTCTTTGTTTTCAATGACCGTCACTCCGGTCTTCTTTGGCACCACTTGTGTTGGGCTTACCCATTTGCTATCGGAAATGGGAAATATGATTCCCATTTGGAGTAACTTGATCACTTCTTTTTTCACCACCTCCATCATGGGTGGGTTCAATCTTCTTTGCGGTTGCCTCACCGCCTTGGCCTCATCTTCAAGTAGGATCCGGTGCATGCATGTGGATGGACTAATGCCTTTGATGTCGGCAATAGACCATCCAATGGCCAATTTGTACTCCTTGAGGACTGCAATCAATCTTTCCTCTTGTTCTTGGGCTAAGGAGTTTG
Source organism: Cuscuta epithymum (assembly GCA_945859915.1). Taxonomy (NCBI): domain Eukaryota; kingdom Viridiplantae; phylum Streptophyta; class Magnoliopsida; order Solanales; family Convolvulaceae; genus Cuscuta; species Cuscuta epithymum. The sequence goes on along the minus strand of CAMAPF010000276.1, from coordinate 256,433 downwards.
AGATAATCACCGGTAGAGTGTGATTTTCGCCCAAGAACACATGCTTTAAATTTTCAGGAAGTGGTTTTAAATCCACCTCCGGTGCCTGCAAAACAGATGGTAGCGGCTTCTCGCTCGGAATGGTTAGTGGGAGGGCTTTAGAGCCCGGTGGCAAAAGTGGGAGTTGATTTAACTCCGCCACCATTATCGTTATTTTATTTGACATAGAGTATTCCAAAGTGAAATTCTCTACGTCGTTCTCAATTGAGCTTAGCAAATCGTCTTTCCCCTCAACTTCAAACACATCTTGGACCCAAGTGTCACAAGTGTCAATGGCAAAAAGAGAGTGATTATTGGTGGGGTATTTCATGGAGTCATAGATATTAAATTCAACTTTCTCACCATCAAACTCCATAGTTAATACTCCACTAAAAACATCTATTTTTGCCTTGGCCGTTTTTAAAAAGGGTCTTCCTAACAAAATCGGGACTGCATTTTTATCGTTCTCCATTTCGAGAACGTAAAAATCAGCGGGAAAGATTAAATTATCCACCATGACGAGTACATCCTATACTACACCTTTTGGGTAAGCATTGGATCTATCGGCAAGTTGGATAACAACCCCCGTTTCATGTAGAGGTCCTAGTTCTAGGGACTTATATAGAGAATATGGAATGACATTAATTGATGCACCCAAATCTAACATAGCCCTAGAAAAACTAGAATTTCCTAGTTTACATGGTATAGTGAACATTCCCGGGTCACTATACTTTTTAGGAAGTTTCTTTTGGAAAACGGCTGAAACTCTTTCACTAACTTGGATTTTATGCTTGCCATTTAATTTGTGTTTCCTTTTAATAGTGCAAAGTTCTTTTAAAAACTTAGCAAATCTAGGAACGCCTTTAATTAAGTTGAGAAGAGGGATATTTACCTCACATTTGCTGAAGGTCTCATAGATGTCCTTGTCATTGTTGTATTTGCGGTTGTCCTTGAGAGCCTCCGGAAAAGGTGGCACCGGCTCGTATGAATCGAGTGGTGGGAATTTCCTTTGAGGTGTGACCTCCTCTTTCTCTTCTTCATTTTGAGGATTTGTGCTTGGCACCAAGATATCCTCCTCCTCCTCTCCAACATGGCTCTTTGCTTTTGCTTTAGCCATAACCAATTCCTTGCCACTTCTGAAAGTGACCGCGTGAGCTTGTTGCCTTGGATTCGGCTCCGTTTGAGATGGAAGTTTTGCCGAATCCTTAGCTTCAAGCCTACTTACGGCATTTGAGATTTGGCTCATTTGATTTTCCAAGTTGTGGATGCTGGATTTTGTTGTTTCTTGGAATTGGGTCACACTTTGTTGCATCGTGGCCATGTTCATGGCAAGTGATCGAATCATGTCTTCAGTGGACATGCTCGAGTTTGATGTTTGCCCTTTTTGTTTATATTGTTGAGGGGGAGGGTTTGATTGTTGAGGAGGTTGAGAGTTTCCGTACCTTAAGTTGGGATGATCCCTCCACCCCGGATTGTAAGTGTTGCCGTGAGGATCATATCTTCTTTGACCTTGGAAACCCAAAGCATTGACTTGCTCGGGGTTCTCCTCTTGTAATGTTGGGCAAGAATCGGTGGGATGCCCTTGTGTCGAGCATATACCGCAGACCTTGACTTCTTGGGTTTTGGGATTCAAAAGAAAATCTTTAACCAAAGAAGTCAAGCCGGCCACTTGACTTTCCAACGAATTGTTGGATTCTGCTGCCAATATTCGTACAAGGTCTCATCATCTGCTTGCTCAATGTTGCTGATTTGCTTTTTGAGCCTTGAAGAGATAGATGCGGGATAATACCTGTCGAGGAAGCTCTTTTTCATTTGAGCCCATGTATTGATGCTACCCGAAGGAAGATAGAAAAGCCAATCCTTCGCGGTGTCTTTTAAGGAGAATGGAAAGGCTCTCAGTTTTATTTGCTCCTCGGAAACACCATTAGGGCACATGCTTGTGCACACAATATGGAATTCCGACAAGTGTTTGTTCGGATCTTCCCCTCGTAGGCCATGAAATGATGGGAGTAGATGGATGAGCCCAGATTTTAACTCAAATGTGACCCCCGTATCAAGGGTTGGAAAAGTGATACAAAGGGGTTGTTGATTTAGATTCGGAGCTGTGAGCTCCCTTAATGTTCTTGTTTCATGAGCCATGGTGATGGGATCTTCGGTTTCACTAGATCGAGAACTAGTGCTTGATGATTCTCCCGAGTCGGAGTTTGAAAATTTGTTCTTCAACCGCTCGAGAGTTTGTTCTATTTCGGGGTTTGAGTGGTATGTGATTTCGTTCAGTGAACGATATTTTACCATGTACTACAAAGCTCAGCAGAAATAGAAACCTTTACACTTGAAATTATATATATATTTTTTCTTAGATTGAAACAAAAAGAAAAATCAATTGCCTTTCCCCGGCAACGGCGCCAAATTTGACGTGCACTTTGTCGTGAGTGCACTCAAAGTAATTTCAATACAACACTTATACGTAGTATAGTGAAGTAGAGTTCGTATCCACAGGGAAAGGAATAACTTTCTTTTTATGAATCTCTACAATCTTATAAGCATGAATAATGTTAGGGGTAAAATGGTCTCAAAAAATGTGTTCGTGGTATCTTTGCGCATTGGACTATTGTACGCGGTGCTTATTTGACTTCCTCCTTGAAATGCTATGGCAGGTTAAAGGTTGACGGAACTCAGCTTCATTTCCATCTGTTATCGTCGGAAATTCTTGAATAATTTTTGCTGTTCAACCTTAATTCTGAGCGACCTTCCATTTTCAATTCATCTTCTCCATTAAAAAAATCATCTTCTTTTTCCGTTCAGAAAAACTCATTTAGAAAGTCGATCAAGATCCCCCAATATACCTATGAAACTTGGGTCCAAAAAATGGCAATTGGCCAAAAGTTAAGAGCGGTTCTCTCCTGGGATCATCTGCGAGTCTGCGACCCTGTTCTTTAGCGACTTAGCATGTACGGCTCCATAGATTTGGTGGATTGAAGCTATTGGTTTGTTGATTATTGGTCGGAATCTTTTGTTGATCTTTGTCGTAATGTCGTCCTCACTTAATTTCGTTCTTGGATTTGAGATTTAATGAGTTTTCAGGCCTGAATTTCCAAAAAGCGAATTACGAAATCGTGAATTTACCATTCATGATTTCTGGTTTTTAGTTCCTGAATCCGTTGGGTTTCACTGAATCTAAGATGAAATTGGAGTTTGCCATCACTGGCCAACTTTAGTTTATTCATTCGCGACCTGTAATTGAGTTCTTGGCACTGCGGGCACTATTCATCACAACTTTTGGAGCTACTGTTGTACCAGGGGCGCGACCTCTAGCTATGCTGTTGACGAGGAAGACCTAGGTCTGTTGACAAGAAAATTGCGGCATCAGGAATCGAAGACTCGAAGCTCTGTTCTTCGCAAGTTTTTCTGTTCTTGATTTTTCTGAACTTCTGCTGCAAAACGAATAGATATGGCTTCTAATCCCTGCGCCAGACCTGGGGATTGGAAGCAAGTGCAATTCAGTGAACATACTTCCGGCTTTTCACTTTTATGGCAAGAAAGAAACTGGTAGCGGTTGGAGGATGAATTACGGGGTCTAGATTTGATCTACTTGCAGCTTTGGAGGATGAATTCCCTCCCCTAAATGCTCGGAAGGTTGGGGTCAGTGTCCCTAAGGCTACTAGGAGTGGAACTAACAATGAAAAAACTTTGGTTTCTGTCCAGAATTCTGGGAAGTAGGTGAAGCATACTCCAGGGGTGATTCTTTCTGCCATGCTGCCAGGGAGTAGGAGATACATGGGGATGAGGTTACATACACGATTGCTCACACAGCAAAAGCTTCTCTTGGAAAAATGCTGCAGTAACTACTGGAATAAGGGAAGGGACGTTGGTGGTTCCTGGGCAGCCTACACAAGAGAATGAGGTGGGAGTTAAGTATTGGAGTACCCTTTTCAATTAAATGCCAACCATAAGATATTAATGGCTTATCGTAATGAAGTTGCCACAGTTCTTACCATCGCCACAAACATAATTGTTTGTCTTCGAGCTGTGAATGCTACAAGAGCAGACCTTTAGCCTATGGCCATTTTAGAAATTTTGATATGATTTTTTTCAGAGCTACAACAATTCCTCACCGCCATAGTACTGTAAGCAGCTTGTGCTCTCTGTGCTTTATCATCACGATATAACCGATTTACGGTTTTTTAATGGTTTTTTTGTTAAATTTGTTGTAATGTCAAAATGTTTAGAGAAGACTATTGAACCATCTATTATGTTTGTTGTTGGAATTAACTGCATTTGTTGTCACTTAAAGCTTGGAGATTAACATCTCTCCTTTTATCACAGTATAAAGTGTTGGCATATGAGTATATAACACTCCATGAAGTTTTAAGTTATAACATAGGTCTAGATTGAAGCACAATTGGCTTATATGATAAGAGAAAAATGCAGAATAAGCACTTGCATCCATGTTTTGAGGTACTTGATTCCCATAAGAGCATGCTTAATGAAGCAGTTGAAGCTATCCTAGCACAGGAAGACCAAATGCAATTGTAATAGTGAATGCTTGAAATGAAATTTATAGGACAAAGTTTAGTAAAATAAATCAAATTGAGACTTCATAGTCAATCTGGGCCTTTGGTATCCCAAGGAATCAGGCTTTGACCTTGTTGGATACTCAGATGCTGATTTCGCGGGTTGCAAACTGGACAGAAAGAGTACTTCTGGCGGTGCTTGTGACACATAAAAAAAAAATGAAATAAAAATAATAATTAAGAAAAATAAAACAGATATGATTAATCCGATAAGTAAAAAAAAAAGACTAAAAATGAATTAAGATGAAATAAAAGATAAAATAGTGTACACGTATAATAATAATAATAATAATAATATATGAAGCAATAATAATTACTCGGTAACAGTTAGTGGACAACACGAATTATAATACCCAACGTACATACATACTACATACTTCGTATGATACACACCAACACATAATAATATAGATATATATCATTCACATGCATTCATACGGATACTCACATACATACATACATATTCAAGTCTATAATAAAGTGGATATAAATGCATACCCATATACGTATAGTATAATAATCGCACATGTAAAATAGAAAGAATGAAAGTATCTAGAATTCTCTCTGCATAGAATCGTTATTATACCAATACATACGTACGGTCGGCAAAACGAAAATGGTAGGTAGTAAATGTAAAAGATTTTGTAACCGACGCCTAGAAGCATCGAAGACATGTATAAATAGCAGCCTCGACCCACCCGCTCAGCACAACCCAGTCAAACGATCGCTAGCTGGATGTGTGCGACCTGCTGCCGACGGAACGGACTGCAACCGCTAAGACACCGCCACCACCGTTGGAGGAGATAGTCGAAGCCGCACCGCCTGGGAGCTTCTGAAGCCGCCGCCGATTTCCTTACGTTGACCGTACTGCATGGAGGAGAACGTCAAACTGTACGTAGTATATACGGAGTATATGAACTAGATCTACAGTACGTTTAAGTGACTAAACCTGATTACTTGATTCGAATGAACCAACTAAGTTTGCACTACACTCATATGGACTGGCTAATAAAGAAGACTAAGTCAAATAGTTATTACTTGTTGGGTTTAAAATAAAAAGAGCTGATTCAATTAATCAATTGATATAAATGATTAATTGTGAATAAACATAATATAAGTAGATACACTATACATAAAATAGATTACCATGAATCGGATAGACTAATTATTATTAAATCAAATCATAAGAGGGGTAGAAGAAGTAAACTACAAGTTGATATATATTGATGTTAGAATTTTAATTTATTATTCATAGAAGGTGATTTGAGGGAGGATCAAAGTAGAAGAATTGCTTAGAGTATTTTTTGAGGTAAGTTCCATTGTACCCAAAATTACACCCTTTTGCTTCGTAATTATTTTGAATGTTTTGTGTGCATTTAAGAATTATATTTATGTAAATGTTATTCTATAGAATTGTTTATACTTGATATGTTGGGTTGTCATCATTGAATATGTATGAGTTATTGTATATGATTTTGGGTGATTTTGTACTAGTAAGTATGTTGATATGATTGTTGGAGTTTGATAAAATGGAGATTTTAGTGTATTTTGAACTTTGATTGATTTGGAGAAACAAAGAAAAATAAACATTCTTCATAAAAGGTGAGCACCACGGGAGAAATCCGTGGTGTCGGTTTTCCACGTCCCTTAAAATGTGGAGGGTGGTTAGGCCTACTACTACTCAATTTTTGGTTTTGGTTTGAGGTGAATTGACGGTCGGTAGAAAACATCCCGGCTTTTGAGTAGTAGTGGTAGTAGTAGCTCCTAATCATTCAGTTTTTCAGGTGGGGTAGTTGGTAGAAAACATCCTGACTACCCGGATCAACTTACTAACCCGGAGGGCTTGGAATACCTTTAGGGGGTGTGCACACTTAAGGTGGTTGTTTCCGTTTCCATTGAGCAGTTGTGGTACCGGCGATAGTCCCGGGGTGGCCGTACATAACAACGGACCACCGGGCTCAACCAAAGTGTTGAGCACCGCCCTTCTAAATTACTAGGAAGTTAGTGAAAATTGATTTTGAGAAGTTCAATGAGAAGAGAATTTTGGTGTTTTCTGTATCTTTGAAATTATTATGATTTATGAGTTATATGATTGGGACTTTGTATAAGTGTTGTTTTACTTGTGATTATATAAGGTGTTTTGAAAGTATTTTTTTTCTGAAATGTTTTACAAAAAAATTATATTATTTACGGGGTTGGGTGGAACTTACTTAGCATTGTTGCTAATTTTTGTTTTCTTTTGTTTTTCTTTCTGTATTTGATTTTATACAGGTGATGATTTGACGAAGTCATTGATTTCGAGAGAGCCTCCGCTAGAAAATGTAGTTATAGTAATCAATGTAGATAATTTACAAGATCTAAATAATCATTTTGGAGTTTGAGTATTTTTAGCCTGTGCACTCGGTTAAGAGAGAACCGAGTGTGGCGGTAACGCCCTTATTTTCCTTTGAATATTTTTCCGCTGTAAACTCTGATGTTTTCAAATAAAAGTCCAATATTTATTTTGAATAAATTTATATTTAAATATATTTTTGGGTGGGAAATTTGGGGGTGTTACAAGTTGGTATCAGAGACCATGGCTTTTCTGGGGAATTTTCGAAATGAAAAAAAAAAGGGGGGTTTTCTAAAGAATTTTTTTAAACAGTTTTCCAAAATGTTTCCTAGATTTCTAAAGTTTTCTAAACAAGTTGTTAACCTAACTATTTTCCTAAAAATTTATTTTATATATTCCTAAAAGTTTTCTAATTTTTCTAAAAACTAATACCGTCTTTAATTTTTCTAATTCCTTTCTAAACAAAATGAACTTAGGCTATAATAACCCAATATAGGAATAAGATGAAATTTTAGGATTGCGGTGAGATTGTGAGAGTTATTGATTTTTGTTTGTTTTTATTTTGGTATTCATTTTGAACTATTTTAGAGGATGTCCTTTGGTGGTTTCCTAGAGAGGATTGCTGAAGTGTAGAGAAGAACTATAGGATTTTTGTGCATGCTTACTCTCGATATTGAAAGTAGGATTACGACGTTCCTAAGGAAATTTTAAGATTATGCTTCGGGACGAAGCATCCTTTGAGGGGGTTGGTATGTGACACTATAAAAATTTTAAAATAGAATTTTAACATTTTGTAGGAGAGATGGGTAAAGTCTAATAAAGAACTCTAAGCTTTGGTATTTGTTAAATCGGGTCCGGTGGGGTCGGGGTGTTACAGGTTGCACCGGACATCCGCTTGTTGCAAGATTATGATTCAAAATCTGTTGTCGTTCTCCCGTGGATCTGTGTCCGAGCATGTATAAGTTTCCACCTCTGTCTCTTCCTTTGAGGTGATTGATGCCACGCATCCTGAGTTCTCTGTAGGTCTTGATCTTCTCAGGTGTGCGCCAAATTCGCTCTCTGATTTCTTCCAGGAAGGGGTTCTTGATCCTGACACTATCTAGAGGTTTCGGAGTAGCCTTTTGCTTAGTGATAGATTCAGGCTCCTTGTGTTTTTCTCCTTTTATCTCATCATTGTCGAGCCCAATCATTTGTGCATGATATTTATTGAGAAACTCTCTGAGCTGCCAACTTCGACACATTTCGTACTGCTCCGCCTCCACTCTAAGATCATCCCATTCTGTCCACTGGCGGGGCCATTTGTCATAAACAAGAATTTCTTCAAGTTCATCGGGTGTTTGATCATCGTGTTGGCTGGAGGGAGCTTGCTGCTGCTGTGGCGCTCTGTCAATAGTAACTCCGGGATCACTAGGATTACCCGTTATCATCAGATTAGAACTAGGTTCTTTCTGATGGCCTGAATAAAATGGTGTACTCGACGTAGCAACCTCAGGACTTCCACTCCATCCTTGGACAGCACCTGTAAAGGATGCGCCTAGGAGTGTTGTTTCTAGCTCGACCGGGCTAGATGTAGGTGGATTGGCTGTTTGGCTTTTGTGTTGAGTGGATGGTGGGGGCTGATTGTTCGAGGATTCAGGTTGGTTGGATTGCGTGGAAGGTTGGCTTATTGACGCATCACGCTCAAGTATCCTTTGTCTCTTGTTCTCCCCCTCATGAGGATCCGAGTCATCGGGGTCCTCATGCGAACGTTTGTGACAAAGGAGACTATCACGGCATGAGCTGTCAGGCTTAAGGATCCGAAGAAGGTCTTTTTGTTTCTGGGTTAGGTTGCCTTCTTCGGTGGCTAGTAGTTGATCTAGCATTAAGTTCTCGAGTACCTCGAACGGTAAAGTTTTAGGGTCAGGAAAAGGTGTGGTCGAAGTAGGGGAGGACACTAGTTCTGTATCCTGGGTTCCCCTTGAAGCAGTAGGTGAGTGAGGTAGGGTTGTGGATGGTTCAGAGGTTTGTTGGGTAGGTAAGAGAGGAAGTGGTTGGGTTTGTTGGGTATGTGAGGATGATGGTTGAGGTTGGATGATGTCATTAAGCAACGCCGGGGTGTTCCTGAATTCCTGTGCCCGAGCGGTTATTGCTTCGTGCACCCATGGCTTAATGGTGGAATCCATGAAACGCTGCAAAATGACTGAAAGGTCTGTAGGGTCAGGGTTACCGGTTACAGGGGTAGTAACCGTTGTCACAGCATCAGTAAAGATTACCGATGTGTGGCCTGCAGATAATGATGGAGATATCTGTTGAGCAGCAGGACTTTCGATCATCATTGACGTATCTCCGATCGTTGAGGACAGGTAAAGTGCACCTGTTGTGTGAAGTGGTGTGAGCAGTGTATGTGTCCTAGAAAAAGTGGAAAATGTTGGGAGGGGTGGAAACTAGACTCAATGTGCTAGAAGGAGGGGTAGTGGTCTGGGGCGGAAGACCACAAAGAATGTCCTCAATTGCGTCGTAAGGAGGCAGTGAGGTGGGTATAATATCCCCTGTTTGTGAAACTACTACCTGTTGGGAGGCAGCAGAGTGGCTAGGTGAGGCTTGTGCATGCGCAGTTGGGCTAGATGCTGCGTCTTCTACCCGGAAACTGAAAATATCAGTTTCTGCACCTATGGGGTTAGCCCGGTTTATGGTGTCTAGGTCAGAGCAGCTGTCATACAAAGCTAACTCTTCGGCCAGGTTGCTTGCGGTTTGCACTCTTTGCACAGGAGTAGATGATGAGGAGGTGTTGTCATTACGTACCTTGGAGCGAGTCTCACTGATGATGTTTCCTTGAGTGTCCTTGATTTGGTGAGACTGCTCCTGTGTTGTAGCCCGAGAAAGCCTGATAACGAGACGTCCTTTCTTTTTGGGGGCTTTCTCGACTTTCTTTCCATTGGCCTTTGCATTGTCGTCATCCTCATCATCATCATCGTTGTCGTTCTCACCAGCCTTGCTCCCAGAGCCCTCATCGTCAGCGTCTTGTGTTGTGGCCACGCTTGGCGAATCATAGGTAGTCTCTTCAGCACGGGGGTGGCCCTCAGCAGACGTAGTCTGATCATCATGGGGTCGGCTTTCCACTGGTCTCTGTGGCCGGGTTGAACTCTCAGGACCCTCACTTTCTCTCGGCTGACTCCCCGGGGTAGGCTCAGGGGGGTTTATCTGAGCCATAGGGAGTATGATACCATTCTCCTCGCTGTAGCGTATAACATATGGATCATTGCGACCGGCTAGCAGGAGGAGAGGGACAGGAATAGGTAATGGTACCAGTGAGCGTACCTCTGGCATTCGCTTCAGATATTGGAGGGATGGAGTGCTGACATTCTCAGATGATTTGTGCCTTTGAATTGTTGGAATTGTTCTGCAGAAGTGTCGCACCAGCAGTGAAAACCATCTCATGTATGGTAGATGTTTGATCTGATCAGTGTCAAATTTCCTTCTTCTCATCTCCAGAATGTCACCCCAAATAAGAGAGGCGAAATGTGGCCATCAGCGTCCTCCATGGTCGTGGAAGATGTAGACGAGGTAACCGCTGCATTTGTCGAAGCCACTGTGCTTAGATGTGCAGCACTTGTTCAGTGTGGCCATCAGCGTCCTCCATGGTCGTGGAAATCGTGATGTCTTGATCGCGGACATCAGTCGGAGGGGTTCAGCATGGCCTAGCTTGATCATGTCTTCAAATATTTGCGCTTCTGAGGCCAACGCATCATAATGTTCCTCCTCCGGGATCTGTAGCACTTGTTGGACCAGCTCCTTTGTGATTGTGACTCTGGTGTTGCAGATTGTGGCAGCTATGACGTCATCAATTTGTCTGCCATTCGCATCTACGTCCTTGTCAAGTGTACCCCAGAATTGTTGGAGATACACCTGAGGGACTTCAGCGTTCTTGCTCAGTGCCTTCCACAGCTTGTGTCCTTTCAGAATGGAGACGACCACATCATCTTGGCATGAAAACACCTCAGGGTCCAACTGTGAGTTGTTTTCCTTGATTGGGATCCATTTTTCCCTAGCGAAGATCATGTTGATTGGAGTGTTGGCAGCCATTTCAGTCTGAAAATCATAAAGAGATTAGAGCATTTGATCGAAAATGGCTAAGTCCACAATTTATTCCTTACTTGGGCCCTTTATTGTGTGTTTTTTTATTTAATGGGGCCCAATTTGAAAAGTTATAGCACTTGGTCTGATTTGGGCCTAGACTTAATTATGTTTTGGCCCAAAAGAAAGATTTCCGCTAAGGGTTTAGTTCGGGCTGAGGCTTTTTCGGTTTCGCACACGGGCTATAGCGCACCCCATAAGGATCGCGCAATCAGTATAGATCGCGCAGAAGGAACATATCGCGCAAGGGGGGGGGTTTCGCGCAAGCCCAAGAAGATCGCGCCGGTCACTTAATCGCGCGAGGGGGGTTTCGCGCAAGCCCAAGAAGATCGCGCCGGTCACTTAATCGCGCAAGGCTATATCACGCAAGGGTCTGTTCGCGCAAGGGTAACCGGGTAAGCCTGATCGCGCAAGGGTCTAAAATCGCTCAGGCTTCATTGTTCGCGCATCGACTGAGGATCGCACAATGCCTGAGATTGCGCAGGGCTTCTGTTTCGCTCAGGGGTTGAGGATCTCGCAAGTCCTCGAGTCGCGTACTTCGAGCAAATCGCGCAAGAGCCCTAGTCGCGCAAGGCTCGAATCGGGCAGATTCCTCAATCGCGCAGGGCCGTCGAATAGCGCAGGCCAAGCGAATCGCGCAATGACTTCGCGCAGGGGGTTTCGCGCATCATCTTCGTCGAAGCACCTGTTCGTCATCTTCCCCTAGTCCGTTTACCTTTTAAGCATGAATAAACCAGATAATCGAAGAAAGAATGGTGATTTTTACCTTGAAGTTTTTGAAGAGGAGGAGATGAAAGAAGCTTTTGAGTTCTGGGAGTTGGAGGGTTTCGCGCAAGGAAGATTGAGAGGGGAGAGGTGTTGCGAGTTTTGAGAGTTTAAATAGGCCCGAGAAATTTTGAACTTAACGGGCCCAAATCAGTCTGATTTCAAATTAAAATTGCTCCCCCTCAACACTTGCTTCCCTTTTGGAATGAAAATTTTAGCAAACTCCCCCTCAATTTATACACAATTTAAAAAAAGGTCCCTCTCAACTTATGAACAGTATAGAACAGCTCCCCCTCAATTTATGCATTTGGAAAAAAAAATGATGCCAACAGAATAATAAAAACATGAGATGCATAAGAAGGGAAAAGAAATGTGATGCATGAAAAAAATAGTAAAAAATGCAAATTTTGAAAGATGTTTTAGAATGAAAATTATGAAATCACATGCACACACACAGTTCAGAGTTACTCATTCGTTCAGGTTCAGCATCCCCAGCTTAGAGATCAGAAAATTGAATCTCTTTTCATCCAGGGCCTTGGTGAATATATCAGCCAGTTGCAATTCCGTAGACACAAAGTACATGTCCACAGTGCCTTTCTCAACGTGATCCTTTATGAAATGATATCTGAGGTCAATATGCTTCGTCCTTGAATGATGGACCGGATTGCACGTGATGGCTATTGCACTTTGAGAGTCGCTATAGATCAGGATGTGTGAGAATGTGAACCCGTAGTCTTTCAGTTGGGTCCTCATCCATAATATCTGTGAGCAACAGCTAGCAGCCGCGACATATTCTGCCTCAGTTGTAGATGTGGACACACAATTCTGCTTTTTGGAGGACCAGCACACCAATTTTTCACCAAGAAATTGAGCCCTGTAACACCCCGGGCCCGCAGGACCCGAGGTAGTTACTCCGGACCAATAGTACTGTCCCCACAAACCACCACGAGCCTTTACCGCGCACTTTGTCCTCACTCATGCGCGCCCTGAGAAACTTCCCAGGGGGTCACCCATCCCAAGACTACTCCCGTGCAAGCACGCTTAACTTGGGAGTTCTTGGGTGATGAGCTCCCTTAAAAGGAGATGCACCTCTGTTGGTATGAGTAGTACTATTAATCCATTTATATTAAATCTCAAGTGTTACAGCACCTGTATGTGCAGTGAATAGTGTTGGTGTCCTAGAGAAATTTAAAAATGTAGGAATGGTGACACCTAGACTCGATGTGATAGAACGGATGGGGGTAGTGGTCCGGGGCTGTTGACCACTAAGTCTCTCAGCAGATTCGGAAGGAATCAGTGAGGTCGGTGTAAGTTCCCTTTGAGTTATTGAAACTCCAGTCTGTTGAGAGACTGGAGAGTGGATGGGAGATGGCTGTGCATGCGCAGTTGAACCGGATGCTGCGACTTCTACCCGGGAACTGACAAGGTCAGCTCCTGCTCCTAGGGGCGTGGTTCGGTCTATGGTGACGAAGGTGTCGCAGTCATCGTATAGTGCCAACTCCTCCTCCACTGCACTCTTCTTTCTTAGCCTCTTCTTAGGCTGTGATGATGCAGATTTGTCACTTTTCTGCTTTGAGCGCTGCTCACTTATGACAATGCCCTTAAGTGGTCGGGACATGTGAGCAACCTCTTCATTGTCCGATGAGGAGTCGGAGTCTATCGGAATGGCTCTCTTTCCGGCTCTTTTCCTGTTGCTGATCAGGACTCCCTCCATGTCATCATCATCATCTGCATCATCATCATCATCATCATTCCGCTCATTTCCCTTGGCCATGCTATCGGAGGCCTCACCACCAGCCTTATTAGAAGGGGCCTGGCTTGATGGTTCATCGGCAGTGTCCTCAGCATTAGGGTGGCCCTCAGCAGTCTGGGTCCTCTCGGAAGAGTTAGCAGACTGATCATCATTAGGCCGGGTTGCCACTGGTTTCTGTGGCGGGGCTCTCTTCTTCTTACTACCCTCACTTGGCTTGGTCCCTTGGGAAGGTCCAGCTGGGTTTTGCTGAACCATAGGAACCGTTCTCTTCAATGACTCTTTGTAGTCGATGACTACCTTATCCCTCGGGTTTGCTAGATCAAGCAGGGAGTCCGGAATAGGCAGTGCTTCAGCTTTGTTGCTGTCCCTCTGGAAGTATTTGAGCTTGGGCGCAGCGAAGTGCTTGTCTTCCTTATGTTTAGGGATTGTAGGGGTGGCTTCCAACATGTTGTGGATCATTAGCGCCAGCCACCGAGCGTAGGGAATAGTGCTTCCCTTGTTGTTCTCCTTCATCTTGACTTGATCCATCAGCTCCGTCCAGAAGAGCTGAGCCATGTCATATTCGATGTTGAAGGCGATCCCGTGGAAGATTTGGAGAATTTGTTTGTTGCATTTGTCATGTCCGGCGTGATTAGGAGATAGACACTTGTTCACCAGGCCGAACAGACTCTTCCACGGGTGGGGCAGGTTTGAGATGGTGAAGTTTGAGATCAGGGGTAACGGACCTTCATACCCCAGCTTCTTCATGTCTGTGATCAGATCTTCATTGGAGGGAAGCGGTGCATAGTTCTGGAGCACCGGGAGATTCAGAGTCTCCCTTATTGTAGAGGGTGTCAGCACCGCTCTTACATTATTCAGCTTGGTCATGATCTTAGACCGATCTTTCTTGCTTTCAGTTCGCATGCAGCCCCAGAATTGCTGCAGGTATACCATTGGTACTGGTTTAGCTTCGTTGAATGCAGTCCAAAGGTAGTGTTTCTGTAGGATGGAGAGAATGACTGGGTCCTGACATTTGAAGAGCTTCAGGTCCAATTGAAAGTTGTTGTCATAAAGTGGGACCCAGTTCTCTTTTGGTTACAGTTCATTGCTTGATTGTGCATTCCTGTCTGTTCCTGACATTGTTAACTGAAAGAATTGGGTCAGCACAAATGTTCATTTGAAATTTTTATTTGTTCAGTTTTTGCAATTTTTCAGATCAGGTGCACAAGTGGGACATCGAAATTATTCTAAGTGTAAACCACGAGAACCAACTTCTCGAGGTTTGATCATCGAGAAGTAGGTTTTCGAGGTTTAAATACCGAGAAGCTCTTCTCGAAACTCAAATATCGAGAACTTGGTTCTCGATATGGAAGTATCGAAAAGTCCTTCTCGAGATTTAAACATCGAGAACCACCTTCTCGAGGCTTAGTATCGAGAACCTCTTCTCGGTATTTCCAACTTCGAGAAGTAGGTTCTCGGTATTAAACATCGAAAAGCATCTTTTCGAGGTTTAATATCGAGAACCGTTCCTCGAAATTCGAAGTATCGAGAAGTTGATCTCGAGTTCTAAACGTCGAGAAAATTAATTTCTCGAGTTCGCACTCAGAGTAATGTCGAGAACCACCTGCAAATTCATAAAGCACAATGATAATCAAATTAAAACTTTTCGACTTCAAGTTTCCAAGTTCGAAAATGACAGTTCTCGAGATCCAACTTCGAGAAAGACTTTCTCGAGTGAGATTCGAGAACTAGTTTTGAAGTGTGAAAATCATTTAGAAGTATATTTGAAAATCACATTACTACCTTTTGATTGATTCGAGAAAGGTTCAGTGAAGAATGGGGTCGAGAAGATTTCGAAAACTTTTTGCTCTGGACTTCGAGAAACGAGAATACGAGAAAATGAGATTTTGGGTTCTCGAAGTCCATTATGTATGCGAGAAAATTTATTTTGGGCCTTTTGAGAAGTAATTTGGGCCCAAATCTTAAGAGCGGGCCCAGTTCAGAAAATCTTAAAATTTTGGGCCCCAAGCTAGAATTTATTAAGAAATGCTTTCTCAGATCAAAACTCCCCCTCGAAATGTGCTTGAAAAAAAATGAAAAACACACACACTCACTCTTTTTCTGATTTTCTACACACACACACTCTTTTTCTGATTTTCTCACTCACACACACTTTTTCTGATTTTCTGATTTTCTCACACATACACTCTTTTTCTTACTTTTCTGATTTTCTCACTCACACACACACTCTTTTTCTGATTTTCTGATTTTCTCCCCCTCAAAGTATTCCTCTCTCTTTTATTTTCTCCCTTTTCTCCCCCTCAACACATGCAACGCACACCACACACGCACACATTTTATTCAGACCATGGAGATAACACAATTACATAGAATCGAGATTCAACATGCCTAACTTAGATACTAGGAACTGGAATCTCTTTTCATCCAGTGCCTTAGTAAATATGTCAGCCAGTTGAAGCTCAGTGCTTACAAAGTACAGATCAATATCTCCTTTCTCCACATGGTCCTTGATGAAGTGATAGCGCAAATCGATGTGCTTGGTGCGCGAGTGATGAACGGGGTTACTGGTTATGGCGATTGCACTCTGGGAGTCACTGTAGATCGGAATGTGATTGAATAGGAAGCCATAGTCTCTGAGTTGTGTCCTCATCCATAGGATTTGTGAACAGCAACTAGCAGCCGCAACATATTCTGCCTCGGCTGTAGAAGTTGACACACAGTTCTGCTTCTTGGAGGACCAACAGACTAGCTTCTCTCCCAGAAATTGAGCACCACTGGATGTACTCTTTCTGTCTAACTTGCAACCTGCGAAATCAGCATCTGAGTAACCGACAAGGTCAAAACCTGTGTCCTTAGGATACCAAAGTCCTAAGTTGATTGTTCCTTTCAGGTATCTCATGATTCTCTTTACTGCATTCAGATGTGATTCCTTTGGATTTGCTTGAAAGCGAGCACACAGATAAGTTGCAAAGACAATATCCGGTCTACTAGATGTCAGGTACAGCAAGGAACCGATGATAGCCCGATAGTTGGTAGCATCGACTGAAATTTTGGAAGGGTCAGAGTCGAGCTTTTGTGAGGGAGACATGGGGGTTTTCATTGTTGACTTGCTGCTCATCTTGAATCTTTTGAGCATTTCATGGATGTACTTCGACTGGCTGATGAAAATTCCGTCTGGAAATTGCTTGATCTGTAGCCCTAGAAAGAAGTTCAACTCTCCCATCATACTCATTTCAAATTCAGTGTGCATCAAGTTGCTGAATTCTTCGCAAAAGTTCGGGTTGGACGAGGCGAATATGATGTCATCGACATAGATTTGTATCAGCATGATGTCACTGTTCTCTCGCTTGATGAAAAGAGTTGGATCTATCTTTCCCTTCGAGTAGCCTGATTGCACAAGAAAATCAGATAGTGCATCATACCAGGCTCTCGGTGCCTGTTTTAGTCCGTACAGGGCTTTCTTCAGCTTGTAGACATAATGTGGGCGTTCAGGATCAACAAAGCCTTCTGGTTGTGCCACGTAAACTTCTTCTTTCAGCTCGCCATTTAGAAACGCAGTCTTTACATCCATTTGATAGACGGTGAAACTCTTATGAGCAGCATAGGCAAGGAACAACCTGATTGCTTCAATTCTGGCCACTGGTGCAAAGGTTTCATCATAGTCAATTCCCTTTTGTTGATTGTACCCTTTTGCAACCAGTCGGGCTTTGTTCCTGATTATCACACCGTCTTCATCTTTCTTGTTCTTGAAGACCCACTTGGTGCCAATTAGTGTTTTCTTTGGGGGTCTTGGCACCAGGGTCCATACATCCAATCTTTCAAACTGATTGATCTCCTCCTGCATTGCTATCACCCAATCTGGATCTGCTAGAGCTTCAGAAACTTTGGTTGGTTCAGATTGGCTGATGAAGCAAGAGAAGAGACATTCATTTGCTGTAGCCGTTCTTGTGCAAACTCCACGACTCGGATCTCCAATAATTTGTTCTGCAGGATGTGCCTTCGTCCATTTCCGCTCATGAGTTAGAGGGATTGGAGTTATGATGGGGTGATCCGGGTCCTCAAAAGTAGTAGATGTGGTTTGTTGAGGAGTGGAGTGCACAGAGGTCGATTCAGGTTCTGTGTCTGCTTGAGCTGATATTTCTGAAACTTGTGCTGGTGAAGTTGCTTGTGTTGCTGCCGTGCCATGATCCTCAGTATCTTCGTGATCTGATGTATGAGGTCAGTCAGCTTCTTCCTCACTAAGGTCAGGCATAAATGGTGGATGTGCATCTTCTGTTGGTAGCTGTGGGTTGGCGGTGCGTGCATTTTCATAGAAATGTTCAAAGAGAGAGTCAAGAATTGCACTCTCAGCCGTTGTTTGCTTTGTTGCTTCAGCTCCATCAGGTTGCTTCCTTTGAGTAGAGAGTGTGGGTTCTATCAAGAAATGTTCAGAAGCAAAGTCAGCCATTTCATAGAATGCAACATTGACACTCTCAATGACTGTTCTATGTTCTCGTAAATAGACCCGATATGCTTTGGATTGCGTGGAGTATCCAATGAATACTCTTTCGATAGCTTTCGGGTCCATCTTGCTTCTTTCATTTCTGTCATTTAGAACAAAGCACTTGCAGCCAAACACCCTGAAGAATGAGATGTCAGGAGTTCTGTTGAAGAGGATTTCATATGGGGTCTTGTTGAAGCGCTTGTGAATTGATGTTATGTTCTGAGTAAAGCACGCCGTGTTGATTGCTTCAGCCCACATGAAATGGGGAAGCTTTGACTGAATGAGCATGGTGTGTGCTGCTTCAACAAGAGTTCTATTCTTTCTTTCAACGACCCCGTTCTGTTGTGGTGTCTTTGCTGCAGAGAATTGCTGTGTGATACCCTGAGCTTCATAGAAATCAGCAAGAGACTGATTCTTGAACTCAGTACCATTATCTGTTCTGATGATCTCCACTCTCTTTTGTAGAAAATTTTGGATTGTCCTGATGAAGGTTATGATGGTTGCAGCTGTTTCATCCTTTGTCCTCAGAAATTTGGTCCATGTGTACCGAGAGAAGTCATCCACAATGACCAGTGTATATTTGCGTCCATTGATGCTTTGGACTCTCATTGGTCCACACAGATCCATGTGAAGTAGTTGCAGCAGTCGAGGGGAGGATGGAACAGGTTTTAACTTGTGAGAGCTCCTTTTCATCTTGCCCAGTCTGCAGGCATCACAATGATTGTCAGCGGAAGTCTTCAAAGGGGGCAGCCCTTTCACAAGTTTCTTGGAGGATAGAGTTGTGAGGTATTTGAAGTTGAGATGAGAGAGGCGTCTGTGCCATAGATTGTTTTGTTCAGAGGAAGCTTTGGACAGCAGGCAGATGGAAGAAGGTAATTGCACACTCTTCAGATCAATGGTGTACAGGTTGGAAGTTCTCGTGCAGGTCAATAATACCTTCCCAAACCTGTCCAGCACACAGCATTGTCTGGCTATAAACTTCACTTCCATGCCACTATCACAGAACTGTCCAATGCTTAGCAGATTATGCTTCAGTCCTTTCACATATGACACAGCCTTGATGGTGACACTTGCACAGATGACATCCCCATATCCTAGGATTGGAGAGGCCGCGTTGTTTCCAAATCTCACATTTCATCCGTAGCATTTGGTGTAATTGCTCAACAGCTCTTTTATTCCGGTCATGTGGGTTGAGCAGCCTGAATCTAAGTGCCACACATGACCGTCCTGCAAAACAGATTAAGGACTCTTAGGTACCCACCGCAGGATGGGTCCTTCCTTATCAATTGAGAATATCCTTTTGAATTTTTCTTTCAGCTGTGATCCAAGGTCAACAGCCTTTTCGGATAATGTTCTTTGTTTTTCAAGTTCAGCTTTTGGTATCCATTTTTGTTTGATTTTAGGAGCAGAGGAGACAGAGGTATTGTCTTTGTGTGTGAATGGCTGGTTCGTGAGGTAAGGTTTGAGAATTTCTTCTTTAGAGAGACGGTGTAATTGTTTCTTTGAATGAACCTTAAGAGGGTACTTTAAATTTGGAAAATTATAAACTCCCTCTACAGATCTATTCTCGGATTGTTCCTTTTGTTTGCGTTCTCTCCGTTTATCCTTACGAACAGAATTCATAGCACATTCAAAATTAGAAACATCAACACAATCCTTTTCAAGTTCAGGAGCATACAACTTATTATTGAAATAAAATTGATTAGAAGGAAATTCAGATGAATTCAGCTTGGGACACAAGACTGAGTTGGAACTACATGGTTGTGACTGAAATCTAGATCTACTTTTATTCGAGTAAAACACAGCGCTGGAACAGGGTTTTTTATATTCAGAAAACATTTTCTTCTTTCCTTCAGCTATCTCTTCTCTCTTCAACCTCCATTCTCTTCTCCTTTCCAGTCTCCTACTCACGGCATTTCCTGTTTTCAAGGGAGTCGTGGAGTGAGTGGTCGATCTTTTGAAAACATTAGTTTTGTGAAGATTTTCTTGAGAATCAGTTGTATCACTAGCTGACTGGGAAGTTGTGTCAGATTGAGAGCTTTCCTTTAAAGAGGTCAGTTCTCTTAATAACCTCTCCCTCTCACTTTCAAAGCTTTTTCTTTCTTCTTCAAAACTTTTTCTTTGTTTTTCCAAAGAGATATGTAAATTTTCAAATTTTCTAATTAGTGGAGGGATGTAAGGTTCTTCTTCACTTGACCCTGAGGTTGAAGGGGGTTCTGGATCCGACACAGCTTCCTTCTCAGAAGGATAAGGACTCACACTCTCATCAGTTGAGAAAACAGGTTCAGCATTTTCATAACTTTTATTCAGAGTCATAGTTGAAAGGAATTTCTGTTCTGGAAGGGTTTGATCGCTTTACCTCTTCTTCTTCTGCCGTTTCCTTTCCATAGGTAAAAGCCATCAACTTAGTCAACCCTAACCCCATATAATTTATGTCATAAAGTTGAATACAATCCACTTTCTTCAAATTATTGGGGTTAGTAAGACCAAGACCCTCCTTAGAGTTATAAAAGCGAGTGTCTTTGTTCTGATTGAGAAAAATGGTTTGTTCTGTCTGTCCTCTCTTGGCAAGCAGGTCTTCTAACTCTTTGATTTTTGTGTAAAGCTTGCCTCTTTTTTCATGTAGATATTCATTTTCAGCCTTAGCTACATTCCGTTCTAGTTCAGTCTCACAAACTTTCTTTGTTAGTTCAGCTACCTTTTGGGTGAGTTGGTCTAATTCTAAAGTTCGCTTCTTGACAATTCCTTTTTCATTTTCTAACTGTATGCTCAGAGACCTTACTTTATCTAGACTGTCAATTAAGAATTTATGGTTGATGTTTCCCTTGTCTCTTAGCTCCTTAATTAGATTGTCTTTGTCTTGTGACGAGTGAACTTTACAGGAGCAGGAACAAGAGGGTTCAGAGCTACTTACAGTGGTGTTTGAGCTTGAGCTTGAACTTCCTCCGGGGATCGCAGCATCACCCTTTTCTTTTTCTTCTTCTTCCACAAACGCCATCAGGGCCAGATTCTCTTCTTCTTCTTCATCTGAACTCTCCTCCTGCCACGGGTCATTTTCAGTAAGTGTTGCAGCACTATCATCATCTTGTTTAGCCATGAACATTTTCTGTTTGTTCCACAGCATCTTCTGCTTATAGTAGTTGAAGTCCCTTTTTCTTGGTAGGCGACAGTCTTTGATGACGTGACCAGCCTTTCCACAGTTGAAGCATTTGGGGGAATCTTCTGCTGCAACAGCTCTACTGGAAGAGTTCTGATCATTGTTCTTTGTTTTGTAATTGGCAGAGGAGGTTCGCAGTTTGTTGGATGAGTTTCCCTTCTTAGAGAATTTCTTGTTGAACTGATTGGTGAGCAAAGCCATCTTTTTCTGCAGATCAGCCAACTCAGATTCAACATCCACTTCTTCTTTACTGTCTTCTTCTTCTGACTCCACCTTAACTGCCTTCTTCTTCTTCTGAACCTTAGATGAACTCTTTGGTTTAGCTTCAATCATGAGTGCTAAAGGATTAGCAGAAAAGCTTCCTTCCATCTCAGTAGTGTCATTCACAAAATGCTGAAGATGCTCATGAAGTGTGCAGAGATCTAGTTCATCTAAGTCCAAGTGTTGTCTCAGGTTCTTTACAGTTCTTTTCCACTCAGGGGGCAGACTCGACAAGAAACGTATATTCATCTCCATGTTTGATTTCACAACCTTGATCTTCCTCATCTCGTTGATCAGTTGTACAAATCTGTTATACGTTTCATGGAGCGCCTCCCCTGGTGCAGCCTTGAACGCATCATAAGCAGTTAAGATGTTTGCTTTCTTCGTCTTCAGTCCAAGATCAGTCCCGATCATCAGCTTCTTTACTTCATCCCACATCTCTTTAGCAGTCTCCATGCTATCAATCAGAATGTAGATGTCGTTTGGGATTGCTTGTAGCAGGAACGTCTTTGCCATAAGATCAGCTTTGATTCTCTGTCTATCCTCTTCAGTGTATTCAGCTTTTGTCTTCAATCTTCTTTCCTGATTAACGGGTGGGTTGTTTGCATCAATGCCATTTACACTTGCCCAAATCTCAGCAGGTCCTTGGGTGAGGGATTCCAGCATAGCAGAAGAGTTGTCTTTACTTTCTAGAAAATTTAAGAATCTTGTTCTCCACATCTGGTATTCTCCTCTCCTCAGTATTGGTGGCCTACTGTCATTACCAAGTGATAAAGCATCCATCTTTGTTGATTTTGAAAAAGACCGTTCGAGTGTTTTGATCAGATTAAGTTTTTAATTGTAGAATGTCGAAGACTAATTTTCAGGAATAAGTTCGAGAAGTGGGTTCGAGAACTTCTATCGAGAAGCAGTTTTCGATACGTTGATGTCGAAAACCTTGCTATCGAGAAGCTAGGTTCGAGAAGCGGCTTTCGAAAAGTCAGTGTCGAGAACTTTAAGTTCGAAAACTTAGGTTCGAGAACTGAATGTCGAGAAGCCGTATCGAG
Source organism: Cuscuta epithymum (assembly GCA_945859915.1). Taxonomy (NCBI): domain Eukaryota; kingdom Viridiplantae; phylum Streptophyta; class Magnoliopsida; order Solanales; family Convolvulaceae; genus Cuscuta; species Cuscuta epithymum. Next base: position 233,931 of record CAMAPF010000276.1, on the reverse strand, counting down.
AACCTGCGAATGCGAAAACAAGATATCGAGATTTTACTATCGAAAACTGAGTATCGAGAAAGTAAGTTCGAGAACTCAATTCGAGAACTTATGTCGAGAAGTCAGTGTCGAAATCCTGCAAATCAAAAAATCAATTTTAAACAGATAAAACAGCTTTTCTGTAAAGTCCTTGATCTCGAGAACCTCTTTGTGCTGTTTGAAGATTGAAACACTTGCAGAAACCTCGAGAAACCTGCTTTTCGATATCAGAATATCGAGAACCTCAAATCTGAAACTTAAACAAATCGAAAATCTAAGATATACTGCTTGCTCGTTTTTGAGAGGCGATTTCAGCAGTACATCTTTTACACTTTTTCGTTCAAAAATGAGATTACAGCGATTAAAAGGGTACAATATCGAAAAGAAGAAAACAGAGGACTTCGAAAACTTTTTCTTCGGCGATCACACTCGAGCAGGCTCTGATACCAGTTGTTGGTCCCAGTTTATGCAGACTAACGATCAACTAGATGGTATTCAACGATTAAACAGAAGAAAAGAAGATCTGATAATGATGAGGCAATATCGAGAACAGAGAAATTCTTCTTCTAGTTTATCGAGAACTATTTGGGCAGCGTAAGGCTAAAAGTGTATTGATCGATATCGGTACCTGTACACAAGGCGCATATTTATAGGCGCTGTACAGGTTACCGATTTAGGTAAACCTTGGAAGTTGGGCCAAGGCCTTTTTGGGCCTTATTCCCTTTACCTTATTTGCTACATAATAAATATTAATCTAATACCATAAATGGTATAACTAGTCTACTTTATTTAAACAAGACATTACAGACAAACTTGACCCACAATAAAAGTTCTAACAAATATAAACAAAATAGATATTGAAAATGATCTATTTATCAAAGTAAACAATAACTTCGATGTCTCTATAAAAACAAACCATATATTCTCACACCATTTACATGTGATCTTTATAAGCCAATACTATTTCAAAAGAGTAATAAGCAACCAACAGGGCCGTCTAATGAACTTGGAGGCCCGTGTTCAAAATGCAAATTTGAGGCCCCAAGTTAATATAAAAAACTACAAAATATACTCGATGTAAATTCTTATGAGTCGATTCCCTACATAGGACTAAAAAGTGTCAAAATTGCACAAATAGGACTACATTTTTTAAATTCCCTTAATAGGACTATTTATGTGTGTTTGGACAAATATACCCTTGTAACTTGTGAAATGTTTTAATTAATAATAAAATCATAAAAAATAATAAAAAATCGAAAAAAATACTAAAAATCGTAAAAAAATAATAGAAAATTAATAAAAATATTTTTAAAAAAATTCAAAAAAAATATTTTTTTAAAAAATTAAAAAGAAAATAAAAAAAATCGTAAAATTAAAAAAAAAAACATTACCACCCCTGCCACCCCCCAGCACCACCAGCTCCCATCACCGGAGAAAAATATGCCAACATTTTAAATAATGCCATAATGATGGCATATTCAATGAAAATGTTGGCATATTGAAGAGTAATTATGCCATCTTTTTGGCATTTTCAGAAAAAGATGGCAGTTTTTTACCAAAAGTGGAAGAAATTTCACCAATCGGAGGTGGTGGTGCTGGGAGGCGGCGAGAGGCGGTGGGGAAGGTATCCATAATTTTTTTCATTTTTTATGGGTTTTTACTATTTTTTATTATTTTTTAAAAAAAATATAAAAAAATAAAAATTTAAATTTTTTATTTTATAAATTTTTTATAAAATTTTTTATAATTTTTTTACGTTTTTTAAATATTTTTTACATTTTTTTATGATTTTATTATGAATTAAAGCATTTCATTATGAATTAATACTCTGAGGGGTATTTAGGGTAGAAAATCAATGTTTTGTCCTATTTAGGAAATTTAAAAAGTAGTAGTCCTATTTGTGCTTTTTAGGAACTCATTAGTCCTATTTAGGACAATTTCCGAATTCTTATTATACTCAAATCAATTGAATACTCATTAAATAATGTAATTAAAGAGTTACATGTTGTAACTCTCCTTTCAAATAATTAATCTCAACATTTTTTTTAAATGATTTTAATTTATGAGAGCATTATTATATGGAGTAGTGCAGTGTGTGTTCAGCTGCAGCCCATATTCATATTATATGTAATAGTATACACTATTACATTATATAATTAGTTAATATTAATGACCTAAAAATACTACTACTAGCTTCATATAAATATTGGGGCCCCATGCAAAGTGAGGCTCTGTTCCGTCAAACCTAATGAACATGCTAAAAAACGGCCCTGTCAACCAAGAGTCTATTTTGGAAAAGGGATCATACACACCCTCCCACTACATCAAAGAAGTTATGTCGATCAACCCTAGCTTCTACTACAAAAACTATCACATAAGTACAAGTACTATTAAAAGAACATCAATATGTCAACGTGCCCCCACTTAAAATAATTTTCTAGTTCCGCCACTGATTTAACATGCATACATGAATTATTAGGAGAGTGTATGCATTAAGCATGTGAATAATGACTCTAGTGGTGGAGTTGAGCAGAGTAATGAAATAGTCTAATAATGATTTCAAAATTATGAAATTTGGTATGATGCGTACTTGTGAGTTTTGATAGCTTCAATTCCATTATGTCACATTGTATTTTGACATCATATTCTATCGGATGTTTTGATGAAATGACTGCTTACCACGATTCATGCTACCTTCACGTTCTAGCACCGCGCTTAGACAAATTGACCGTTATATCCCAGCCGATCCATCCCATGCCCATTTTCCGGACTGAATTTTATTGGCTACATCGATCCACACTTGGCTTCATCTGCGAATTCAGCTATATATCCTTTACTCATACCTCCGTATAATAATATTCTGAAAATAAACACACAAAAACATGAGCACTGAAAGATTTGAAAGGTATTCACTAATTTATTTTATCTAATTCAAATAAAAGAAGCAGGGCCGGTCCTGACCATTTCTGGGCCTATGGGCGGTACGTTATTCTGGGCCTATGACCGTATACTTATTTGAAATAAGAATTATAATAAAAATATCCAATGAAGTTCATAAAATAAAGTCAAAAATCACTTTATTATTATTATTATTATTATTTAAGTTACATATTTGAGCAAAAGTAACAACACAAGTATCGGATAAAAGGAAAAAACATCAATAAAAACATTTCTCGTAGAACAATATGAAGCAAATAATCAATAATCGCTTCATAGGCGACCTTCTTTCTATTAATACATGACAAACAATAAAATTGCCACATATATATAACAACACTAAACTTTTTTTGAAAGGAAATATGAAAAAAATATCAATACATATTGAATTCATAAGTTGAGAATGATTTATTGACCGTTGATGGGAGTCTAAAGTTTGAAGTCTCGAGAGAATGAAGGTTTTCAAAGAGATAAAATGTATGGCCGCCAAGAACACTCGCGCAAGAAGACTACCAATTTGACGTTCTCTAAACTACTATTAGGAACTCAGATATAGTTTATTGAAATTTGGAAACAAATAAATAATTGGGATGAGATTTGAGAGAGATGAGCTCTAAAATAATTATATAAATTTGTTATGTTATAATTAAATGAACAAAAAGCCTTAAAGGCTAAAGAGATATAAAGACTACAACAGATCCTACTTAAAATTAATTTATACTCCGTATATTCTTTTTTTGATGGAGCAACAATTGTATTGCTTTTAAAAACTACAACTGATCCTAGCCTACTTAATATTAATGTATATATTCTTTTTTTAAACTTGGCTCTATTTAAAAAAATTTATTTACATTTTAAATTTTCAAATTGTCAACAAAATTAAACATTAGGCCTAATTAACTGACCTTAAGAATTAAAAAAAGAAGCCTACTAACACTATACATAAAGAAAAAATTTTGGGCCTATTTTTTCTTCTATTTTTTTCGGGCCTAGGGCGATCGCCCCTCTTGCCCTCCCCCCAGAACCGGCCCTTAAAGAAGATCATATCGCACTTTTAGTTCTTAAAATAGTCACCATACTGAAATGTCAGAAATGTAATTCTGAGGTGTGACATTTACAAACTTGAGAATACGAGTCCGATATTTCAATATGACGACTGTTTGAGGGACTAAAAGTGCGATTTTCCTTTAAAATAAATAATTATACGTGTATATTTTGGGCTTTATGTGCGGTAAGTAGATGAATTGGGGCCAGTGATGTATTTTAATTTAGCCCACTTGCTCCACTGAATAAAATAATATCCATCCTTGTGAATTTAGTTGAAAATTTTTAAAACACACGTGTAAAACGATATTTTATCCAATCTTATTTTATACGGAGTAAGATACACTTTTCGTTCCGAGTTGTATAAAAAACATATCAATGCATTTCTAAATTGAAGTTTATTAATGTTTAATTTTCCTAGCTAGTTTATTCATTTACCTATCATTTCATCTTTAATTTTTTTTATCTATCATTTCATCTTTTATTTTATGAGGTCTACGGTATTCTTTCTTACTTTTTGAAAGTTAGAACTATAAATTTGAATGTTAAAAATTTGAATGTCTTTTCGATTGAAGTTTTAGCTGAAATTTGGTATGAGTAAACTAGACTTAATGAATAAGATGTTCACAAAAATTCATCAAATAAAATTCCACAGGGAAGTGCCCCAAATGACGATGGCCGGATAGAGCCTCCTATACAAGGACTTATTTGATCTTTTTAAGTAAGTTCGAGGACCCATCTGACACTTTTCCCTTGAAATTTATTTGCTTTTCAGACTATTCACATAATCACCCAACTTAAATTTTATAATCTTTCTGCTAAGAAATAAGAACACATCCAACGGAATTAAAACACAAACAATTCAAAAGAAAAACACAAACAAAATAAAACGGAATTAAAACAGAGTTCACCCATCTATTGAAATGATTGAGTATATAACCTCATCTATCAAAATGAAAATCACAATTTCTGTTAAATGAGCATTTATGAACTTTTAATGTGCATAAGATCTATTATGAACATTACAACACTTTCGATGAGCATCAGACTTATTAGGAACCTATCAATATATAATAAAATTATAAATATATTTATATAAATTAATAGCATGATTCCTAGATCAAATAAGTACTTTAGAAATATGAATTAGTCTTTAAATATGGTAATAATGAGCAAAAGCAAAGAATAGTTAATATTATAATTACTATTAATAAACAATTATAGTATGGAGTATGAAATATCTAGGATAAGTACAATAAAAGAACAAAATCTGTTAGGAGGCTAAGTTGGCGAGATGGTTTGAAGGCTGTAATTGAGTTTCAGGTCCAGGGATCGAAACTCCCTGGTGTTTTAATTTTTCGGATGAAGGAATCCAGGTTTGGCTAAGCAAAGGGTTAAGCGGTTTTTAAAAATCGGATGTATGTACAATATAGAAGCTGCGTGGAGGCGCAACTTTGATATGGTTTGTCTAGACCTAGCTGAAAGCAACCACGTATAAACGGGCTGAGTGGGCTGCCTGCTTCTTTGATAGATACAAAATTCACTCCGTATTTAGTAGCCCATATCACAAATTTATGGTTTGACAGTCCAAATATAAGAATTTGTTGTTTTTAGGGAATTTTTCACAAACAGACTAAAAACAAAAGTAATATCACTTTTTTCTACTTTAAAGTTGCTTTCAAAAATGGACCCATTAAGTTTCTCTTTTCATAAATAGACCTTATACTTAAAACCAAGCCACTGGAACGGGGAACCTATGCTCCAAACAAACGTGCGTGCAGCGTGCCCAGTAGACTCGCTACCTCTCTAAACTCTATTTATTAAATTTATACAATCTCCATGAATTACTTTATTCACGTATTTAGCTTGAAAAAAAGTAAATATTTATTAAACTGTAAAAAAGGTGAAGATAATTGGAAAATAATAAAAGTATGAAGATAATAAAAAATAAAAAATAAAAACATAAACGAAATTTAAAAAAAAAACTTGAAAACAAACAAATAAAAAAGTTTAAGTTAGTTAAAGTGTGGGGGAAATGTAAAAAAGGTTCAAAGTTTGGTTTTTATATTGTAGTTTTCTTAGATAGTTAATATGATTTGTATAAAGAAAAAAAATCGAATTTTTCATAAAATGTATTAAATGGTTAAACATTAAAAAACTTACAACTATGAACAAAATATTTGAAATGAGATAAAAATAGTTTTTACGAAATATACAAGTAGTATTTTTGAAAAAAAAAAAGAAACAAAACTATTCGCATTCAAAAACAAAAATCAGATAAATATATAAATTTTAAAACATTCCAAAATTTTATATAATATATATATATATATATATATATATATATATATATATATATATATATTAAATAATGTTTTTTGGTAAATTATATGAAGTATTATATAGAATTATAAAAAAAAATGAAAATTAATGCCCCTTAAATAGTGTAAAATTAAAATACACTAAGAGGGAAAAAATGAAAAGATAAAATTAAAAAACATGAAAAAATTTAAACAAAATCACAAGGTACTTGTTTTTAATGTAAAGTTTATTAAAGTACATAAATTTTGAATTAATATTATCATCATCAGTTTGTTTTTAGTTTTTGTTGCATATGGTTTTCTTGTGTTTCTTTTTGTTGACAATTGTGGAATTTTTGTTTTTTATTGTTTTTAGTTTTTTTTCCATATTCACATAACGAAATTTAACATTTTAAGTGTTTGCATCTAAATCTATATAAATATTTCTATGTTAAGGATGTAGAAAAATAAATACACATCCAAATAAACAAAAATCTGAATCATTAATAAAAAAAATACTCTGTATGTATTAATAAGAAACACGGTGCAACATAAAGTAACAAGATGCAACAAAACGTAATACATGTGGTACAACAAAAAGCAACAAAAGTGATACTACATGTATATAATAATATCACAACAAATATTTTCCTAGACTATAAACAAGTCTGAAATAACATAATAGGACGAATAAGCCATGACAAAGTATATGGGTCCTCCTAGTTAGGGAGACACTAATATGTGTGCATAAATTAATGAGTGGAACATCCAGTATGACCATATCTTGGCAGGTTTCCCTCGAGGCAAAGCACAACATTCCTTTTGGAAGCTCAGGCTGTTCAAATGGACAACAAGGTGTCTTTGATGCACCCATCTCCCCTTTTACCTATGCCTTCACATCTTTCTCAACATCCTTTTCATCACACCAAGGAGCCAAGATTAACTTCTTGTCATTCAGAGCTTTCACAGACTCATTCCATATCTTAGCAACTTGGACACGTGCATTTCTCTTGCATATCTTACCAAGTCAGCATGCCTTTCACATCCTCAGCAATGCTTCCATGGGAATATCAATCTTAGCCTCATTATCATGCCTTACAACTCTTAGCTGTTTATTAACTAGTAAATAAAATACATGAAGCTGAAACAAAAGCATATGGCTGAAGGGGTACTAATACCTAAAGATCTATCAAAAAGAGTAAACCTAATGATAAAATCACCTATAAACAACAATAAGAAACATAATGCAACAATAGCAACAAGACGCAACAAAAAGTAACACTTCCGAAGCAACAAAAAGAACCAACATTATACAAAGCGCTACCATATAGTATAAATGGATTACACTAACATTCACAGTTAATATGAGAACTTACGCAACCTAACATAAATACGTAGGGATTTATATAAATCCACAACAATATATCACACCAGGTTTATAAATCACAATAACATAGCATTTCACGTGATGCTATACGGCAAAGTACACAAGAAAGGCAAAGAAAGTTGGATTTATAGTTCCATATGCTCACAACAAGCATTCCATCGATCAAACGCTCAATGTTTGGGATGTCTCTCTTCTCTTTCTCTTACATACAATGGAAAACAATCCAATATCAAACAAATAAACAAATATACATCAACTAACCATTACTACCTATTAATAATCTTTACCTTCATGCATAAAACCCTGCAAATGTAACTTGGAATTCCTATATCTAGTGCCAAAGCAACTGCCAAACCACCATCCAAGCTCCATGGCAATGCAGCAGGTCCCACCTTTATTACAACATTTGAAATTTGGAAGAATGCATTAGTAACTGAAAACTAATCAATAGTCATTTGAGTTCAGACGTTCAGTATGTAAAACTATTACTTTGATAGCATCTTTGCCTCGGCAGGACCTAAGAAATCATCCTCATCTAGCCAAAACCGAACTTGGGCTTAAGCCACCACCAATCCCAAAAACTATTCCAGCTTCGTTGAAGTTTGTAAGCATATATAGTAAATGAAGGATTTCAGGACATGCAAATACTAAAAACTATGAGAGCAGTCCCCATTTCAATACAGTGGACAAGGTCATAATAATTATCATTATTCATTTATTCCCTTTTTGAATTTTTTTCAAAGTAGCTTGAACAGCATCCGACTTTACATCCAAGCAATCCCAAGCATATTCTCTACACCAGCTTAAAGCTTCTCGTAAACAAACAATTCCTCTAAGACACTTTTCCTGACCAACGCTTGGCTGCCCAGGCAACAAACTCCCCAGAGCTATTCTTAGCTACCCATCAAAATCCTCAAACATCAACCTTCATTGATGCATCTGTGTTAACCATCAACCTACCAACACCTGGATAACACCAAATGGTTGGACTTGGCTGCAGCTCTCCCCTGCTTGAAGTATTAGATTTTGGAGCCATTTTCCATCCACTATAGAAGCCCTTAGCAACCTACTGAAATACCTATAGACATCAAACTATGTCCTTGCAAAACTCTTCTGTTTCTTTCACTCCACAAAGCCGAAAAATTAACAATGAATCCACAAAGTTCCTCCTCCCTCCACTGCTGAAAAATAAGATAAATCCAGTTCTGAAAAGTAATAGCCGCCAAAGCCAAATCTCCCCAATTTGTTTCCTTCCAAACTTATGCCGCAACTGGACAATTAGCAAATAAATGTAGCAGCGATTTCTAAAATTATTTTACACACCTAATGCAGGGAATTTCTCTGTCTCTGTTAATCAATTTAAGTATCGAAATCACCTAAGAGTATAAATAAGGCATAGACAACAAACCAAACAGATTTCATACATGAATCTAATGCAGGAAATTATAATGCCTTTAGATGATGAAGAAGATTTACATTAAACGTGTTTGCGAGCCCGATAAACTGCCCAAACATGAAAGCTGCTTCAAGAAATTAAACCACGACATCTTTGTGGCGATCTCTGGCTGAGATATATAGGATGGACCTTAACACCATCTATTTCGCACTCGGTGAGAGGCAATTAGGTTGAAATTCATCCAACTTTGCTTAATGTTGGCACTAGAGTGATAAAATCGAAGAGCGACATCGGCAGAGACGAGAGGCGACAGCGGCAGAGACGAGAGGCGACATCGGCGGAGCTAATTTTGAAATCCTAAAACGCTTATATCTCCGTCGTGGTTGAAGAGAGAGAAACGATCGCTTTGTGGAAGAGGAAGCTAAGAAGTACGGACGAAGAGATAATAATTTGGGGTTGTATTCAAGGTTTAGACTATTTTTGAAATAAAATGTTAAAAGTGAAAAGAGAAAGGTTAAAAATGAAAGAAAAAAGATTGTGGGTTATAAATGAAATACGATGAGTGAAAGCCGCTTGTACGGGTAATTTCCACTTGTTTTTAATGGATTGATCACTTGGCCGCATCTTAATTAAATCAAAACTATGTAATGAAACTTCATAATTACGCTCATAAAATACCCTAATTCAGAAAATTGACACGGAGTATAAGTGTATAACGTTGAGGATAACATCAAACGGTTAATGTGATACCATGAGAAAAATTTGAAAAGTTTATTCAAATTATTACCTATATTTTGTCATTCAAAAATCATAAGCCCAGTATAATTAAAAAAAATCACTCCGTATGATTTTGATGAAGGTTCGAATTAGTTTTTTTTGTAAAATAAGATTCAAATGAGTGTTTTAAGTGGGATTCAAATAAGTAGAACTAGGCGTATTAAATTATGAAAACGACTCACGTACAAAATAGAATATGCTGTTATTTTGTTAATAAGAATTTAATCAAACCTGAAAGATAAACAAAATATCAACTTAAAAATGAAAGGCCCGAAGTGAAAGGTATTGATACAAGACATGAATGGTTGAAAACTATCGATATTGATAAGACCAGTACACATTAAACTATATCAGACCAGATCATAAAATCTAGAGTCCAATTAAAAACATGCAATAGTATTGACAATATAAAAACATTCTAAAACGCGAATAGTTATGATTTTAATTTTTAAATAATATTACGATAAAAAAACTTTTAAATAATATTGAACAACAACTTGACTTAGCACAATCGTATTAAGTGAAACATTAAACGCTGAAACAATGTCACATTAAAAAGATGATAATTAATTACAGAAATGTGCAGGTTGCGTTGAGTGTGTAAACATACAAGAAAAGACCGTGTCAAAGTCTGTTTGGTGATTCTGTATTTCGACTTATCAACCAATTTTTTAACCAATGCAAACCCGTAACTTTTGACTTTGCACGCTGAATTGTGCAATAATAAGGAGAAGTAATGTTGAAGTTACTTTTCATACAGTATTGACTTGAGTTACTGTAAATGACCATTTTATCTAATTTTTCATATAATTTTTTCCTTATTTTATTAGTAAAATATATTTTAAATATTATTTGTTTCATAAATCAACATAATCAGTTAATACAAGCACTTCAGCCAGAACTTTATAAGTTTCATCAGAATCAGTCGATTCAGCCAATTTTAGTGTTACCAAACGGACTCTGGATAATGAGATAATCAAAATCATGAGTGTTGTTTTAAAATGAGTATTCAAGTTTGAGTATTCTTCTATTTTGCTACATATTTGACTTTTAGTAAAATAATAAATAAATATATTGTAGAATTATTATTTCATTTCTTAATATATACTCCGTATGCACCACTCCACATAATAATTGGTTTGTACCCTAACTTATATATCTTTCATAATTATATTTATATATTGACAATGTGCATCGATTCTTCCCATTTTTTATAATCTTTTGACATGCATAATTCTTTGTTTTCTTTTAGAATGTTCATGCATTCTACTTTTTTAAATCTATTAATACTGTATTATTTTACATTCAATAATATATAGTTTTTACTAAATTGTGTCCCGTGCGATCATCCCGTGCATCGCACGGGTGTAAATCTAGTTATTATAAGTTAATAACTGAATTGAGCTTTAACTGAATATAATCAACGGAATTAAAACGCTTATGACATTCAGAGTTGATTCAGCCGATCATCCCCTCTTTCCCATATTGACCCCTCTACTCATTCACCTTGGTTTAAAATTCTTTACAGGAGTTTCTCGAACTCATCCTACCACGGTTTCCTTGCACAAATCAGCGCGTTGATGACCTTATGCCATACTTGTAATAATTAACATAAATTTGTGCATATGTCACTAGACTCACTACTCTGTACACAATATATTACACGCATATATATGTTCATATCTATATATACTAGCTGCGGCGGACGCAGGATTTGCCGATAGCAGGGCGGCAGTACAAGAATATACATACAAATACATATACATTAAAAATTTCGGGGTAAATATACCTAGAATTTTTTTTCGGCGGAGGGGCGGCAACCCCCCATAGCCCTCATGTGTGTCCGCCACTGTATACTAGACAAATACCCGTGCGATGCACGGGATATATCTAGAGTGAAGTAACAACCTGTTTGAAATACAGTATATCACGGAGTGTAATGGACAACTTTTGAGTTTTATCCAGGAATAATGCTAAATAAATAAATAATTCCCAAAATACTGTTGGGTTAAAAATAATTCCCGAATACTGCTGGATTAACCACGGTTAAGAAAAGCCACCACTTGAAGTGGTGGCTCTTCTCTTACAGTACAAAAGTCGCCACTTGGAGTGGCGGCTCTTCTCTTGCAGCACATATTTTACATATATAAAATACAGTATGTTTCAAGAATTTGTTTAACTTCCTTCCCGATTGAATTTGAAGCTGAAATTTGGAATGCATAAACTAGACTTGATGAGAAACGTGCTCAAAAATTTCATCAAAGAATTCCACCGGGAAGACCCTCTGATGGTCTTGTCCGCACAGGGTTCTCGTCAGGACGTCATGACAGCGCAGTATTTTTTCATAAAATCATTTGACTGTCTTCCTGGTTAAATTTGTAGCTGAAATTTGGTATGTATAAATTAGACTTGATGAAGAACATGCTCAAAAACTTTCACCAAAAACTTCCACCGGGTTAACCGTGGTTAATCCAACAGTATTTTGGGAATTATTTTTAACCCAGCAGTATTTTGGGAATTATTTATTTATTTAGCATTATTCCGGGGAAAAACTCACAACTTTTTAATAAATAAAAAAGAGAAAATGTCAAATAATTTCTTCTATTATTTCCAATTCATGACTTAAGTCTCATATACTAAAAAAAGTACCATGTACTACGTATCATTTAACCAGGTTTTAACCTGCAATAGCATGCTTTTTATTACAAAACTAAAAATTTGTTAAAATTCGAAGAGTTATATAAAAACTGTGGGCAATTTTAAAAATGTCAAAGTTTTTTTGGAACTATTTATATATTCAGCATCTTTTTAATGTTATCACATTTTAATTTTATGTTTTTTACATTTTCACTTTATTTTTTTGTCTTTTTTCTATTTTTATTTTTTATGATAACCTGTTAAAATTATCAATACATTTTTAATTAATACTATTTTTATATTATGATTATTACACTATATTTTAATTATGTGAATTTTTATAAGATTAGTCAATTGCTATATTAACATTATATCACAGCAAGTTAAAGGTGTTTCTATAGTAACCATGTTTACATGATACTTGTAGTATGTAAACTTAAGTGATGTATTGAAAACAATAGAAATGTTTATTTGACTATTTTCCTTTATTTTTTTACACAATTGCTCGTTATGTTTTCTATTTTTATTTTTTATGATAACTTGTTAAAATTATCTATCCATTTTTCTATTTAATATGATTTGTTTATATTATGATTATTACACTATTTTTTAAAATTGTATGAATTCTTATAAGATTAGTCAGTTGGCTTTTATATTAACATTGTGCTATAGCAAGTTAAAATGACTTGATTGACAGTGTTTCTATGGTAAACATGCTTATACGATACTATATATATACTTTTTTTTTAGTATATCGACTTAAGTGATTTATAGAAAACAATAGAAGGTTTATTTGACTATTTTAATTTCCTTTTTTATTTTAAACAATTGCTCATTATGTACTATTAAGTTTCATGCAATGTTTTGACATTTTCTTGTATGTTTTTGTTACTCTCATATACGGAGTATAGAACAATTGGTTGAAGCAATTTTCAATTTTACATTATACTCCCCCCCCCCCCCCCAATACCAAAATAACTATCGCATTTTCTTTTCGAGTTGTATCAAATTAATTATTCCATTTCATGTTTTTTTTTTTGAAATAATATCTACGAGCTACACTATAATAAAGTATACACTACTTGTATAGTACCTTTTAAATAAGTGAATTATGAATCAGTGAATTGTGTAATAATAAGAAAAAGTAAGGTTGGTGTTGCTTTTCTGGTTATATTGACTGAAATTACTGTAGAAAATCATTTTAGCTATTTTTCATGTAATTTTTTTATTTTATGAATAAAAAATATTTTAAATAATACCTCTGTCCCAGGGGACTTTGCCAAGTTAAAAGTTGGTGAGAAATAGGAAAAATAAAAACTGTGTGGTGGAAGTTTGTGTAAAGAAAAGTGAAACGAGCAGAACCATAAATTAGTTGTTTTAATAGGAAAGTGGCGATAGTTTTTGGGACAACTGAAAAGAGAAAGTTGGCAAAGTCCAATGAAACGGAGGGGTATAATTTGTTCATAAATCAGCAGAATCAGACACTTCAGCCAGAAATTCATAATTTTTTGTAGAATCAGCCGATTCAATCAATTTTAGTCTTACAAAACGGGATTTAAATGTGATGTTTATTTTAATGCATAGGGAATCTTCTTCAGATGAACAATTACAGAAATCATATGAGTATTGGAAAGTATACATACATTTGAATTATTGAATTACTTATAGGTTTGGTAAGATACACCTTCTTTTTAAGGTTGTCCAAAAAATATGAACATTTTCTCAAATTAAACTTTATTAACTTTTCACTTGTTGGCTTAATCACTTTATATATTTATCAATTCCGCTTTACATTTTGTGGACCAATTTTTCATTTACTTGTTGGATTGGAGGTTAAAATTGTAAAATGACCACACTATCCTTTATTTTCTTAAAACCCACATCAAACCCTCACAAACCATTTTAAAGATAAAGATTAATTTCTCACTACGTCCGTATTTTGGGCGGAAATATTTTCTCAAATAATTGTAACAACTTTGCTACTTTATACGGAGTACGTAAAATTATACAAAGATAAATATCATCATCATCATCATCATTATTATTATTATATGTCTGTAGCTAATTTTAGTATTACTGTATGGAAAAATGTATTTATAGCCAATTATTTTTTCTAATTTTGTTACAGTGTTTATACATCAATGTGTATATTTTATGGTCGTCATACGTGGTTACATGGTAAAGTGACCAAGTATGAAGTATACTACCAAATAGCAACTTATTTGAAAGTCATTAATTTGGTAAGAATTAGAATTATTAATAGTTAGTGGAACAAAATTCCTATCACGTAAGGCACATACCATATTAATAATATAAAAACATCTTTCATTCAACTTATTTAATTTCAATATACGTAGTATCATACTTATGGTATGTATGATTAATGGATTTTTTCTTAATTTTAATAATTATTGATATCACAACTTTAACAACCATACGTGTATTTTATTTTTATATGACAAATTTGACATCAATTCCCTATAATGGCTCTAATTTGGGCGGGAATTTTCCCACTAATCGCTGTCCAGAGACTGTTACTTTATATTATATATAAAGATATAAAGATTATATAAAGATGTGTGTATACACACACACTAAAATTTTGATGTTATTAAAATAGTCCCTCCGTCCCATTTAAATCTTTACACTTTCCTTTTTTGGGATGTCTCATTTATTCCTTTACGTTTCTTTTTTAGGCAATACCTTTTACATTAAATATCTTAACTACCCTTCACTACTCATCTACTTTTTACATTTGAGTGGATATCATTATCTCCCCCCAAAGGTCAAAGGGCATACTAGACATTTGTTCTTCCTTTAATTGAGCTCATAAAATACCGTGCCAAAAACAAACGTCAAGTTTTATCCAGGACGGAGGGAGTAAATACGTAGTATATATATCATTAAAATAAATATTTTGCTCCACTTCGTATTAATCAGTGCCGGTTCTACCTAAACTCAGGCCTGAGTCGAACTTCATAAAATGGGCCCCACATAGCGTTTGTTTATCATATAAATTCACTAAAATTGAATGATTAAATATCACAAAACGCAATCTTTCAGTAAAAGTCTTCCATTATCACAAAATGACATTGAATGTATTAAAAAATTACTTAAGTAAAACCCGTCGAACAGTTTTAGGCTTTTAGCTACATAAATTAGTGGAATCCTCAAGAATATATACTATTAATTTTCTCTACAAATCAGCCCTCGAACTAACTTACAAAGTGCAAATCACCCCTTAAACAAGATGTTATGTGCGATCGTCGCCATTTGGGGTGGTTCCCAGTAGAAGTTTGATGAAATTTTTTGAGAATCTTCTTCATTAAGTCTAGTTTATCCATACCAAATTTCAGCAAAAAATTCAACCAATAAGGCAGTCAAGTGATTTTCTGAAATATACTGCGCTGTTTAACTACGCAGTTATCTTCAAAAATTCATTTGATTGCCTTCCCGATTGAATTTTTTATTGAAATTTGGTACGAGTAAACTAGACTTAATGAAGAAGATTTTCAAAAAAAATCATCAAAAAATTACACAGAGAACCGCCCCAAATGACGATGGCCTTGAAAAATACATATATATAATAATAGTAATGTTTACAAAATTATGGGCCCCTAATTTTTTCAATTTTTTGGGGCCCTGAGGCTTGGGCCTCTCCAGCCTAACATAAGACACGGGCCTGGTATTAATGAATTGTATACCCTTTAATGTAATTTTATGTTATCCAGCTATTATTTCAGTTCGTTTTACCAAACGTGTTTACTTCATTCATCTAACATTTCAGATTCAACACTTTGAAGTTCAGTTCCAGACAATAGTCTCTCATTCACACAATAGCCCATAATTCAGACATAAACCTCCAGTTTCAGCTCGTTGTGCCAAACATAGCCTAGTCTACAATTAGACAACAAACGTTACGTTTTGATATAATCACTACAAAAAAACACCCGTTTAGTCACGGACCGTAGTCACGGATTTGGTCCGTGACTAGGCTAGTCACGGACTAGTCACGGAGAAGCCACGAAAATTTAAAAAAAAAAGTAGTCACGGATTTTACCGTGACTACAGCCGTGACTACACGTAGTCACGGATTTTTGACCGTGACTAACATCCTCCGATTGGCCGTTGGATTTTCCGGCCTGGCTTGTTTTACTCCGGCAACTTAGTCACGGCCACATCCGTGACTATGCCCGTGACTATAATTAAAATTTAATTTTTTCAACTCCCTTAGTTAATTCGCAATGGCATTATGTACGGATAATTGTAGTCACGGCCATATCCGTGACTATGTCCGTGACTACTTTGATTTACACGTCATTTCCACGTCATTAACACGGATCGGACGCGTAATGGACACGGTATTGCTTAGTGACGGACAAATCCGTGACTAAGTCCGTGACTAAATTTTTTATATATGCAGGAGCAGTTCATTCAACAGAACCACACCAATTCATTCCCAGTATATACAGTATCTGTTTGAAAGATCGAAGGATGTAGTCTGTCTTCTATCATTTTCCCCATTTATGCAGTTAAGGTATGTTATTTGAATTATTATTTTTATTCAGAATTAGTTGGTTCAATTTAAATTATTAAAACTATTAAATTAGTGATCGATGTTGTTAATTAATTAACAACATATTCAAGTGTAAGCGTAGTAATGTCATAAAATTAGTTAAACTGTTAGGTTTATAAAATAATTTAATTAAAATTAGTTAGCTAAACGTAGTTTTAAACGTAGTGATCTTTATGTTAATTGAAATTAGTTAGTTAAACGTACGTTAGTAATGTGTTAATTAAGTGTATTGTGACTTGTTATTATTACAAAAATAATTTAATTAAAATTCGTTAGCTAAACGTAGGTTTAAACGAAGTGATGCATTAAAAGAGGACGGAATGAACTAGTTAAATTTAGTTAAATTTAACTAAATAAATTAGTTAAATTTAGTTAAACGTATGTTTAATTTAAATGTAGTGTTAATAAATTACTTAATTTTGTTGTAATATTAGTTAAATTTAAGTATTAGGTAATTACTTATATTTTGTGAATTATTGTTGTGAATTGTGTGCATTTCATTTAATTTAGTGAAAATTAGTTAGTTGATTATTTAGTGAAATAACTCACTTAAAATTTGTTAGTATTATTGTTAATATTTGAACGTGTATACTTTTTTATTATAATATTCAGGCATAATGTATAAACAAAATAGAAGTTGGATGTATGATAAAGATGCGGTATTTTACGGAATGCAATCAAATTTTCTCGAGGGAGTCGGGGAATTTATTGAATTTGCACTTGAACATCCGGCTTATATGAGTGGTGATAAAATAAGATGTCCATGTTCAAAGTGTAAAAATCTGAAATTTAAAGACCCACACGAAGTTGGATATGATTTGTACGCGGTCGGTTTTGTTCCCAATTATTATAATTGGAATTCTCACGGCGAACCTTTGGATCCATCTGTTATACCACAAACGGTAGGTTTGTCTCGTTACGTCCCTCCAGAGATGAGTGCGTGGGGAGACCGTGCTGAAATGAGGTGGGACCAACAAATGGTATATGACGCATACGGTGTACCGATGTCTCAGTTCAATCCCCCACAACCACCTAACGACCCCCCTGAAGCCTCAACCTCGTATCAACCAGATGCGGATGAAAATCCGACATTTTATCAACCTTATGTGGATGAAGGTTTGACTGAGAGATTTCAGGATGTTCTAAAAGCTGCCGACCAACCTCTGTATGCTGATTGTGAGGGATACTCTCAGCTATCCGCCGTTACTGAATTCATGAACATAAAAGCCGAATACAGTCTCCCTGAAACTTGCATGAATAGAGTCTTGCAGTCAGTAGGAGGGATGCTACCGCGAGATCATACCCTTCCAGATTCATATTACCACATGAAGCAGTTAATGTCTAAGTTGGGGCTACCTTGTGTTGAAATTGATGCGTGTCCGGAAGGATGTATGTTGTTCTGGAAGGAGGATGAGGCACTTGAGTTCTGCAAGTTCTGTGGTGGAGACAGATACAAACCTGTTCGTCAAGGTAAAAAGAAACCACGACATAGGTCTGCACTGTCTAAACTGTATTACCTCCCAATAGCTCCTCGACTGCAGAGGATGTACGCTTCGACTGCTACTGCGAAACACATGACATGGCATGTTGAGCACGAAACCAACGAGGGTATGATGGCTCACCCTTCGGACTGTGAAGCCTGGAGACACTTTGACCGCTGTCACCCTCAGTTTGCTATGGAGCCACGAAATGTGCGGCTGGGATTGTGCTCAGATGGATTTGCTCCTTTTGGCAGGTTTGGCAAGAACTATTCATGTTGGCCGGTCATGTTAACTCCTTACAATCTCCCTCCCGACATGTGCATGAAAAGTCATTTCATATTTTTGTCTTTAATTTGTCCGGGTTCCAAGGATCCTGGGCGAAAGATAGACATTTATCTCCAACCCCTTATCGAGGAGATGAAAGAACTGTGGGCCGTTGGGACACCAACTTATGATGTTTCATCAGATAAAATGTTTATCATGAAAGCTGCCATCATTTGGACCATTAGCGACTTCCCTGCCTATGGCATGCTTTCGGGATGGAGCACACACGGTTTGATGGGATGTCCGATATGTATGGAGAAATCAGGTGCCAACTGGCTTAGTTACAGCAAAAAAGGAAGTTACTTTGATTGTCACCGCAAGTTTCTCCCGGAAAGGCACCGATATCGAAAGGACAAGAAGTCTTTCATTAGAGGCAGAGCGGTACGAGAGAGCCCACCCCCGAGATTGACCGGTGAAGAAATTTATAACCGGGTTCGACGTTTTGCTACGGCTATGGAAGAGCCAAACCAAGAGCCATATGGGTATTGTGATACCCATAAGTGGACAAAGAGGAGCATATTCTGGGAGTTGCCTTATTGGAAAGACCTTCTCATCCGTCACAATTTAGATGTCATGCACACTGAGAAGAACGTCTTTGACAATATATTTAACACAGTGATGGATTTGAAAGGCAAAACTAAAGACGGTCTTGCAGCTAGGAAAGATATGACTATTTGGTGTGATAGACCCGAACTTTCTGTTGATCTAGAATATCAGGGCAAGGAAGTTCCAAAAGCAGTCTACCAGGTCACAGAACCACAAAAGGCAGCAATATTACAATGGCTGGCGTCTCAGAAGTTTCCAGATGGCTACTGCTCCAACTTGTCTAGATGCGTAGACATGAACAAACTTACCACGACGACGAGCATGAAAACTCACGATGCTCATGTAATAATGCAAAGACTTCTACCAATTGCACTAAAAGAGATGCTTCCTGAACACGTATGGTCCTGCATTACTGAAGTCAGTTTGTTGTTTCAATCGATATGTTCCACCGTTTTGGATGCGGCATCCCTCCGGAGACTACAAGATTCTGTTCCCATTCTGATGTGTAATCTAGAAAAAATAATGCCTCCATCGTTTTTCGATACAATGGAACATCTTATAATACATCTTCCGTATGAGGCTTTGACTGCTGGGCCCGTCTTCTATCGCTGGATGTACAGATTTGAAAGGTTGGTAACAATTTTCATTTAAAAAAAGAATATTTATTTCACAATAACTGTTAACATGTGTACCGTTGTTATATTGCATTATTGCAGATTTCTAGGAGAGCTGAAAAAGAAAGTGACCAACAAGGCACACGTTGAGGCTTCAATTTGTCAAGCGTATCTTCAACAAGAAATCTCAACGTTCTCGTCTTTTTACTTCGAGCGTGACGTCATCACCAGAAGGAAGAGACCTGCCCGGAACGATGACATTGGCGAGGATTTATATGAAAATGTAGTTTCCATCTTCAATTACCCAGGCAGAGGTAAAGGTGCTGCGACACAACGATACATCGTGGGTGGGGAATTGCAAATTGCACATACTTATATCCTCATGAATTGTCCAGAAATCTCACCGTTTTATCAGTAAGTTAAATTTGTAGTTATAATTGTAATACTTATCAATTAAATTTGTAGTTAATTTATAATTTTTTTATTTTTAATTCACAGTGAATTCAGAGCTTCTTTATCAGCCTTTCCTGAGAATCAAATTGATGCATTGGTAGACTCTGATTTTGTAAATTGGTACAAGTATCAGGTATATATATACACACATATTAATTATATATATATATTATTATGTTTTTCAATATTTACCTAATGTTATTATCATGTTTATATTTACAGATCAATAGTCGTGGGATTGTCGACCCTTTGTTAGTATCATTAGCGTGGGGCCCTAGTGCCAATGCCAAAATGTGGCGGCAATATGTGATAAACGGTTACACATATCACACAGCCGATTACGGAGAGGGCCGACCAACAACGAACAGCGGGTTATGTGTCCCGACCATCGGTTATGATAACTCGGAAACCAATTTTTTTGGTGTCCTGCAGGAGATTCTGGAACTTGAGATGCCTTCTGGTGCGAAAAAATTGACATGCGTTCTGTTCCGTTGCACATGGGTCGACCCCACACGTGGCGTGCGCAAAAATCCGAAGTATAATATGATTGACGTCAACCAGTCTCGTGTGTACCCGAAAAACGAGCCTTTCATACTCGCCCAACAAGCAGCGCAGATTTATTATGCAGCATATCCTTCAACAAGGCGGACACTGAATCCTTGGGTGTGTGCATGTCCTGTCCGTCCGAACAATATTTGAATTTTTTTACTCCAACAATATTTGAATTTTTTTCTATCTTTATCATTATTATTTATGAACAAAAAATTACTCCATGTTAATTCAACCACAACAAGTTTTTTATATCCATATTATAAATTCAAAATAAAATTTTTCACAATTCGAAGTTTGAAAATTAAAATTTACCCAATACAAAATATGAAATTACTCTATATTATATTCTTTTATTTTCAAATTCGAAAATTCAAATATTATTTTTGATTTTTCTAAATTCGAAAATTTATTTTAATAATTTTTAATAATTCGAAATTCAAAAATTAATTTTAATAATTCTAAGTCTATTCGAAAATTAACAAAATTCGAAAATAAAAAAAAAAGTAATTTACTTTTACTAATCTGAATATTATAATAAATTTAGATATTAATAAACAACTAACAGAGATTTATTTATGAAATTTCAAAGATAAATACAAAACACACAATGAAATTATCACATATTATTTATCAAACAACTAACATAGATTTATTTATCACATTAACCTAACTAACATTATTCATTCCTCAATCGGAAACTTTCAAGAGGCCTAGCCCACAACTCCTGAATTTTCATTCGAGCTTCTTCGTTGATCGGGTCCATATACTCTGAAACTTCTTGTGCACGTTGAAGCATCCGACACAAATTTCTTGCTTTTGACTTGCCCAACGAGTCGGATTCTTCATCTTTATAATCGCCAAAACTTTCAAGGGGTCTAGACATCAACTCCTTGATTCTCTCGTATGCTTCCACGGTTTTCGGCTCCATAAGCTGTGTAATCAGCTTAAGTCGTTTCATACCTCTACACATCGAATCCCAGTCAATTGGACCTGTATTATCCATTTTTTTTACAGTCCAGTCTCGGGCCGGAGAAAGATGATTTATACTAAAAAATTTCACTTTGTCACGGTCGTAGTCACGGATAATTCCGTGACTAACATGTCAGTCTGGCAGCCGGAGAAGTGTCAGGGCCGCCGGTCTAGTCACGGTTTTAACCGTGACTAGGACCGTGACTAAATTCAAAATTTGAATTAGACACGGTCTTAGTCACGGATAAAACCGTGACTAAACCGGTCAAAGGCGGCTGATGCCGCGTGGCTGATTTCGTTGATTACGAAGGGTTTAGTCACGGATTTATCCGTGACTAAGACCGTGACTACGCCCTGATATAAAACCGACCCTTAGCGATTTTTTCAATTCCACCTTGTTTCTTAACCCTAAAACTCCCCGGCCTTCTCCTCCCTCTACCTCGATCTTCTCTCTGTCGCTCACTCCCTTCGAACTCCACCGCCGCCTTCCACCGTCCGTCGCCACCGACCACTCTTATCTGTCGTCTGCCGCCGTCCGCAGTCCGCTTACGTCGCCGCCGCCACCACTGCCGGTCTCTGTCACCCGCCATCCTCCTCAATCAGCCGTCCGCCGCCTTCCACCGCCTTCCACCGCCCTCGAGGTTATGTTCTCAAATCTCAACTTCTATTTTTTTCGTATTTTAATAATTAATTATAATTTTTTTAATATTTTAACAAATGCATGTTTTGTTGTTATTGTAATTTATATGCATGCTCTGTTTATATTAATATACCCATGTATATATACTTAAATGCGTACTTTAGTTTTCAACATTCATGTTCTATTTGTTGAATAAAAATTCCATGCTACTTTAATTTTAAATTCTTTAATTTCCGAAATGCATATCCAAAATCCAAATCTATGCTAATTTTAATATATATCCGAATAAAATGCATGCATACTTTGATGAAATTTATGCTTTTGTTTTTAGTTTGATGTGTAGTATGCATACTTATATTATAGTTTGGTACCATCTCTTTTTTTTGGGTTGTATGTCTAATATCCATGCTTAAACATGAATTATTTTTTGTTTAAACCATATGCATGAATATTCGAATGTTCTTATGCTATTTTTGGAATTATTTTTGGACTTATGATGAAGCATGCATGCTCAATACAATTTTTTGGACATTTATTAGGTATTCCCGAATTATTTAAAAAAAAATTGCCCCCTTCATGTTAAACTTGCAAAAAGTTTAACATGTTTGAAATAATGAACAAAAAATTAATTTAGACTGTTTTGAGAAATTAATTTATAAACTGTTTTGAATAATTAAGTAAAACAACAAATTTAGACTGATTTTTAACTTATATTACCAAAACTAAAAAGTATAAAAACTGATTTTTATAAAACTGTTTTTATACCAAAATCTATAAAACTGATTTTTTAAAAAAAGTAGACTATTAAACTGATTTATAAAAAACTATAAAACTAATTAATTCATACACTATTTTTCCTAAAAACAGAGTTTAATAAGTATAAAACAGGTTTTTGTAAAAAAATGTTTTTTATTAGTTAAAAACTGATCTTTGTAAAATAAATTTAAACTTTTTAAAACTGATTTTTATATAAACAAAAACAAAACTGAGTTTTATATAAAACTGTTTTTATAAAACTGTTTTTATATAAAACTGTTTCTATAAACTGTTTCTATATAAAACTGTTTCTATAAAACTGTTTTTATAAAACTGTTTTTTTATAAAACTGTTATTAGATCTAAAAAAAAAAACTGTTTTTAGATAACTTTTTTTTAGATAAAACTGTTTTTGATAAGTCGAACTATTTTTTACTGTATTAAAATGATTTTTATAATTTCCTTATATAAAGTATATATGTCCCCTCATGTAAACTTGCAAAAGTTTAACATGTTACCTTAAAGGCTAATCAATACAAAAATGTATTGTATCAAAGTCATAAAAAAATTAATTGAAAATATATCGACCCCTCATATTAGACTTATACACAGTTTAATATGTTACCTTAAAGACCAATCAATTGAAAATGTATTGTATCAAAGTTATAAAAAAATTAATTGAAAAAATATCGACTTCTCATATTAGACTTATACACAGTTTAATATGTTATACACGTTTTCAATTGATAAAACTTCTACAAAAATCTTATCTTCTATTATAACTACACTAACATTTAAACATATAAATTAATATATTTTAGATGAGCAATGAACAATCAACCTCGCGTCCCCGCTCAAACTATGTGCCCTTAACTGAAGCTGAGCGCAACAATGAAAATGCGCTTTGGGTGACGCCCCACATGGTTGCGAAGTAAGTAACTATGAATTTTATCTAACGTGAAATAATTTTTTCAATGTATCATAATGTTATCAAAACATTTATAAATAAATAATATTAATTTTCTGAAGCGATCAAGAAGTGTTGGACCAAATCAAACTCATAATCGGAGGACACTTTCTTGGGAACTGGGCAGCATACACGGAAGTTGACCCCAAGGTCCGTGAACTTTGGTGGAACCTTTTCAAGGTAAAAAAAATGAATTTTCTCTGCGTAATTGTATTAACGTAACATTTGATAAAAGATAAATTAATTTATTTGTTTTTTATAAAGGGTCGGTTTCGATGGACTGAAGCCCAAGGTCCCGCTATTCTTAGAGCGTATAACGCTAGGATTTCAAACTGGCTTCGTCCTACTTTTAAGCGTGCCCGAAAGAGCGGGGTAAAGCCTGGATGGTGTTCGGATGAGGTGTGGGATAACCTCGTCCGTCACTGGTCTTCTGATCCAAACTTCTTGGCAAGAAGTCAATCCGGTAAGAAAAACCGGATGTCCGAGAAGGCTTTAGAAACCCAATGGCATGGGGGCCGCAAACCTCAGAGTAGACATAAAGAAGATCTTGTAAGTATTTTTCAAAAAACCTTACACAATTACAACCCTTTATTTTAACAATTAATTATGGATCTTAAGCCTTTTTTCCAAACTGTAGTCGGGGCCTGAGAAGAAGAAGGTCTCAATTCTCAAGGTCATCAAGCACTGCTGGACAAAGCACGGCGATGAGTCCGAAGCCGATCTGCCACCCCGCCTCGCTGAAATTGAAGTAAGTAACACTATTTTGTTACTTATTTCCATTCAAAATCAAATTGAGTAACATTAAATTAACAATTTTTGTACATGTAGTCAAAGTATAACACAAATGTTGAGAAGAGGCGGGCAGAATTAGGCTTGACTCAGGAGGATGAGATTGATTCTGATGTGGAGGATGATGCCATCTTTGAGGCAGTTGGGGTGTACAAGGGCCGGGTCCCGTGCATGGGGGCTGAGGGGCAACGGATCTTGTACGACCGCAGCGGTGCTTCATCTTCCCGATCAAGGCGCGGAGAGGATCCGCGTATCGCTCAAATGCAGCGGGAGATGGAGGAGCAGCAGCGGGCCTTGGCTGAGCAGCAGCGCACCTTGGAGGAGCAACGCAAAAAAGATGAAGAAACAAGGGCCCGGCTGGAAGAGATGGAACGGATCCTCAGCGCCGGAATTCGGAATCAGCCTCAGCCTCAGCCGTATATACTGCACCCTGAGCAGACACCTCAAGTTCCGCACATGGGCGGTTATTTCCGTACCAACTCTGCTACCGGGTTGCCTTCATTTGGTTCTATTCAGGATATCAATTTTCACAACCTGTTTCAAACCTCTGGAGGCAGCCAAGCAGGTGGCAGTCGCGGAGGTGGCAGTCGCGGAGGAGGCAGTCGCGGTGGCAATCGAGAAGGCCAAGCTGGAGACAACCGAGAAGATGAGACCGAACAAGATTATCTATATGATGATTCTAGATATTATCATAATGGTAATCGGAGGAACTTGTAAATGATATACATTTTTATTTGAACATTGTTTATTTACTATAATTCTATTGTGCTTATTATTACTTTTATTTCAGTCTGTTTGGTTATGAAATGTGTGTTCTATTGTGTTTTTTTCATTCTTATGAAATGTGAACATTTATTACTTTTATGAATGCAAATATTTTTTAAAATAAACTTTTCTAAAGTATAATTAAAAACAAAATTATTTTTTTTATAAAAAAAAAAAATTTTAAAAATAAAAAACTTTAGTCACGGATCCGAGCCGTGACTAAATTGTAGACCGATTTTTAAAAAAGTTATTTTTCAAAATTTATTTTTTAATTTTTTTTTTAAAAAAAAAAAGTAGTCACGGCTGAAGTCCGTGACTAACATTTGAAATTTGAAAATTTAAACAGTAACATTTGGCGGTTTATTTTTTAAAATTTGAAAATATAGTCACGGATTTAGTCCGTGACTATATTTAGTCACGGCCTTTCCCGTGACTAAGCCGTGACTACGCTAAGTCACGGATAAAATGACCGTGACTAGAATTAGTCACGCCCAAACAGTCACGGATTTAGTCACGGACTTTGTCCGTGACTAGCAGAGTTAGTCACGGATTTTTTATACTACGGTCCGTGACTATGTCCGTGACTAACACCGTGTTTTTTTGTAGTGAATAGAATGTTCCAAAAATCTAGAGTCAATTAGGTATACTACCTCCGTCCCAATTTGTTTTGCAAAATTTCATATTTTGGTTGTCCCAAAATGATTTTCCACTTTCTATTTTAGGTATATAAATAAGAATGAAGTGACAAACTTACCCTTACTTTTTACCTTTTTCCCACAACTACTTTTAGGATGATGGACAAAAGTGTAAAAAGTAAGCATCATTTATTATTTTTCCTTAATCCTTGTGCCGGTTAAAGTTGAATTGGGGATGGAGAGAATATTTCCTTACGAGGCACATATTCATTATGTATTTCATCGACATTTTGTTTTATACAATTATATACGTACATCTTGTTACAACCGAAGTACTTTATTATCATGGAAGTTTATTAGTTTGGGAAAATGCCCCCCCAGCCTATTGTAAATTTGCAATTGCTAGTTCGTTAAGCATTTAAACATATCATAGATATATTGGTAGAGTTCAACTATATTTATTAGATTAGAGGATTTCCGAAATAAGAGTAAACACATTTCGGAACTCCAAAACTGATGTAAATAATGTCAAAATGAGGGTAAATAATGACAAAATGAGGCTGTGAGTCCAAATATATTGCAATTACTATGTTTTTTATTCCTAAATAGAAGTAAATACTATCAAGTTTGAAAAACATTATATTGTCAAGTTTAAAGTCTAATAATGTCAAAAATGTGATCGTAATTAGTCTTGTTTAAAAAAATAAAATAAAAATACTCATTTTTTTGGAATTTATGTACGTTTTTACTTCTTATTACTCAATTTCATTTAATGGAATAACATCGTATATGGGGCTATAGGCGTTCCTTCTACGAGGAATGTCAATCGTTGGCTTGGGTTGGCAATTGAAAAGCCCTTAATTAGTCTCCCATTTTTCTCCAATTTAAATGTTTTCATTCTGCTTATTTGACTCATTTCTGAGGTAAAAAATTGTATCCATGTCAAAAAGAGTTTTTTTTCGAATTAATGTTAATTAATTAATTAATTACGAAAATAATGCTGGACAAAAGTATTTACCAAAATACTGCTGGCCCTTAACCACGGTCAGGGGTAAGTCGCCCAATGGTTGGGCGACTTACCCCTGAAATATGGTTGAAGGCGAGCAGCTACTGCCAGCCAGGCACGATCGTGCCTACAAGGGTACGCACGATCGTGCCTATGTCCGAAAACAGCATTTCATCAGGTTTTTCGCCCCGATTCAACCCAGACTCATCTGTTTGCTATAAATAAGGTCTCCCTTCTCCTGTTAAAGTATTACGAACTAGATACAACACATTATAAAACATACAACACACGTCTTCACAATGACCTACTCTCAACAATATTAAAAACACCTTATAAACACCCGTAAAAAACCTTCAAATCATAACCGGAATAACACAATACAATCATCATATATGCCATAACAAGTAATCATCTAATATTCATACTCGAACACATCAATACACCATACAATACTTAACAAGACAAAATACTTCAAAACTTGTACATTGTTCGTACAACATCTACTGCATAAGAAAAACTACAATACAAAAGACAAACTACAAGTTCTCATCATCAGCTTCGTCATGGAGATGTTGCTGCTCATGTCTACGCCTACGGCGTTGTCGTGGTTGAAGAACCACTCTCTCATGTTGCGTCTGGGATGATGAAGCCGCGGCTGCACTAGACGTGGATGCCATCTCCTGAGATGGGGGCATTTGTATAAGATGTCCGTAGTCTACTCGGCCCAACACATCTGAGCACAACGAGGCAATGTCTGTCAGAGCCTGTCCATACATGTCCACATCATGAATATCAGTCACAGTGGTAATAGCCCGCTGATGTATGCGCTGTAAAGCTCGTGTCTGAAATATGAAACACAATTACAATTACATTCAAATACATACAAGTATTACATAAATAAAATGACTTACTTTACTAATTACTAATATACTCACCGTAAGATGCAAAGCCAAGGAGCTAGGCTGATAATGATGAGTAGGGAGTCTGAACGAAGGAGACACAAATAACCGAGTGATGCTGTAGTACCATCCCATGTAGTCTCCTGAAACAGATGGCACATATGTGGGTGTCCCAACCACAGCTAGCTCAGCTCTCCTTTCCCACATAGTCACGTATCGGACATGTCTGAGTGCCCAATCCTCTGTATGCTTCCCACGCCTATCCAGCTTATGCAGCTCTACATAAGTGTCGATAGGACGTGGAACGACCTGCTCAAACCCAAACTGTCGCATGACTCTATCAGGCAAATGAAGCTCAACAATGTCAAAACATATCAACGGGACACGTGCTCGCCAGATGTGAGTATGCTCTCGTCCAGCTGGGGGCAACTCTGCTAACATATCAGGTCTAAACGGCATCCATGTGATCTGTTTCATAAACATACAAAATTAGTATTTATTCTACACCTATTCTAGTTAATGTTATACTACATATACCATACCTGGTCCTCAGACATCCGATCCAATGCATCCCTGTACACACCGAGCCCAGTAGCGGATGATGACATGCGAGATAGACCAGCATATAGCCACCTAACCATTCATGTAACAATATCAATAATATGGATATTATTAATTTATTAACATTCAACAAATACTCACATAAATACAAACGATTGAAAACATACCGACGGCCTAGAGGGTCCTCGCCCCGTACATGATGTGGTCCTAGAAGACGTGGAGGCTCATCAGGCAGTGGCTGTCCATCAATGCCATGATATCCGACTATAATGGGACGGCCAATGTGGATATACTCCCATGACCAAATCTGGAGGAGTAGCAAAAATCCCCCCAGCTCTGTGCTCCCTCTCTGGCAGCCGCGACACAGCTGCCTGTATAGATAAGCCAGGGTGGCACTACCCCAGCTGAACTGTGCTGCTACATCAAACCTCTCCAGCAAAGGCAAGTGTAGCACCTGAACCTCATTTCCGCTCTTGTCAGCGAAAATGGAGGCTCCCATCATCATCAATATATACGCCCGAGCATGCTGCTGGATGATCACCTCATCAGCGTCGGGAGGAAGGACCTGGAAGTGCTCCCTCAACCACGGCATCCTAAGAGATGACCCCTGAAGGTCAGTCCTAAGAACGGGGCGGATACCTAACAACCGCTCACACTCATCAACCCACTGTCGACAAGCAGTGCCTGTAACAGCTCTCCCATGAACCTCTAACCCGGTGAGTACAGCCACATCTCCCAATGTCACAGTCACCTCACCAACAGGGAGGTGAAATGAGTGTGTCTCCTGGCTCCAACGCTCAAGTAGAGCAGTGAGAAGGGCTCTATCAAGAGGCACAGTAGCCACTAATCTGTGCAGTGTAAAAAAAACCAGCAGCACGAACATAGGCTAGGACTCTGGGGTCGACATGTAAATGGGACAAACCCCGCAGGTGCTCGCGGCACCTATCAACCTGGACATCCATGGCAAGCCAAACATCCTCACTCCTGTGTGAGGCCTGCAATGTCAGGACAGAACGATCATTCGGCCCAGGATCCGCTATCACCTCCATGCCTACAAACAAATAACATTTGTATTAGTTCTAATTGTATAATGTATTACTTTTTTTTAACATTCCTTTTTGAAATGATTAAGTTTCCTTGCAAGGAAAAGATGATTTATGATTGACTCTAAATAGAACCTTACCCGGCGGACCCCCCCTCTTGTCTAGACGATCTTTTCGCACATGTCGCTCTATTATGGCCGGTTTGGTGGCATTTTCCACATCTAACCGTTCCTCGTGGACCTTCATCCATCTCATTCTTAATACGGGTCGACTTTGGTCTTCCCTTTGCCCGAAGCATGGATGGATCGTGCACGATTTCGGGTCCATTGTAATTTGGCCAATAATCACGATCAGGAATCGGTTTGAACACCCTATGATATGTGGCGGCGTATTGGTCAGATGAGAAGAACTTATCCACAAAAGGAGCATAAGACAAACTACGTTGTCTACACACGGCTAATACATGAGAGCATGGAATTTTGTATATCTGCATCTTTTTACAAGTGCAAGTTTTCCGTTGTAGGTGGACAGTTTGTTTTCTCCCACCCTTTCCCAACGTTCGGCCACCACAACCGGTTTCCACCTGAAATATACCTCTCCCTAAATCAAATGGAGTGACAATGTGATGCTTTGCCTTCTCTCTATTTTTTTCAATTAAATCTGTGATGTGTGGGGAGTACTCGTGTCCTTGTGTGAGCCTCAATTTACTGCTTTCACGCCTATGCACAAAGTAGGCATTAACCCGGTAAAAAGACACCTGGACCAACGCGGTAATGGGCAAATATCTAGCATTTTTCATGACGCTATTGAAAACCTCAGCTAGATTTGAAGTGATGGTACCGTATCTGTACCCGCCATCGTGGTGCAGC
This sequence comes from Cuscuta epithymum, assembly GCA_945859915.1. NCBI lineage: Eukaryota > Viridiplantae > Streptophyta > Magnoliopsida > Solanales > Convolvulaceae > Cuscuta > Cuscuta epithymum. The sequence goes on along the minus strand of CAMAPF010000276.1, from coordinate 202,991 downwards.
GACCACATTTCTGGAGGAATGTTGACCAAAAAATGGCGTGCATCCCTACTCATTTCACCTATCTTCTTGAGCCCACCATCAAATTTTTTTTTCTGATGTTGCCGTGCGGTCCACACAAAAAGATTTTTTAAATGAATGTCTTTGAAATGAGTATGCACATTAGATGCAAGATGGCGGATGCAAAGCCTATGATGCGCATAAGGCTCCTCCCATGTACTGCCCTGAGAATACCTCCATGTCTATCTGAAATGACACACAACTCCCTGTCAGTCACAAACTGCCTAATACATGCCATAAACCATGGCCAACTATCTCCATTCTCGGATTCAACAACTGCAAAGGCGACTGGGAAAATTTGGTTGTTCGCATCCCTCCCCAATGACATATGATTGGGAAGCTTGAGAAATCCATATTCTAATAACAATTCATTGTCCAACATTCATGAGTAGGCATCAATATACACACTTTAAACACATTCAAATTTTCAATAGAAAAAACTACCAAAATTGTAATATATCCAAAAGTCAAAATTCACAAACAATTTACAATTCGACATTTCACAACAACTTCATTCAATTCACAATCAATTCATAATCCCAAAATTCAAAATATTTAACATTCTAAACCCTAGGTGCAAAATTAGATGAAATGGATTTGAATTTACCTAGAATAAGGAGTAAAGAGTGTTGAAAAATTGACCAAAGATTTGACCATTGGACGCCCCCGAAGGGGTCAGCACTCTATACGGCTATAAAGTGCTGGTGTGGCAGGCATCTAATAGATATACAACAAGTATTTCAAACACAAGACCCTCAAGTAGGGTGATAGTACATTATGATTGTAACCCTAAGTTACCCCGTTTAAAAATATACTTACTTTATATAAAAGTCAAGTAGTCGGCCCGTGGGCCCGTTTTCATTTGGAAATCACCATTCCCAACCCCGTGACTATAAGCCACGACAACTCCTAGAGTCCAACCCTAGTACATGACATTGTATTCTAGAGCTCGGCTCTACCACATCACCATACAATTCATATACCTCGGGTCAATCTCCCTACCTTGCGTTCTAGAGCTCGGCTCTATCACATCACCACGCAAGTCCTAGAGCTCGGCTCTAGCTATTCAATACATAGACTCCAAGTCTACACCTTACATGCATTCTAGAGCTCGGCTCTATCACATCACCATGCATTAAGGTCCAATTCTCAAGCAACCCTATGCCTAGAATTGACATATCATTAAACTACCATGGTCATCCTTAAAGACTCCCCATAACTTAACCTTAGTTCCATACTAAGTTATCATATACACTTGAACTACATTCAAGTACCTTTCATACAATCCAATCCCTAGGATCAATTTAATCAACAAGTTCCAATAATCACTAACTAGTATTCCCATACTATTAAGATTATTGTTATCGTACCATTATCCTCATTGTTTGTAATTCTCTACATATTTGTAATTATGTAGCAGCAACTTAAGTATTCAATCTCAATACACAAATATTCATTTATGTATCCACATGATTCATACATGAGCAAAATGCTCATCTTCACAAAATAGTTTATTTATACTCATTTAATCTCATATTATTCATACTTTCTCAAATCATTCCAAATTCATTCTTTGGCAACTATATCAATATTTCATCAATATATAGTCATCATAATCCATGAAAAATCATGATTTAAGCATTTAGGTAACCTCATGCTTAACCTACAAGTTGTAAGCAATTAGATGTCAATCCTCACCTCAATTGAGCTTTAAACTTTCCCTTCTTGGTCCAATGGTCAAATCTTTGGTCAAGGTGGATTTGGGACTGATTCCTTGCTCAAATATGAGTGTTAAACAGCCTCCTCAAAGTGCTAGTTCAACCCTTAATCGTTGATACGAAAACAGCCCCTAGAACGGGTGTTTTCCGGCTAACTCGATTCCTAGTTTTCCAATATTTGCATCTAGGTTAGTATCTAACCTTTACATCAATAAAATAACTTTATAAGGACATATTATACACTTGGATTAGTGTATAATAGTCTCACCAATCGTTCATATCATTTGGAGAATGAAAAGTAAAGCTTTGGGGTTAAAACTCACTTTAGAAGATTAAATCCTCTCCTGCGAGGTTGCGTTTTTCTCGGACGATTTGGAAGCCTTCCACAACTCCGATTCCTGCAAACCAGGCCTTCACAGATTCCTCGTCTTGAGAGCTTTCTTTTGGTATATTATACGCCTTATTTGGACGAGTGAAGCTCGAGTTATGGATCAAACAAGAGACCCTATCTGCTGGAAAATAAATCCTGCGGCCAGCTTCTCTCTTCTCTTCTCCCTTGGAATATGTGGCTCCCTCTTTCTCTCTTATCTTGGGAGTTCGAATGGGGTGTAGGGGAAATGTATAAGGAAGGCCTCAATCATGCTAAGAGAGCATGTGGTTCACAAAAAGAAGGGTGGGGTATTTGATTGCAATCAAACATGGTATGGACCTCCTCTTTTATTTCCTTTTTGTAATGTTGTAGCTCATGAGTCAAAAGTCCGCCCCACATAGTTGTCTCATCCATTTTTCTTTGTCTTTGCAGGTACCAAGGTCATGTGGGATGGTTCCCAATTGATCCCATTTAATTTGGGGTCCAAAATATCTATCAATACTTCCAAAAATGGGAAGAGGGGTCCTATTGTTTTATCTTTGTCAAAAGATGTCGTTTTTTGTACTCATTCTAATTTATTTAGAGCAAGTCAACTTCCTAAATCACATTATTGATCTCCAATATGTGTAGGCTCATCCCAATAATTTACATGATGAAAATTACAAAAGAATGCGGGTTTGAACAATACAATATCCAATCACGTACTTCGTAAAATATTAATCGTTTCTTCCATTGCTTTGAAATCGGAAATTCAATACATCACTTTTGAATTTTTAAATCGAATTTTCAAGGACGTTCGGGTGCGGTGTCACAAGTTCACCCCCCCCTTAACAGGAATTTCGTCCCCGAAATTCACAGCTCTACTCGAATAGGAAAGCATACTGCTTCCTCATCAAAGCCTCCGTTTCCCATGTCTCTTCCTCGACTCGATCGCTCTTCCACAGGACTTTAACCATTGGGACTTCTTTGCTCCTCAGCTTCTTCACCTTTCTATCGGTGACTTTGATAGGTTGAACAGCGTAGTTCAAATCCTCACGTACCTCTACAGGTGGCTTCTCCAATACGTGAGAGGGATCATGCACGTACTTCTTAAGCATGGATACATGAAACACATTATGTATCTTCTCTAACTCAGGAGTCAATTGTAGACGATATGCAACGGCCCCAATCCTCTCTATAATTCTGAATGGACCTATATATCGTGGGTTAAGTTTTCCTCGGGTTTGGAACCGAATGATCCCTTTCCAAGGAGAAACTTTCAAGAATACCTCGTCATCAACCTTAAACTCTAAGGTTCTTCGACGCTTATCTGCATAACTCTTTTGTCTATCCTGAGCCGCCTTGAGTCTCTCTCGAATCAACTTCACCTTTGATTTGGTGACCTCCACCAACTCAGTACCCTCGAGTTTGGCCATGCCAACCTCGTCCCAGCATAATGGTGTACGGCACCTCCTCCCATACAATGCCTCGTATGGAGGCATACCGATGCTTGCCTGATAACTGTTGTTATAGGCAAACTCCACAAGTGCTAAGTGGTTGTCCCAACTTCCTTGGAACTCCAATGCACAAGCCCTCAGCATGTCTTCTAAGATCTGTATGACTCTTTCAGACTGCCCATCCGTCTGTGGGTGGAAAGCAGTACTGAACTTCAACCTCGTTCCCATAGACTCCTGAAATTTCGGCCAAAAACGTGATGTGAATCGTGGGTCTCTATCAGATACAATGGTCACTGGGACCCCGTGCAGCCTCACGATCTCATCCGTATACAATTTGGCTAACCTCTCAAGTGGGTAAGTAGTGTTGATAGGCAAGAAGTGTGCACTCTTCGTGAGCCTATCTACCACAACCCAGACTGCATCATAGTTCCTGATTGTTCGTGGTAAACCTACCACAAAATCCATAGTCACGTGTTCCCACTTCCATTCAGGAATGGAAAGTGGTTGCAATAAGCCTGCTGGATGCTGATGCTCTGCCTTAACTTGTTGACAAGTAAGGCATCGACTGATGTATTCGGCTATTTCTCTCTTCATACCTGACCACCAGTAACTCTCCTTCAGGTCACGGTACATCTTCGTGCCCCCCGGGTGCATGGCATAAGCCGATGAATGAGCTTCCTCTAAGATGGACTTTCGGAGCTCGTCATCTGCCGGTACACACACTCGGTCACGAAATAATAAGAGACCGTCATCTCTTTCTCTGAAGTCCTCCACCGGTCCCGTTTGCATGCGTTCCCGGACCTTCATAATTTCTTCGTCGGTTTCCTGACCCTTCTTGATCTCATCAAGTAAGGTAGGTCTCACCTCAAATCGTGCCAATAAGGCACCATCGCTGGATACCTCCAATTGGGCTCTTAATGCCCTCAAATTGGCTAGCAATGCCCCAGACGAGCTCTTCCGGCTCAAAGCATCTGCTACCACGTTTGCCTTGCCGGGGTGATACTCTATCACTAGATGGTAGTCTTTTATCAACTCCATCCACCGTCTCTGTCTCATGTTTAGCTCTTTCTGAGTAAACACGTATTTCAAGCTTTTGTGATCAGTGTATATGTGACATGTCTCCCCGTAGAGATAATGTCTCCATATCTTCAGTGCAAACACCACTGCCCCCAGCTCCAAATCATGAGTAGGATAATTCACCTCATGCTTCTTCAACTGTCGTGAAGCATAGGCGATTACCCTCCCATTCTGCATCAGTACACATCCGAGCCCTTGGATGCTCGCATCGCTATAGACATCGTACCCCACACCTTGTTTGGGTAATGCAAGTATCGGTGCCTCAGTCAATCTCTTCTTTAGTTCCATGAACCCTTTCTCACATTTGTCATCCCATACAAACTTAGCTCCTTTACGAGTGAGCTTCGTTAATGGCGATGCCAAAACAGAGAACTTTTCCACGAACTTTCTATAGTAGCCTGCCAATCCAAGGAAACTACGAATTTCCTTGACGTTCTTTGGCCTCTCCCATTCAGTAATGGCTTCTATCTTCTTGTTATCAACAGCAATCCCCGATCCCGAAACCACGTGCCCGAGGAAGCCAATCTCCTTTAGCCAAAATTCACATTTAGAAAATTTGGCATAGAGTTGTTTCTCCCGTAGTGTTTCAAGAACAAGTATCAAGTGCTCCTCATGCTCTTCTTCACTCTTTGAGTAAATCAAGATGTCATCTATGAACACAATCACGAATCGATCCAAGTATTTATGAAATACTCGGTTCATCAAGTCCATGAATGCCGCCGGGGCGTTTGTTAACCCAAACGACATAACAAGGAACTCAAAATGCCCATACCTTGTGCGAAAAGCACTCTTTGGTATGTCATCTTCCTTAATCCTCAATTGATGGTACCCCGACCTTAAGTCAATCTTCGAAAACACGGTTGCCCCTCGTAGTTGGTCAAACAAGTCATCAATTCTAGGCAAAGGATACCTATTCTTGATTGTGACCTTGTTCAGTTGACGATAATCAATGCACATTCGAAGTGTCCCATCTTTCTTTTTCACAAAAAGAACCGGTGCTCCCCACGGGGAGTGGCTTGGTCTAATGAAACCGTTATCCAAAAGCTCTTGCAATTGGGTTTTCAACTCGTTAAGTTCAGCGGGTGCCATCCGGTATGGCGGTATGGAGATTGGTTTGGTACCAGGCTCGACCTCGATCACAAATTCAATCTCTCTGTCAGGTGGAAGCCCCGGTAGGTCTTTAGGGAAGACATCCGGATACTTACAAACCACCCTCACATCATCGATGTTCGTTCCCTCTTTGGTTTTGTCAATCACGTATGCTAGATATGCGTGGCACCCCTTTCTTATCATACTTCTCGCTCTCACGGCGGATATGATACAACTGTTGGATTTGCCTCGATCCCCCTCGAAGCGTAGGGTGTCCCCATCGTTGCCTTCGAGTTCCAAAACCTTTGTGTAGCAATCTACCCTAGCATGATGCTTTTCTAGCCAATCCATCCCTAAGATTGCATCGAACTCCATCATACTCAGCGGTACGAAATCACACGTCAAGGTTTGGCGATCGATTTCCACCTCACAAGATGGATAGTAAGTAGCTCTTTCAATGTCATCCCCTAGTGGTGTTGATACCACTAGAGTTTGCGTCATTGGGATTGATTGTACCCCTAAATCCTCGGCGAACGCCTCACTCACGAATGAACGTTGCGCTCCGGTATCGATAAGGATTCGTGCATCCTTCCCATTAATCTTTAATGTTCCTACATTTATAAGCCATGTAAGACACCATTCCTAACATGTCTAAACTTTATTTAGAGTTAGGGTGCATTTACCGTTCAAACGGGGTGGGTCCCGTTTTAACCCGAAAAATTTTCGGACGAAAACAGCTTCGGACCGGCGCCGGTTCAGGCCTGACCGGCGCCGGTTGCCCGGGTTAAACGTCCCGGCTGCACCGGTCATAATGGGCCGGTTCCATACAGGCTTTGCTCCAGGGAAGGTCCGGCGCCGGTTGGTGGGTTTCCGGCGCCGGTTGGGTAGGTTTCCAGGCTAACAGCGCCGGTTATGGAGGGCCGGTCGCACACAGGCTCGTCCCAGGGCAGATCCGGCGCCGGTTAGGGGGTGTCCGGCGCCGGTTGGCTGGAAAAATGCCTCGTTGTGCGCCGGTTGGAGAGAGCCGGTTCCAAACAGGCTCACCGAATCGCCATCTCCGGCGCCGGTTAGTGGGTTTCCGGCGCCGGTTGCCCCTTTTTTTTGTTCGTTTTAACTTTAAACATCCCCACGTGATCCTAAACTGTTCGGGGCTTAATCCCTAAACGTGTACACACAAGTAGGGCTAATCTACCACACTCTAATGAGATAAATACCTGCAATGGAATCCGGGTTCGCTCGAGCATCCGCTTCCGTCATCGCATAGACTCGAGCTTGAGTCCTTCCTTGATTCACGGATGGCGCGTTGCTCGTACTCGCTCCCCCGTGTCCCTGGCTTGCTTGAGAAGCCCCGGTTTGGTTCCGTGTACCCGTCGGACCGCTACTCGGTCCCGATGTCCTTGCCCCACTCAATTGTGGGCAATGTGCCTTCAAATGCCCGGCATCCCCGCATTGAAAACATCTAGGGGGGTCGCGACATTTACCGGAGTGGTTCTTCTTGCAATTGTTGCAACGAGCTACCACTGAGGTTTGTGACCTCGCGCCTTGCCCACTTGGGCCTTGGTTCCCCCTATATGGTGGCGGTGGTGCCCGGAAAGATCCTCCTCCGTGGTTACCCTTTTTGTTGGAACCTTGGGAGCCATGACTCTCCCACTTTCTCTTTTTCGCCTCCTCGGCGTCTCTCTTCTTCCTTTCTTCCCATTGCTTCTCTCCTTTCAACCCTTGGTCAACCACTTGGGCAAACGTCATGTTAGGCAATTGTGTTACCCTGTCACGTATCTCCAAGTCTAGGGCATCCCAGAAGTGGTTCACCATCCGGTTCTCGTCACAAGCATACTCAGGTATGTAATCGGCAAGATCCCTGAACTTGTACTCAAGTTCCCTCACCGTCATGTTACCCCCTTGGGTTAGAAGGGTGTATTCCCTCACTTTCTTGTTCACCTCGAAATCCGAGTAATATTGGGCAAAGAATTCCTGTCGGAAATTCTCCCAAGTGACGGTCTCGCCATATTTGCCTTTGGTCCCATCCCACCACTTGGATGCCATACCTTCAAGCAATCTCACCGCAACCCTTAGTTTATATTCGGGGGTGAGTTGCATGTCGAGGGCTGCCTCATTCAGCCGCTTAATCCATTGTGCCGAAACGGAGATGTCACCCGTCCCATCAAACGGTTTGCACCCCAAGTCTCGTGCCTCTTTGATGTATTTGGAGATCCTTATGATTGGACCTCCATCATTTTGGCCTCCATGTGGTTCCACATGGACTCTAGATGCACCATGACTTCCTCCTCTTGAAGCCATGCCCGAAGGTTGCCCAGCCCGGCGCCTTCGGCGTTCCCTCCTCTCTTCACGCTCACGGTGATACTGTTGGAGTAGCGCCTCAATCCGTGCCAAGGAGCCATTTTCCTCCTCATCACTTACATCATCATCATCCCCTTCATAAGGGGTCTCAACCGGTTCAGTTTCCGGTCGATAGGTCGAGTCCTCATAGGACCAGTAGGTTTCGCTTTCCGTGTCGACATGACCGTCACTCACGGTCTGTGATCGGCCTCCACGGCCAGCTCCTCTAGATGCCCTAGAGGTCCTTCGACTGCCCTGTCCAGTCTCCACTGGTACACGGCCCGTCGGGTTTCTCCTAGTAATCCTGCCACCACGGTCCATTTCTGAAAGAAATTTGGAAAGAGTCGTTAGACTCGTATCAAATGTCAATTGACGGATAGGTACTTAAGACACATTTTGGCTCGAGTCACCGCCATACCAATTGCTAAGGGTACCATCTTAACAATTAGAGACCTTGCAACCCAAGTACCAAAAGCTCTCCAAGTACAAAACTTCTATGCTCATGGTTTTCAAAATCTTTTCAAAAGAGAATTTTGAGACTTCATTATGAAGTTTATGGACTAAGGCTCTGATACCAACTTAATTGTCACGCCCCGGACCTCCCCGGACACGTCAACAACCCGCCGTACAATACGAATAGTCAACCGCAGTCCAACACATTCATATTATACAAGGCGTCATGAATATCGTTCACACACAAGTCATCCATAAACAACATAATAAGTAATTCATAAAGCAGCGGAAAATATTGTTTAAAACAAAAGGGCCACACAGGGCTATTCATGAGCACGCAGGCTCTATAATAAAATATCCATGAGCATGTTTATTAATGTTTAAAATCCGAATGGAGGAAGCACGAACCAAGTCTTCGCTCCTAGATGATCTCTCGAGCAACGAGCACAGGAAGCAAGCTCTAGCCTCAACCTGAAAAATGGTGGTGGGACGCCCCCGAAGGGGTCAGCACTCTATACGGCTATAAAGTGCTGGTGTGGCAGGCATCTAATAGATATACAACAAGTATTTCAAACACAAGACCCTCAAGTAGGGTGATAGTACATTATGATTGTAACCCTAAGTTACCCCGTTTAAAAATATACTTACTTTATATAAAAGTCAAGTAGTCGGCCCGTGGGCCCGTTTTCATTTGGAAATCACCATTCCCAACCCCGTGACTATAAGCCACGACAACTCCTAGAGTCCAACCCTAGTACATGACATTGTATTCTAGAGCTCGGCTCTACCACATCACCATACAATTCATATACCTCGGGTCAATCTCCCTACCTTGCGTTCTAGAGCTCGGCTCTATCACATCACCACGCAAGTCCTAGAGCTCGGCTCTAGCTATTCAATACATAGACTCCAAGTCTACACCTTACATGCATTCTAGAGCTCGGCTCTATCACATCACCATGCATTAAGGTCCAATTCTCAAGCAACCCTATGCCTAGAATTGACATATCATTAAACTACCATGGTCATCCTTAAAGACTCCCCATAACTTAACCTTAGTTCCATACTAAGTTATCATATACACTTGAACTACATTCAAGTACCTTTCATACAATCCAATCCCTAGGATCAATTTAATCAACAAGTTCCAATAATCACTAACTAGTATTCCCATACTATTAAGATTATTGTTATCGTACCATTATCCTCATTGTTTGTAATTCTCTACATATTTGTAATTATGTAGCAGCAACTTAAGTATTCAATCTCAATACACAAATATTCATTTATGTATCCACATGATTCATACATGAGCAAAATGCTCATCTTCACAAAATAGTTTATTTATACTCATTTAATCTCATATTATTCATACTTTCTCAAATCATTCCAAATTCATTCTTTGGCAACTATATCAATATTTCATCAATATATAGTCATCATAATCCATGAAAAATCATGATTTAAGCATTTAGGTAACCTCATGCTTAACCTACAAGTTGTAAGCAATTAGATGTCAATCCTCACCTCAATTGAGCTTTAAACTTTCCCTTCTTGGTCCAATGGTCAAATCTTTGGTCAAGGTGGATTTGGGACTGATTCCTTGCTCAAATATGAGTGTTAAACAGCCTCCTCAAAGTGCTAGTTCAACCCTTAATCGTTGATACGAAAACAGCCCCTAGAACGGGTGTTTTCTGGCTAACTCGATTCCTAGTTTTCCAATATTTGCATCTAGGTTAGTATCTAACCTTTACATCAATAAAATAACTTTATAAGGACATATTATACACTTGGATTAGTGTATAATAGTCTCACCAATCGTTCATATCATTTGGAGAATGAAAAGTAAAGCTTTGGGGTTAAAACTCACTTTAGAAGATTAAATCCTCTCCTGCGAGGTTGCGTTTTTCTCGGACGATTTGGAAGCCTTCCACAACTCCGATTCCTGCAAACCAGGCCTTCACAGATTCCTCGTCTTGAGAGCTTTCTTTTGGTATATTATACGCCTTATTTGGACGAGTGAAGCTCGAGTTATGGATCAAACAAGAGACCCTATCTGCTGGAAAATAAATCCTGCGGCCAGCTTCTCTCTTCTCTTCTCCCTTGGAATATGTGGCTCCCTCTTTCTCTCTTATCTTGGGAGTTCGAATGGGGTGTAGGGGAAATGTATAAGGAAGGCCTCAATCATGCTAAGAGAGCATGTGGTTCACAAAAAGAAGGGTGGGGTATTTGATTGCAATCAAACATGGTATGGACCTCCTCTTTTATTTCCTTTTTGTAATGTTGTAGCTCATGAGTCAAAAGTCCGCCCCACATAGTTGTCTCATCCATTTTTCTTTGTCTTTGCAGGTACCAAGGTCATGTGGGATGGTTCCCAATTGATCCCATTTAATTTGGGGTCCAAAATATCTATCAATACTTCCAAAAATGGGAAGAGGGGTCCTATTGTTTTATCTTTGTCAAAAGATGTCGTTTTTTGTACTCATTCTAATTTATTTAGAGCAAGTCAACTTCCTAAATCACATTATTGATCTCCAATATGTGTAGGCTCATCCCAATAATTTACATGATGAAAATTACAAAAGAATGCGGGTTTGAACAATACAATATCCAATCACGTACTTCGTAAAATATTAATCGTTTCTTCCATTGCTTTGAAATCGGAAATTCAATACATCACTTTTGAATTTTTAAATCGAATTTTCAAGGACGTTCGGGTGCGGTGTCACACAGGGGGCACGAAGATGTACCGTGACTTGAAAGAGAGTTACTGGTGGTCGGTATGAAGAGGGAAATAGCCGAGTACATCAGTCGGTGCCTTACTTGCCAGCAAGTTAAGGCAGAACATCAGCATCCAGCGGGGTTATTGCAGCCACTTTCCATTCCAGAATGGAAATGGGAACACGTGACTATGGATTTTGTGGTAGGGCTACCACGAACTGTGAAGAACTACGATGCCGTGTGGGTTGTGGTTGATAGGCTCACGAAGAGTGCACATTTCCTACCTATCAACACCACCTACGCACTTGAGAGATTAGCCAAATTGTATGTGGATGAGATCGTGAGGCTACATGGGGTTCCTATAACCATTGTATCCGACAGAGATCCACGATTCACATCACGATTTTGGCCGAAATTCCAAGAGTCCATGGGAACTAAGTTGAAGTTCAGCACTGCTTTTCATCCCCAGACAGATGGGCAATCCGAGAGGGTTATACAGATTTTGGAGGATATGTTGAGAGCTTGTGCATTGGAGTTCCAAGGAAGTTGGGACAACCATTTAGCACTTGTTGAGTTTGCCTATAACAACAGTTATCAGGCAAGTATCGGCATGCCTCCATACGAAGCATTGTATGGGAGGAAATGTCGTACACCGTTGTGTTGGGATGAGGTTGGCATGGCCAAGCTCGAAAGCACGAAATTAGTGGAGATCACCAAGTCAAAGGTGAAGATGATTCGAGAGAGGCTTAAGGCGGCCCAAGATAGACAGAAAAGCTACGCCGATAAGCGCCGAAGAGCCTTGGAATTTAAGGTGGGAGATGAGGTGTTTTTGAAAGTTTCACCTTGGAAAGGGATCATCCGATTTCAAAGTCGAGGGAAACTTAACCCACGCTACATAGGGCCATTTGTGATTCTTGAAAGAATTGGGGCCGTAGCATACCGATTGCAGTTGACTCCAGAATTAGAGAAGATACATAACGTGTTCCACGTGTCTATGCTGAAGAAATATGTGCCGGATCCGTCTCACGTGTTAGAAAAACCACCCGTGGAAATACGTGAAGATTTGAACTACGCCGTACGACCGGTGAGGATACTTGATAGGCAAGTAAAGAAACTAAGAAGCAAGAAAGTTCCAATGGTGAGAATCCTATGGAAAAGAAACCGAGTTGAAGAAGAAACTTGGGAAACGGAAGCCTTAATGAAGGAGCAATATGCATTTCTTTTTGAATAGGCATTTGTGAATTTCGGGGACGAAATTCCCGTTAAGGGGGGTGAACTTGTGACACCGCACCCGAATGTACTTGAAATTTAAAGACGATATGTATTTGCATTTCCAAACGAATAAAATTCGTGGAATTGATTGACATATTTAATCAATGCGCGATTGATTAAATTATTTATCGGCTCCATTATACGAGAATGGACTACCAAATATCTAGTTGGGTTATCATAATAATTATAGGAGCCCAATAAAATGCCAACCGAAGTTGATAAAAAATATTTGGACAACCCGAGCGCTATTTTGACCCGACCGGCCAGAAATAGCAGAAATAATTGGGAGGGACTTCCTACACCCACTTGGGATCTTTCCCACATGGGTTGTAGACTCCAAATGATGGAATGAGACAACAAAATATAGGGTGGGGCGGACTCATGCAAGAGGGGATGTTTGGAGACAAAACCCACACCCCTCATTGACTTACTCTCACATTATCTCTCAATTGGTTGAGAAGGAGATATCCCATCCTTCATCCTCAACCATTCAACCAAAGCCAAGAGAGGGAGAGAGATCTCTAGCAAGCTTCGCACGAGCTCAAGGAAGAAAGAAGACCCAACAAGAAAGAGCAAGAAGAAGAGGTAAGAACACCACTTCTACTCTTTTTACTAGTTTTGTTGCATGATTTCTAAGAAATCATGTGGTGGATCAAACATGGAGTTCTACACGTTTAAAAGTGTGGAATAATGTTATATAGGGGTGGTATTTAACTTAGGAGAGTCGTGGAATCGATAGGAGTTGAAACCACCGGAAACCGCCAAGGAGAAGAAGTTGTTCGTAGTTGCAGACTACGAAAGCCGCCCGGCTTTTGGTGAAAGCCGCCCGGCTTTGGGCTACTGTCCAGGATTTTTGCCTTCAATCGGCCTAGAACGGGGATTGATCGAGGGGCTTAGCAAAGGCAACTATTGTAGCACATCACAAGGTGAGGATGGCTGACTATATTGCTTATAATCTTTGGGTTAATTTCATAAGATTACCTAAAGTAATTAAATGTGATTTTCATGGATTATTAATGGTTAATAATGCCTAAATGAAAATATCATTGTTTGTGAATAGAAGATGCATAACATACAAATTTATGAGAAAATTATGTATGATGATGTTTGATAAATGTGAAGGTATAATGATGGTATTAAACCATGAATTTTTGTGATAAAATATACTTTTACTTCATGTATGGAAATCATGAATGGATTAAAGTGATATTTTTGATATTGAGAATAAATCGTATACGGATTTGAAAATCCATAGGAATGAGCCTTATAACTATGGGTTAAGGGGCTTGGTTGTTTAAAGATTTACGGATTAGTATTTAATTTACTAATTGAGAATGTTGTATAAAAAGTGATAGAACAAATCCTAAGGACTTGGATTGTGAAGAATGCACCTTAAGTAGTCTTATGAGATGCCTTAAGGTAGGAATGGGTAACTACTAAGTTACATTAGGAGTAGGCCTCATTGGCTACTCGAGATTGAGGAACTCTAGGCATAGAATTTGCTAGTGAGTTAGTATCGTGACTAGAGGAAGCCTCTAGCACGATTAAGAATGACTGGAGGAAGCCTCCAGCATTCGTGTAGGACGACTAGAGGAAGCCTCTAGCGTAGTGTAGGATGACTAGAGGAAGCCTCTAGCATAATGTAATGTGACTGGAGGAAGCCTCCAGCACAAAGTATGTAAGGTGATTAGAGGAAGCCTCTAACACCGAATCTAGTGACTAGAGTAAGCCTCTAGCACGGCAAAACATGACTAGAGGAAGCCTCTAGCATGGTGAATTAATATAGATGGGCGTGGCTTGAAGTCACGGGGAAAGGGTTGAACGTTTTCAAAGTAAAACATGGGTCTTCGGGCCGACTACTTGACTCTACATATAAAGTAAGTATATTTTCAAAGAGGGTAAACACGGGTTATGACCTATATTATATTATCACCCTATGTGAGGGTCTTGGAAATTTGAAACTTTGATTATACTTAGTATAGTTGTCATTGTACTTGTCAAATGCTTCCAAGTACTGACCTCCCCTTCACGGGGGAGGCCACCTCACAGTTTCAGGTAGGACTTGAAGGTTGCTACCGCCGCCGTTGCTTCGGGGAGATTCAAGGGAGGAGACGTGGTTCGTGCTTCTTCCGTTCCTGTTTTGAAAACATTTTAAATATTGCTCATGGGTACTATTTGAATATTTATTGGGGCTTGTACGCCCGTGTTTGCCACGTGTGGCATGGATATTTGTATTAACGTTTCCGCTGCTTGATTAAATATTTTGCATTATGATTGTTTATGGATGTACTATTGTGAATGATATTCATGACGCCTAGTATAGTATGGATGAGTTGGACTGCGGTTGACTATTCGTACTGTACGGCGGGTTGTTGACGTGTCCGGTAGGTCCGGGGCGTGACAAGGTGAACCCGGCATGGTGTATTGAGGGACAATCCCACACTCCTCTAGAAATTTGGCAAAAGGCCCTGGACGTTGTTCACCTGAGCCGTCATACCTCCCATAGTATTCACCACCACGGTCGGATTTGACTTTCTTTATGCGTTTGTTGAGTTGATTCTCAACTTCCGCTTTGTAAGATTTAAACACGTCCAAGACTTGAGATTTTTCATGTATAAGAAATAAGTATGCATATCTAGAGTAATCATCTATGAATGACACAAAATATTGTTGACCATTCCATGAAGGAGTAGGAAATGGCCCACAAATATCCGTGTGTATTAATTCTAAGACATCCGTAGCTCTATATGCACCTTTTTTCTTATTTTTGGTTTGTTTACCTTTAATGCACTCAATACAAGTATTGAAATCAGAAAAATCAATGGAATCTAGTGTTCCATCGGACACAAGACGTTCAACTCTATTTTTAGAGATGTGACCTAGTCGTTTGTGCCATAAAAAACCAGATTGTGCATTATCAACTTTCGCTTAGTGCCTCGAGTGTCAACATTTAAAGCATTATTATATGAAGTTATTGTTTCAAGCATGTAAAGATTGTCATATGACATAAAAGAACCAGTCCCAACAATATTTGAATTCAAAGACAAATTAAACCGGAAGTTTCCAAAGGAACAATGATAACCTAATTTGTCCAAATAAGAAACAGAAACCAAATTCCGCCTAAATGACGGAACAATAAAAGTGTCTTTTAAATCCAAATAGAAACCAGTAGATAATAACAATCTAAAATGCCCAATAGCCTCCACATGCACCGCTTTGCCATCTCCCACATAGACGCATCTTTCAGCATCATTTGGCTTGCGGTGGCTCAGACAACCCTGCATAGAAATACTGATGTTAGATGTTGAACCGGAGTCTAACCACCAAGTATTTCTAGGCACTGAAGCCAAATTGTTTTCAGTACAAACCAAGGCAAGGACCGTACCTTTCTTCACTTTCCAAGCATGATACTTGGTACAATCCTTCTTCATGTGTCCAGACTTCTTACAGAAGAAACAGGTTGTTTCACCTTCCTTATGTTTCATCTGTACTGGACCCTTAGCAGCTTCATTCCTAATGAGAGTTTTCTTCCTCTTTTTACCCTTATCCTTAGAGGTACTAGCCAAGTGAGCACTTTCTGTCTTATTTTGTTTCATCCTCTCTTCCTCTTGCACGCAATATGAAATGAGCTCATTAAGAGACCACTTCTCCTTTTGGCAGTTATAACTAACCTTAAAAGGATCAAATGCAATAGGAAGAGAGTTCAAGACTATGTGTACGAGAACATCTTCCGATATCTCAATCTTAAGTGTCTTGAGCCTAGAAACAATATAAGACATTTCCATAATATACTCCCTTATATTTCCTTTTCCTGAATACCTTTTGGAAGTAAAGTCTTTTAACAACATGCTTATTTCCGCCTTATCGCTTTTAACAAAACGTTTCTCAATTTCAGTTAGGAAATCCTTGGCATTAGTAACCTCATCGGATACAGCACCCCTAAAAGATTCTGGAATTCCACGCTTTATGATCATAAGACTTAAGCGATTCGAGCGATCCCACTTCTCATAGTACCTTTTTTCATCTTGGGTACTAGCATCCGTAAGAGAAGCGGGTTGCTCTACCCTTAATGCTAAGTCAAGATCCATGCAGCCCAAAGTTATTAGAATATTTTCTTTCCATTCCTTAAAGTTAGTACCATTTAGGACAGGGATGGAGTTGAGATTGGCAGATATGCTCGAAAAATTAACTGTAGAAAGAACAAAGAAAATGAACATATGCTTTAGTGAAATTGTAAAATAATTTTTTTTAACCCATCACAAGATACCAAATGCACCATTAGTATTTCATCTTTGGACAATAATACTAATTGCTAGTGGTACTCTTGTTGTAACAATAAAATATAACAATAATACATATAAAAGAAAAATCCACCTTTGGGTTGACTTTTTCTTTTAAAGTGCAACCTTATAATTGTTATATATTTATTATTACCAAAATGTGTATATATATAACTTGATAAAATATTAATCTTTCTTTGGGCCGATTAATATTTACTTGAACTATATACGGAGTATATACTATGTTTAATATTTTTATATGAGCAACTTACACAATAGGATCACTTTGGTGACATATTGTTTCTATATACTCATTTCAAATACTAAACTCCTTTTATTTTACAATTTCATCACAGTCCCAAAAAAAAAAACTTTTCATAATTCTACATAAAATTTGCTTTCGGCAATTGACTTCTAATTGCACCGGCAAATATATTTGATCAGCGGCAATTACATATACTGATATACATTCTAATTGAATCAATCATTATCAACTTAATTCACATTTCACAATATTTGATGAAAGCAAAATCAAATTTCTATTTGGGATTCACACTATTCAAATTTCTATTTGGCCAGCCGTACCGTATCATTTAAGTTTCAAAGTGATGACTCAATTCATAATCTAGCAGCATAATTATACGTGTAAGCATGGATTCAATTACACCATAGCAGTTAAATGGCATAAACGTAACGGTTGCCGTATTGCTTAAAAATTCCAGTATGTGTAAGAAATGAATATATTTAATATTCAACAGCTCATCAAAATATTCACAAACGTAAAACGTGAGAATCAACACCACAAAGTTTCAACCGTCATGCGATTAAAAGAGAGAAACTGAATCATCGATTAAAACTTGAGACATGAGGCCGTATGAATAAAAAATAAACATGCAGCGGAATATTGATTTAACACCACACTTATTTTGTATTATATCCATGCTACGATATACTCCGTAATTCCAAATGGTGAATATACATGAAGTGATTTAAGATAATAATGATGTATAAAACATCACTTGAACCAAAATTTTATGCACAAATAACGGTCCATTCAAAAATAGTCATATTTAACAAATAATTAGATAAAAGCTTCGCAATTCATTAAACAAAACTCCAGGTATATCGATGAACACATACACATATGCCGATTAAGGAGGAAAATTCCATGAATCTATTATGGTAGTCTCTGATACCAATTGTTGGATATTCATACATATATCAACAAAACTCCGTATGCAATATATATATAAATATATAATAGCTAAATCCATATAAATCCATGAAATCAAATATGTATGAAAAAATAATTCTAACCTTGAGACCCCATATGTGGTTGAAGCGAACTAAGAAAAAAAACCAGAGAAAATCCAAAGAGTAATGAATCGGCTGCCTTCCAGTGCTATGTAACTATTTTTCTTATGAGATGGATTTTAACCTTATAATTGATGGGATATTATAGGGCTAGCTCAACATAGTAACGGTCGGCCTTAATGACTCTCCATTATTCCATCATTATTGACATGATTAGAATGATTTATTAGTCTATTTTCCGTTACTATGTCGTTACAATTATCTCTTTATTTACATGCACCGGGGGTCATAACCGTTGTATAACTTTAGTATAATATATTTAATTTGACCCGTCACCAAAAGAAATATATTATCCTGGTATCTACACTTTTTTTATTTCATGAATAGCCACTGTAATATTTATCTGATGGTAAACACATTTTAATTAATTACATATTAGGCCCCTTTTATTGTTTCCAACAAAATGTGCCATTATTGGATACGTGTCTGCATGGAAATCTTTGAGATATCTTACGTGCCTAAAACAAGATTTGAGTATATTTCCATGCATTGAAATTATAGATACGAATAGTTTATAGAAAGTTCTTTTAGTGGACCATGGCTTTTTGAATTTCACTTAAAAAGGCTTCCTTATTAAAAATAGTTTATTTGGGCATAGCATTATTATAGGAAAGATTTTCTTACCATACAAATTGAATTGCCATCCTAGATTAATTTTTAAATAATAATTTTAAATAGGATGTTGACTTCTTAGTATGACCCGTTGCACTAAGTAAGGTAAATAAACTATTTCCTTACTCTTTCCTTACTATACATGATCTGAACTCCTTTGATTTGAAAAAGGTAATCATTTGCTTTATTTGTAAAAAGGGAAGTTACGTATTTGAAATATTGCATGCATATCTATATTTATGTAATCATTACCACTTTCCACTAAAACTATTTTAATAAAAGGTGGCAGCTCAACATATGAGATCCGTATATCTTCTTATGGGCTAATATTTATGAAAATATTCTTGTGTTATGGTGCTCGAAATAGAAGGAAAGGATTTCAAACGTATCAAGGCAAGACCCAAGAATAGAAGATCAATTATTCAAGGAAAGGTGTTCAAACGGTCTGCCCTAAACAAGTCTATATAAACAAATCATCCAAAGAGAAATAAAGTGTGCTTGACCAGAGAAATATTCAGAGACACACTCGAGAGAAATACTAAGTCCAAGGCACCTGAAACTGCTCGCGGAGTTCTAGATAGAGTTTTCTTTTCCCTTTCAAATTGTACTTGGAATATTGAGGCTTAATTGGCTAGAGTAGCTGCCTCGGGTTAAGTGTGTGTGAGAGCTTTGTGATAAAGCTGAGAGGCTCTCTACCCGCAAGGTAGAGATGCATAACTCTTCCTAGAGAGGATAGAGTTGGGGAGGCTCAAGGGTAGATTAGGAGAATCACTCTTGTAACTCTTTCAAAGGCTTTTTTAGTGAAGTTGTTTAAAATTCCTCCGAGGGAGGTCGAGGTTTTTTAATCCCTTTGAGCCAAGGGATTTTTCCTCGTTAAATCCTTGTGCACTTTACTTTTCGCAATTCCCTTTACCCCACACTAGAACTGGGCAAAAAACTGCTACGGTTCCACACACACACACAATTCACCCCCCCCCCCTCTTGTGTTGCTAACCGTTTTCATCAATTGGTATCAGAGCCGGTCTTCACCACATAGAGGCTAATGCCTTGGGAAGAGATCCGGCAAAATGAATACGGTTGACCGATTGGAAGAAGGGTACTCGACTTAACGACCACCATTGTTCAATGGCAAATACTATCAATTTTGGAAGAGTCGGATGGAAAACTTTATCAAGGCCGATAACTATCAGGTTTGGAATGTAATAGAAAGTGGTGATAATGCCATCACAAAGAGAAACACCGAAGTTAATGTTGTTCCTAAACCTAAAACTGAATATACTTCTGAAGATTATGAGAAACTCGAGCATAATGCCCAAGCCCTTAAATATTTAATTTGTGGTCTTGGTCCTGCCGAACACAATCGGGTTCTAGGATGCAAGACTGTAAAACAAATGTGGGATTTGCTCGAGGTCACTCATGAGGGAACCTCACGTGTAAAAAAATCTAAGATTGACATATTCATGCGTAATTACGAATTATTCGTAATGAAGCCAAAAGAGTCAATTAAAGATATGATTACACGCTTTACTAACATTATCAATGAGCTTTCAGCCCTTGGAAGAGAAATTACAGTGGAAGATCAAGTGAGAAAGATTTTGAGAAGCCTGCCCCAAGTGTGGAAGCCTAAGACCACGGCTATTGAAGAAGCAAAGGATCTATCCACCATGACGCTTGAAGACTTGACTGGATCACTCTTGACATATGAACTGGGTCTTCAAGAAGAACAAGATGCCGAGAATGATAGACGAGAAAGAGGAATAGCTCTAAAGGCTCGAGAAGAAGAAGAAGAATCCGAAAGTGAATCGTATGATGAGATGAGCATGTTTGCGAAACAATTTGGGAGGATGTACCGAAAGTTCAAGAACAACCGTACCAAACAAGGTAAAAGGAATACTCAATCCTTTAATAACCAAGGTTGTTTTGTTTGTGGTTCCTTTGAGCACAGGGCTAAAGACTGTTCACAAAAGAAAAATGACCGGAACTGCGACAAGAACAAGTCCAGTTCCAACCGGAGGTTCAGCGAAGACAAAGGGTTCAAGAGAGATCTCAAAAAGGCCATGATGGCAACATGGGGAGATTCTTCTGATGATGAAGAAGAGGAAAATGATATGAACACCAACCATGCGGGTCTATGTCTTATGGCTCATTCTGACGAGGAATCCGACCAAGAGAGCTTTGAGGTAAACTTTGAAAATTTTCTATCTAAGTTTGACTCTCTATCCAAAACCAAAGCTCGGAAAATTTTCAAAAGATTGACTATTGAGCTTAATCAAAACCTTTCTGAAAATGATCATCTTAAACTCGAGGAAGCCACGAGAGCCAAGATAAGGCTTGAAACAAAAGTGGGAGAGTTAATAGATGAAAGGCTTAAGTATAGTGAAGTGGTTTTAGAACAAGATCAAATCATTTGCTCTCTTAAGCTCGATAGTATGAACAAACAAGTTAATCATGATGAAAAACTCCTTTCAAAAATTCCGAGCGTTGGTACTTTAATTGATCATCTTCATCGTCTTGTTTCTGAGTGCACTGATTTTAAAAATAGACCGGAATATCAATCCTATAGTGCAACGAACAAAACCAGGTCTAGACATTATTCTGAAACTGGTCCTTCTCAGCACAATAAGAAAGTAAACGAGACTGCAGGTCTCGGATATATTCCAAGGGATATTCGATCTAATCAAAAATCAAATTTTCAGAACCAACCCTTTAAGGGCAATAGAACCCGAGGACAACCCAGTTCTAGACCATATCAACAGCCACCTAGAACTGGACCAAACTGGTTCGATAGACTGGTTCAGAGACACAAAAACGGTTATGGACAAACGCCTAACCGAACTTTTCATAAAAGAACAAGAGGCTTTTATGGTAAATGGAAACCTAAATACGTTGATACTTATGACAACCGAGTTTGCATGCATTGTGGCAAAATCGGACATCTACGGTATCAATGTCACTCTCGGAAACAGACTTTAGAAAGATGTTATGATCATGTTAGATATTCCTCAAACAAATACAAAATGGAACCCAAGCAAGTCTGGGTTCCACGCGCTAACCCTTAATCCTGGAACAGCGCCGAGTGAGGGGGAACAATCACTGGTTCCTTGACAGTGGTTGTTCTAAGCACATGACGGGAGACAAATCTTTATTCCTCTCACTACGGCCATTTAGAGGTGGAAAGGTGATGTTTGGAGATTGTTTAAACAAGAAATAATTTATCCTAGAACGGAGTAAAAAATGGGAATCAAGCAATATAGAATCAACTATGGAAGAATTGGTAAAGAAAGGAATTTGATAGATGATGATCAAGAAGAAGGATCTTCACAATATGCTTTTGAATTACAAAGTAAGGCCTGAGTGTATGTGTATTCGTGTCTGAATGTGCTGATTACATAAAGCCTCTAGATATTTATAAGAGATACATTTAATGCACTTTTTGTCCGTTGACGACATGTTCCGACCGTTACGACGACATGTCCGACCGTTACGACGACATCAATATCGTCATTATTGCATCATCAATTCTGGTCAGCCCTTTGAGTAACCTATGTCATAATTACAATAACTACTCTAATTACATACATAAAACTGCCCAGATTTAATTAGCTAGCATTAATCTTAATGAATGCGTCATTGATTGCCACGGTCAACCATTTTTGAATGTAGTCCAGGCCATGAAATCCGTGTACCAACAGAGATAACGGCAAAGGAGAGATTATAGCCGTGGGCAAAGTTGGAAAGTCACCTAACCATGCAATTGATAACGTATTTTTAGTCAAGGGTTTGAGATTTAATTTGCTTAGTATTTCTCAATTTTGTGACCGAGGTAACAGTGTTGTTTTTAATCATAATGTGTGTCGCATTATTAACAACGAATCTCAGCAAGTTATACTCGAAGGCAAGAGACTAGAAAATACCTATAAAGTTGATCTTGATTTATTGCCAAATATAAGTATATCTTGCCTAAGCGTTATTGATAATAATCCCCTACTATGGCATAAGAGACTTGGACACACTAGTTTTTCTTTAATAAATAAACTTAAAACTAATGATTTGGTAGTTGGGCTACCAAATGTAAAATACTCACTTGATCACATTTGCTCCGCTTGTGCCACCGGAAAACAATCATGATCATCTTTTAAAACAACAAATTTTGTGAGCACAAGCAAGCCCATAGAACTAATTCACATGGATTTGTGTGGTCCAATGTCAGTCCGAAGCAGGGGAAATAAAGAGTATGTTTTGGTTA
Source organism: Cuscuta epithymum (assembly GCA_945859915.1). Lineage (NCBI taxonomy): Eukaryota > Viridiplantae > Streptophyta > Magnoliopsida > Solanales > Convolvulaceae > Cuscuta > Cuscuta epithymum. The sequence continues at coordinate 179,949 of CAMAPF010000276.1, read as the reverse complement.
TAGTTGATGACTTTTCGAGATTTACATGGACTATCTTTCTTACTAGTAAGCAAGATACTTTTAATGAGTTTGCTATTTTTGTAAGGAAAATTCAGCATCAAACAGGTCTACAACTAATCCAGATCCGATCGGATCATGGAACTAAGTTTGACAATTCTCTCTTCGATGCCTTCTGCAAAGAACGAGGGATAGACCACAACTTCTCCGCACCTAGAACTCCACAACAGAACGGAGTGGTAGAACGGAAGAATAGAACTCTGGAGGACATGACTAGAACTATGCTTATTTCCAGCGGTCTAGCTAGGAGTTTTTGGGCAGAGGCTCTAAACACAGCATGCTACATCATTAATCGAGCCATGATATGTCCACTCCTAGGGAAAACACCCTACGAACTGCTCAAGGGGAGGAAGCCCAAAATAAGTCATCTAAGAACTTTTGGGTGCAAATGTTTCATCCACAACAATGGGAAAGACAACATCGGCAAATTTGATGCTAGAAGTGACGAGGCAATCTTTCTCGGATATTCCCCACATAGCAAGGCCTACAAAGTTCTAAACAAACGCACACAATGTGTGGAGGAAAGCATTCATGTAATCTTTGATGAAGCACTTGCCCCAAAGTCAATCCAAGCCGATGATGGTGAGCTAGGGATCACTCGCACGAAATCACAATCTCAAGGAGATGAAGGAACTGACAATCAAACTGGTGAACCACCTCTAACAAATGAAAATGAACAATCTGGAACTGAAGAAGAACCTGGACAGAACACTGACACTGGACCTGTAGAATCGGTAGAACCAGTTTCAAATACTCTCAACAACTTGGTGGACCAACCCAACGCTCCTAGGGGTTGGAAGTTTCATAGATCACATCCGCTGGATAATCTCCTCACCGATCTAAATCAGGGAGTAACTACTAGATCTAAACTTAAAAACTTTTGTGCTTTCTCTGCTTATGTATCTCTCATAGAACCGGAGAACCATGAAATGGCTCTCTCCGAGACTGACTGGGTTTTAGCCATGCAGGAAGAACTAAATCAGTTTGAAAACATGATACCTGGGGTATGATGATTGTTGACTGGGCATGAGACAGTGCACAACTATAAAAAACACTCTCTTAGTAATATCATCGCTCGTTACGATTGGTTCCATTTTATGCTTTGAGCTTCACTATTTTAAGTAAACTAGATCCTCCTCCTCAAGTGTTCTCCTTCCTCCTGTTACCGTAATTAATTGTGTTTTTTATAAATAAGTTGTAAACTTTACAGTTGTTGTATGGGAAAGTTTGATCTTATGCTAAGACACATAAGCTCAGGAACTAATATGTGATTTAGCTCATATATTTCCCACTTTAGAATAGTTCTCACAATATGCCATCACAAGTTTTTTCATATCGTCTCATGTTTTTCACTATTTCTACCCTAAACTTTTACTTTTAGTTGTATAAATGCAGACATGAGTTCATATTATGCCTAGGTGGTTGGGTCTATAACACACTCTCAAGCTGATGCTATACATGCATACTGAGTGGATATATCTCTAGGTGGTTGGGTCTATATCACACTTTCTGGCTGATGCTTCAACTTTGCGGCAGGACTTGGGGCGATTTTGTCCTATTGTGCATGTTAGGGCAGTAAGGACTCGACTCTAAGCCAACAGTCAATTGGACCTTATTCCCTCATGTTTTTCCTACCAACATTCAGTTGTCAATTCCTCTTCTTTTCTCATGTTCAGCATAGCTGCACATATTACTTGTAGATGCTCACAAGGATAGCATTCCAACTCTCGGCTATTGATCTTCAAGCTGCTCCACCTCTCTTTCCATCTCAATGATAAACCCATCTTTTCTCTAATCAATTGCTTATTGTTATTGTTATTAATATTTTATAAATCAGTGCTAACCCAATTTATCTATATTTCTACTATTATGGTTATGCTATTGTTGTGGTTGTTAAAGTTTAATTTGCTTTTAGTGTGCAGTGAGTATCATCCCCTCTTGAACTCACCATTTTTACTTTTGGATGGATATTGAAATTCTTTAAAGCAAATGCAGGTGATTACTCTTGATGGATGGAATTCTACCCTATTTGTAGATCACGAACATAGTGAAAATTGAAGAAAACATTTGTGCTTGCATAATACTTCGTATAACTTAAGAAGAATAAAAGTTTAAGCATTTTGTAATTCTCCCTTTGGTACACTTTTTCTTCTGTACATGTTCATTTTAATATGTGGACCATTGAACTCTAGTTTTGTATGTGCAGGTCGGGGGAACAATAATTAGAGTTACGGAGATGAACGCAACGTTCTTGATCTTTTGGTCATTTTGTCTGTCCTGTAGCATTTGTGTATTAGCACTTTCTTTTAATTATTTTGGTAGTCGTTTGAATTCTCATTTTTACTTATTTAGTTTTAGGGTATACCATTGTGAATTATGTACATTTACAATTGTAAGGAATGGTGATTTAAATTTAAATAAAATATTTGTTTTTTGTTATGATTATTTATTGGTAGTAAGAGATTTATTGATTATTTATTGCTAATAAAACATTTAGTATGATATAATCATACTTTTGATTATATATACATACATACATACATATATATATATATATATATATATGTAGATTTTGGTTCAGGTGAGAAATGCATCTAATGTGAGAAATGAGAATGAATCTCAGTCATTGGATTTACGAAGTTGCACTAAAATTGGCTTTATGTTGCAGTAATGTTTAAATTTTGCACATGTTGCACTAAAACTGTTTAATGTTGCACTAATATTTGACGGCGTTGCACCGAAATAGCTTCATGTTGCACTAGACATGTGTAATACGGATTTTTCAGAAGTATTTACAAAAATGCCACCGTGCTAGATTGCATATTTCAGTGCATCCTGAAGTGTCTTTTATTGCAACTTAGTCGAATCCAATGGCTGAGATTCATTCTCATTTCTCACCCAAAGGGTTCTTCTCACCTGAACCTTACCCTATATATATATATATATATATATATATATATATATATATATATATATATATATATATATATATATATATATATATATATATATATATATATATATATATATATATATATATATAGGGTAATGCTAAGGTAAGGTGTAACACCCCGGCCCCGCAGGACCCGAGGTAGTTACTCCAGACCAATAGTACTGTCCTCACAAACCACCACGAGCCTTTACCGCGCACTTTGTCCTCACTCATGCGCGCCCTGAGAAACTTCCCAGGGGGTCACCCATCCCAAGACTACTCCCGAGCAAGCACGCTTAACTTTGGAGTTCTTTTGGTGATGAGCTCCCTTAAAAGGAGATGCACCTCTGTTGGTATGAGTAGTACTATTAATCCGTTTATATTAAATCTCAAGTGTTACAATCACCCCCACTTAGGATCGCAACGTCCTCGTTGCGCCCATGAACCAATCTCAAATCTCAATCAAATCCCAGAATCTTCCCCCGCTAAGTGCCCGCCCGATATCCAACGGGTCAGCACACTGTCGCGGGGTTGCTCTGATACCACCTGTAACACCCCGGCCCCGTGGGACCCGAGGTAGTTACTCCGGACCAATAGTACTGTCCTCACAAACTGCCACTAGCCTTCTACGCGCATTTTGTCCTCACTCATGCGCGCCCTGAGAAACTTCCCAGGGGGTAACACCCCGATCCCACCGGACCCGAGGTAGTTACTCCGGACCAATAGTACTGTCCCCACAAACCACCACAAGCTTTTACCGCGCACTTTGTCCTCACTCATGTGTGCCCTGAGAAACTTCCCAGGGGGTCACCCATCCCAAGACTACTCCCGTGCAAGCACGCTTAACTTTGGAGTTTTTAGCGGATGAGCTCCCGTAAAAGGAGATGCACCTCTGTTGGTATGAGTAGTACTATTAATCCGTTTATATTAAATCTCAAGTGTTACAATCACCCCCACTTAGGAACGCAACGTCCTCGTTGCGCCCATAAACCAATCTCAAATCTCAATCAAACCCCAGAATCTTTCCCCTGCTAAGTGTCTGCCCGATATCCAACGGATCAGCACACTGTCGCAAGGTTGCTCTGATACCACCTGTAACACCGCGGCCCCGCAGGACCCGAGGTAGTTACTCCGGACCAATAGTACTGTCCTCACAAACCGCCCCTAGCCTTTTCCGCGCACTTTGTCCTCACTCGTGCGCGCCCTGAGAAACTTCCCAGGGGGTCACCCATCCCAAGACTACTCCCGAGCAAGCACACTTAACTTTGGAGTTCTTAGGTAATGAGCTCCCTTAAAAGGAGATGCACCTCTGTTGGTATGAGTAGTACTATTAATCCGTTTATATTAAATCTCAAGTGTTACATAAGGTAGGCCTAAGAATTACAATTCTTAGGCCTCTTTTATTTGAAGTGCTTCCGGGTCGAATTTTTTGATGAAATTTTGTAAGCATGTTCTCCATGGATTGTAGATTATGTCCACGAAGTTTCACAATAAAATTCAATCGGGAAGTCATTTAAATAAATTATTGATAAAAAACTGCATTTTATATATGTAAAACCTTGCGCAATTTTGAAAAAATTATTTAACCGTCTTCCCGATTGAATTTTATTCTGAAATTTGGTGGGCATAGTCAACACTTCATGGAGAACATGCTCACAAAATTTCATCAAAAAGTATGACCCGGAAGCACCTCAAATGAAAGAGGCCTAAGAATTTCAATTCTTAGGCCTACCTTACTTGAACATTTTCCTATATATATATATATATATATATATATATATATATATATATATATATATATATATATATATATATATATATATATATATATATATATATATATATATAGGGAAGAGATCAAATAAAAAGAGGTTCTCCCGTGCAAAGTGCGAACGGTTGCACTTTTTCTTCATCGCGTTGCACTTTTGCGTGTTTCTCCTGCACTTTTTCTCGATGGCAAAAAACTTCGCTTTAATTACGAAATTGCCACCGCGTTTTTGATCAAATACAGTTCACTTTTGGCTCATTTTGAGCCATTAGATCTAAAAATGAATGCATGAGATTAATTCTTACTTTACATGGGAAGACCTCTTTGTATTTGAACCATCCCCTATATATATATATATATATGTACACACACTTATGATACTAGTGTGTCATATATCTTTATGATACCAGAGTGTCAAAAAAAGTTATGATATTATAACGTCATAATTTTATGTGATGTTTTATTGTCATAATTTTGTGACACTAATCTGTTTAGCAATCAGTGACACTAAATTTAGTGTCACTTGCCCCACTTTTCTGTGACACTTTCAGAGTGTCATTAAATCGTTTAGTGACACTTTTTTAGTGTCACTATAAGCCGTTTTTTACTAGTGGCTCCTTAAAGGTGGTGAGCATCTTGTTGGTATGAGCATTAATGTTGTTCATTTTAAGATTTTTCTAGAATATTGCAGTCACTCCCACTTAATTAGGAACACAATGTCCTTGTGCTTGGTAATCGGTCTCAATCAAGACCTAGAATATTTCCCCATTAAGTCCTCGACACATCAGATCAACACATTATCACAAAGTTGCTTTGATAATACTTGTAACACCCTGACCCCACAAGGTCCTAGGTCGATACTCTTAGAAGCCCTCTAGACTCAATGCTTTCCTCACAAATAAACACACTGTTTACTGTGCAATTTAATCTCACTCTTTCACACCCTGCAAAAGTTCACAAGGGTCACTCATCCCATGACTGCTCTATTACAAGTCTGCCTATCTATGAATTCTCAGCAGATGGAACCCTTTTAAGATTTTTCTTGAGTATTACCAAAGTTATCTTAGCTAAGTAAACACTGAAACACCTCTCTCATCATTGTACGCATGGGTTCCGCACATAACGACGCATACCCTTTCTACATCGCCATTCAAGACACTGACCCTTAGCTTCTACGCCACTTGCGGTGATGTCGCTCCCACCTACGATTCACTTCTTTTTCGACGTTGATGATGATAGTGGCAACCTTAGATGTGATGATGATGATGACTTTTCTCGATGCCGAGGAGAATAACAATGACTCTAAAAGTGATGAACATGAATATAGTTTGCTAGGGTTATTCTTGTTGTAAGTCACCATGAAGGTTATTGTACACTTGAATGAAATAAACTTGAATAACTAGGACTCCATAGTTTTTATCGACACCAGTGTTTATTAGATCAAAATTCTAATTGATGAATCTAGAAATGCTAACTTGTGTTCCTTAAGGTTTCATAGACTCAAAACAATGTGAGTGTCCCTAGATCCAAACTGGCACTAGTTTCATTGGTCATTGGAATTTTGATTTCCACGTAGAGGATATGTGTGTGATGGTGTCACTATTGACGCTTGTTCCATTAGGCCACTTGGTTGTATTACTATCACGGTGGGGTCACACTAGTAGAAAACTATCTTATAGTGACACTTTGTCAGTGACACTTTGTATAAAGTGTCACTAATAAACGATATATTGTCTTGAAAATGCATAAATGCCATAATTTTGCGACACAATGGTATTAGTGTCATATAGTGAGGCTCCAACCGAGGTCCACCGTCGAGTTCATTGCTGGTTCGCCGTCGAAGTTATCGCCTGCTGACGTGCACTTTGTCGTGGTGTGCACTCAAAATAATAATAATACAATACAACAATTATACGTAGTATAATGAAGTAAGGTTCGTATCCGCAGGGAAAGGAATACTTCTCTTTTTATAAATTAGTAACAAGGGGGGGGGGGGTTTGATTGAGTGAATGAACTTAAATTATATTTAAACACAAAGATGAACGAGTTATGTGGTTTAATTAATGAGAAGTAGACTTGGATTTGCTTTTATCCACTTAATGAAATGTTCGTCGATCCCGGTTATATCTTTAACTATCTTCCTCTCGAATACTCAATCGAGGAGTATATCCAGTTCATCGAGGGTAGTTATTAATAACGAGACGCGTTCATTAATAAAATTTACTACCGAGTCAATATAGAACAAGCGTCGTATATTAACTTGATAGTAGCAATAAAATCAAGATGGAAACGATTGAGATTGATAACCTCAACACAAGCGGTTTATTGGTTTAATCAATATAATTAATTCCCCTTGGCTCATTAACCATGAGAAGCATGCATTAACAACCCAAGTTTACTACCGTGAAAGGACCGAATTAATAACAAGCGTATTAATCGACCGATTCTAGTATTAATTAATATATGAAACAAAACTAGTTGATCCTTTAAGTAATGTTCAAAATATTAATATGAAATATGAATAGGAATTAATTAATACTCAAGAAAGAATATTAAAGAAGATGAATCCTACTATAGTTAATATCAAGATGTTAACTAATTGTCATCTTAGTAACACTCCCCAATATTAACGTAGAGGAAGAAATAATTATTACTATAACTAATGTCAAGATGTTAACTAATTGTCATCTTAGTAACACTCCCCAACATTGATATAGAAATAGTATTTAAAGAAAGAATTAATATTCAAGGAAGAAGATTAAAGATAATAACTCACAACTTACAAATTCATTAAGCTTCAAAGTAGCAAAACCAAGATGGAAGAGTTTAGCTCCTCATTTGGAGACTAAACATGAAAGAAAATATAAAGAAAACACTAATCTAAACTGAGCTAAAGAGTATATGTGAATTGGTTATTTTATTGTGAAGGAAAGGGGTGTATTTATAGGCTTTTGGGAGCTGCAGGGTCTGATACCCGATCGGGTATATAGGATACCCGATCGGGTATCTTAGGAAATTGCCCAGAAAGTCACTTTTCTGGGCATACCCAATCGGGTATGTGACAAATCTTCACGAAAATTTGCTCCCACGATCATTTGTTCCCGGATTTGATTTGGACAATCGAATCAAGTGAATACCCGATCGGGTATAGGCAATACCCGACCGGGTACATGAGTATTTTTTCCAAATCAAAATCTTTCTTGTCTCCTTGCACTTTCCTTGATCTTTTAAGGTCCAATCTTGATCTCTTGGATGATCTTTGACCTGTTTAGCTCAGAATAATCCTAATCTAAACAAATTACAAATAAAAATGAAAATAAAATATTACACCAAAAGTGTGTAATTTCCACAACTAGAACTAATAAAAACTAGTTAAAAATACAAACATACAATCGGAAATTACATGAATATCAACTCCCCCACACTTAGCTTCTTTACTCGTCCTCGAGTAAAGTCAAATGTTTAACACTTCCAAATCCTCAAGAGTTCAACAATCAACAAGAAAAAGCAAAAGACCACCAAGGATGAAACATTTTTTTTTACATTGAGTTTTTAGCTCAATAAATAAAAATTAACATCTTCTTGGGTTTTATGGCCTTCTATGCTATTTTTTTCTTCACCTCTTTTATTCTTCCTTTCCGTCAAGAGATTAAATGATGTTCTGCAAAAACAAATATATCTCTCATATCTCTCATTTTGCCTAGGAGCCTTTTCAGGTTTTCAACCTAGCATCTCTTTTTGTTTTTCCATCCTTTCCAACTCACTCGATTTTTTACAAGCCATTTTTGCTTAGATTGCCCGTTTTTGGGTTTTCAACCTAACTAGCATTTTTTTTAATAAAATAATGCCAGTTACAAGGTATCAAACTTAAGTATGTACCAATGAGTGACTCCCCCTCACTTAGCTCGAAGCACTGTCCCCTAGTGCTTGTCTTCGTTATTACCGGGCAGAAACGAGCATCTTCATAGTCCGGAATTGGTCCCCTAGCATTGGAATTCTCCGGTTGGTTTCTCTTTGGTGCCATCTTTGCCCATTTTTTTTTAAAGCTTGGATTTGGACTTGGGGTTGTTGGGGTAAGGTTTCGGATTTTTGATTTTATGGGGAGAGGGTAGGAGTGATGGGTATGAGTGTGTAGAGGGGGGTAAAGGGAGAATTGTGGTGGTGATTTGGGGTGATTTGGTTGAGGTATGAGGGAGTAATCGAAGCTTGAAGTTTCGAAAATGGTGGATTTGGGAGAGAGGGAATGAAATTTGGAGCTGGATTGTGTTAAAACCTCGTGTACCCGATCGGGTGGAGTAGTGGGGCCCGATCGGGTCTGCTCTTGTTTCTTCTTATTCCGGGATCGGACCCGATCGAGTTGGGAAGTACCCGATCGGGCAAAAGGCGCCGTGGGATTTCCTTAGAAATTATTTTAATCTACCCGACCGGGTAATTTCCCCACCCAATCGGGTAAAAGGATTTTTTTTTCTAAAAATTTGCTCCAGGGGTTTGCACCCGATCGAGTTTAGGGGTACTCGATCGGGTTTTTTGCTTCGAACTATTTCTTTTCAATTCTTTGATTTATACCCGACCGGGTCTAAGAGGTACCCGATCGGGTACCGTCCTTGTTTTCAGCCCTGACTCGATCGGGTTGAGGAAATTTGCTCCTCAACTCACCCTTTTCATATGTACCCGACCGGGTGGCGTGGTGGAACCCGATCGGGTACAATACCCTGGGGTGTGTTTTTGTCCATTTTCATCCTCTTTTTCGCGTGGATCCGACCGGTTGAGTGATGATGACCGATCGGAGGTTTTCCCAGGCTTTCAAAACATGGTTTTCCCTTATTTTCTTTTGAGAATTTTCCCCCGTTCTCCCAAAGTTGACATTCAAAAAAAAATCAAAAAGAAAAAATGAAGAATGTGTACCTTAGCATGGGTTGCCTTCCAAGAAGCGCCTTAGTTAACGTCGCGGCACGACGCCATCATTGTGTTCAATCGTTCAAGCTTGGATCGTGATAACTTATCTTCTTCAAATTTTCATTCCTAGGACTTTCATAGAAATGCTCAATTTTCTGGCCATTCACTTTGAAAATCTTTCCAGGATCAAATATCCAGATTTCCATTGACTTATGTGGTGAGAGTGAGGGAAAAAAAATATTGTTTAGCATGGTCAATGAAAAGTTTTTCGATCCCTCAATTGTGATGAAGATTTCAGGAATGTCATTGTCCTTTTTAGGTTTATGAGTTTCCCTTAAAACATTTAAATTTGTTAGGGGTACCTCAAAGGATGATAAGGATACATATTTGACCTTGAAACTTGGTTCGTCCTCTTCATTGACCAGCTGGAGCTCCATGTCTCTTTCTTCTTCTTCTTCTTCTTCTACTTCTTTTGAATTTTGGATCTCTTTTTGCACTTCCTCCTCATTTATCAATGTGATTGCAAAAGTCTGCTGTTTAGGATCACATTCTATTTAAGAGGAAAGTTCTCCCGAATCCCTTGCTTCAAGCCCACTGACGGCTCCGGCTATTTGACTCACTTGAGTTTCCAAGTTTAAAATGCTAGACTTGGTCTCATTTTGGAATTGCACCATGTTGTTTTGCATGGTGGTCATGTTGGTAGTAAGAGTCCGAAGCATGTCCTCTGTAGACATGTTGGGGAATGGATCATACATCATGTGAGGTACTTTCCTTTGGAAGCCAACATAATCAAAATTTTCAAGGTATTCTTCTTGGAGTTTTGGACAAAAATCCGTAAGATGTCTGTGAGACATGCAAATGTTGCAAGTCTTGACATCTTGAGCTTTTGAGTTTAATATAAATTCTTTTATTAGAGAAGTCAAGGTGGAAATTTGACTCTCTAAGGATGATGTGTTGGTATCCATATACTCATGTAAGCTCAGAAATAGAAGAGTGAGATTTTTTTTTTTTTTTTGAGATAAAATAAAAAGAAAAATGATTGCCTCTCCCCGGCAACGGCGCCAAATTTGACGTGCACTTTGTCGTGGTGTGCACTCAAAATAATAATAATACAATACAACAATTATACGTAGTATAATGAAGTAAGGTTCGTATCCGCAGGGAAAGGAATACTTCTCTTTTTATAAATTAGTAACAAAGGGGGGGGGGGTTTCGATTGAGTGAATGAACTTAAATTATATTTAAACACAAAGATGAACGAGTTATGTGGTTTAATTAATGAGAAGAAGACTTGGCTTTGCCTTTATCCACTTAATGAAATGTTCGTCGATCCCGGTTATATCTTTAACTATCTTCCTCTCGAATACTCAATCGAGGAGTATATCCAGTTCATCGAGGGTAGTTATTAATAACGAGACGCGTTCATTAATAAAACTTACTACCGAGTCAATATAGAACAAGCGTCGTATATTAACTTGATAGTAGCAATAAAATCAAGATGAAAACGATTGAGATTGATAACCTCAACACAAGCGGTTTATTGGTTTAATCAATATAATTAATTCCCCTTGGCTCATTAACCATGAGAAGCATGCATTAACAACCCAAGTTTACTACCGTGAAAGGACCGAATTAATAACAAGCGTATTAATCGACCGATTCTAGTATTAATTAATATATGAAACAAAACTAGTTGATCCTTTAAGTAATGTTCAAAATATTAATATGAAATATGAATAGGAATTAATTAATACTCAAGAAAGAATATTAAAGAAGATGAATCCTACTATAGTTAATATCAAGATGTTAACTAATTGTCATCTTAGTAACACTCCCCAATATTAACGTAGAGGAAGAAATAATTATTACTATAACTAATGTCAAGATGTTAACTAATTGTCATCTTAGTAACACTCCCCAACATTGATATAGAAATAGTATTTAAAGAAAGAATTAATATTCAAGGAAGAAGATTAAAGATAATAACTCACAACTTACAAATTCATTAAGCTTCAAAGTAGCAAAACCAAGATGGAAGAGTTTAGCTCCTCATTTGGAGACTAAACATGAAAGAAAATATAAAGAAAACACTAATCTAAACTGAGCTAAAGAGTATATGTGAATTGGTTATTTTATTGTGAAGGAAAGGGGTGTATTTATAGGCTTTTGGGAGCTGCAGGGTCTGATACCCGATCGGGTATATAGGATACCCGATCGGGTATCTTAGGAAATTGCCCAGAAAGTCACTTTTCTGGGCATACCCGATCGGGTATGTGACAAATCTTCACGAAAATTTGCTCCCACGATCATTTGTTCCCGGATTTGATTTGGACAATCGAATCAAGTGAATACCCGATCGGGTATAGGCAATACCCGACCGGGTACATGAGTATTTTTTCCAAATCGAAATCTTTCTTGTCTCCTTGCACTTTCCTTGATCTTTTAAGGTCCAATCTTGATCTCTTGGATGATCTTTGACCTGTTTAGCTCAGAATAATCCTAATCTAAACAAATTACAAATAAAAATGAAAATAAAATATTACACCAAAAGTGTGTAATTTCCACAACTAGAACTAATAAAAACTAGTTAAAAATACAAACATACAATCGGAAATTACATGAATATCACCTGCAGTTGTTGTTCGCAGAAGACAGACGCAGGTCCTTGGTCGGCATCTGGAGTGAAGAAGACGAAGGAAGCTTGACCCGCTGGGTGTTTTCCGTTCGCTGGAGACCAATCTCATAGAGGTCATTGCTCGCCGATTAGTTCGCCGCTGGAGCCGCTGTCTGCTTGAGAACCATCGCCGGTGTTATGAACTCGCTGGAAATCGACCGTCGATTTCTACTCCTAGCCGTCTTGTTCGCTATTCTTCCTCGCCTGGGATTGCTCGCCCTTTGCTGGAAGCCGGTCGCAGAGCTGTCACGACCTGTCACTGAGGCAGAAGCTTTGAGGCTTTGTCGCGACTTGGACCTGGTCACTATTGCTGCGCAATAGCTGGACACGGAGAAAATAGGACGCCATAGGCCTGACGCTGGGGCCTGCGGTAAGAAAAAGAAAAGGGCGCAGGGTTGATGTTGGACTGCTGGAGCTGTCTGGACCTTGCTGTTGGGCTGCTAGAATTGGAGATTTGGGCTGCACCTGGACTTGAAGTTGAAGACCTGGAGGCTGGACACTGCTGCTTCATTGGAGGCCATTGGCAGGAAGCTAGAAGCAAGTCAAACTCGGTCAAAGCTGGTCAACGGGCAGTCAACACCAGTCAACAATTCCGAAAATCTCAATTTTTAAAATTGGGTGGGTAAGGTCGAAATGCCTCTCCTAGGGTTTCACTCCGGTATATTGACTTTAAACCTTTTTATCGCTTTTGTAGTGATTGTTTAGTCTTTTATTGTCTAGAAATAATGTTTTAGGTTTATTACTGCTTTTAAAATTGATTGAATTGTTGTATTGTGTTGTGCTAAAAATTTATTATTTATTTGTGCTTATACGGAAGAACAAGGGGTTTGAAGTTGAGATTGGTGCTCATTAATACTCCCCACGTGTTCGTGCTAGTTGCTTCATATATTGATAGCGTTATAAATATTTAAATTGTTTTTAAGCAAAATTTATATTTTCTTTTGTTGCTTATTTTTCTCTGTGAAAATGTATGCTTATAATCAGTATGGTATGACTCCATTTAATGGAAAATCCGATTTTAGCATTTGGAAGCAAAAAATTAAATGTATTTTAATACAACAAAAATGTTTTAAAGCAGTTGGCGAAACTTATTTAATTTCTGACACGGAAGATAAAAGGGCTGAAATGAATGAAATACATGTTCTGTGATTTATTTGAACTTATCTGACTCTGTGATTAGAAAAGTTGGAATTTTAGAGAGTGCTAAAATTCTGTGGGATAAATTGAATAAACTGTATACTGAGACCTCTTTGCCTAACCGGATATTTTTACTTGAAAAGTTCTTCAAATTTAGACTAGATGTGTCTATAGATATTGAAGAAAATCTAGATGTTTTTACCAAACTTATTTCGGATATTAAGTTGTGTGGTGATAAGCATATAGATGATTATTCCCCTATTGCTCTTTTAAATGCTATTCCTGATTCCTTTGGTGATGTGAAATCTGCTATTAAGTATGGTAGAGATAATGTGACTCTTAACATTGTGGTAAATGGTCTTAAGAGTAAGGAATTAGATTTAAAACAAATGGGTGAGGGTAGAAAATCCGAGGAAGTTATGCATGTGAGGGGTAGAGAAAATAATAGTAGACGACATAGATCTAAGTCTAGGTCTAATTCGAGGCGTTGCTATTATTGTCATGAATTTGGTCACTTCATAAGAGACTGTCCTAAATCTAAGAAAAATGAGCATAGTGAGCATGCTAATTTGACTACGTGTGAAGATGATTTAGGCGATGTTTTTATGATGAGTAATCTATGTGATCTTTACTACTTGAGTTCTGTGATATCTGATTCTTTGGGTAAATAAGATTGGGTGGTAGATTCTGGTTGTACTTTTCATATGTCCCCTTTGAAAAATGTTTTTTCAAACTATAGAGAGATTGAGCATGGCTTTGTGTCTTTAGCAAATGAGAAGAAATGCAATGTGCTAGGAATAAGAGATGTATGCCTTAGGTTTTCTTCTGGTTATGTGCTTACTTTGAAGAATGTTAGGCATGTTCCTGAGTTGTACTGTAATTTGTTATCTTGTGCTTCTCTTGAAAATGAGGGTTTGAAGGGAAAATGGGGAAAGGGAATCATGAAAGTTGTGAAGGGTTGTTTAGTTGTTTTCAAAGCTGAGATGAAAAACAACTTGTATGTTTGTCATGCTGAACCCCTACTTGATTCTGTGAATTGTGTGCAACCCTGTGTGCTAGAAAAACAGTCTAGAGTTGATTTTCCTGATCTGCCTAAGTGTACTGATGTGCTTGATTGTATTCATGCTGACTTGTGGGGTCCTTATAGTGTTTCCACTCATGGTGGGAAAAATTATTTTCTGACGTTGATTGATGATTTTTCTAAGAAAGTGTGGGTTTTGTTGATTGAGAATAAATCTAAAGTTTTTGATGAGTTTAAAAACTGGAAAACCCTTGTTGAAAAACAAACCGGTAAGAAAATTAAATTTTTAAGGATCACTGTCAGTTTTGATTTCTGTGATGAACAGTTTGGTGATTTATGTGATACTTGGGGTATTTCTATGCATAAATCTGTTCCCTCCACACCCCAACCGGATGGGGTTGCTGAGAGGATGGTTAGAACTTTATTAGAAAGGGTGGGGGCTATGTTAGCTTCATCTGGACTCTCTAATAAGTTCTGGGGGGAAGCTATTTGTTATGCTGTTGATTTGGTTAATATGTCCCCGTCTGTTCCCTTAGGAGGGAAATGCACTGAATCTGTGTTCACGGGCAAACCACTTGACTTGCCAAATTTGAGAGTGTTTGGTTGTACTGCTTATGTGAATCGTGTGAATGATAAATATGAACCTAGGACTAAGGAATATGTTTTCTTAGGATATCATGAATGCATGAAAGGTTATAGGCTTTGGTGTAGGAGTGAAACTTGCTTCAATGTGTTGATGAGTAGAAATGTCATTTTTGTTGAAAATGAATTTCCTTGCCTGCTTGTTTCTCCTGATGTTGCTCCAAATGAGGTGGAGCATTTGCCTGATGTTCATTCTGATTTACTTGTTGAAACCGAACCCAAATTTGTGGATGAAAATGATTTTCATGGTGAAAATAAAGAAAATAATATTTCTATTAAGGTGGAGCATGATATGAATGTTATGTGCAATATGTTTGAGTTGCATGATTGTCAGATTATTAGAGATAGAGACATTAGGAAGCATGGGAGAAATGATATGTGCAAAGTGTTTGACTATATTTCCTCTGAGTTTGCTTTAAATGTGCTTAATTCCTCTGGGTTTGCTTCAAATGTGCTTAATTCTCTATTAATTAAAATCTTTGTGATATTTGGTATGCTATTTTCTTTGTGTTTTGAAAATGTGATACCAAGTGATTATGTGAGCTCCGCCTGACGTGCACTTTGTCGTGAGTGCACTCAAAATAAATTCAATACTAGCACTTATACGTAGTATAGGTGAAGTAGAGTTCGTATCCACAGGGAAAGGAATAACTTTCTTTTTATATAAATACTCCGTAGTAAGTAAAGGGGGGTTTTGATTGTTGAGTGATTTAATTAAATTAAACACGAAGATGAACGAGTTATATGGGATTTAATTCAAAGATAAAAGTGACTTGGCATTGCTACTTTCCACTTGTTGATATATTTTAGTCGATCATTGTTATATCTATAACTTATCTCCTCTCGAATACTCAATCGAGGAGTATATCCAATTCATCGAGGATAGTTATTAACAACAACTGTTCATTAATAACCCTTACTATTAGTCAAGTATAGAACAACGCCATATACCGACTTGTTAGTAACATTTAATCTTTTAACTCCTTGATGAAATCAATTGAGATTGATAACCTCAACACAACGGTTTCGGTTTAACCAACAAAATTAATCCCTCTTAAGTTTATTAACCACGACCGTGCATTAATAAACCGAAGTTACTTACTTGTGAAACTATCAACGATTAACCATCGGTTCGTTGATCGTTTCTAGTAATAATTAATATGTGAAACAAAACTAGTTGATCCTTTAAGTAATGTTCAAAATATTAATATGAAATATGAATAGGGATTAATTAATATTCAAGGAAGAATATTAAAGAAGATGAATCCTACTATGGTTAATATCAAGATGTTAACTAATTGTCATCTTAGTAACACTCCCCGATATTAACATAGAGGAAGGAATAGCTATTACTAAGACCAATGTCAAGATGTTAACTAATTGTCATCTTAGTAACACTCCCCAACATTGATATAGAAATAGTATTTAAAGGAAGAATTAATATTCAAGGAAAAGAAGTTAAGAAAATAACTCACAACTTTAATAATCAACAAGCTTCAAGAGCAATACCAAGAAATGGAAGTTTAGCTCCTCATTGGGAGACTAAACATGCTAAAAGAAATATAGAGAAATTCTATTCTAAACTGAGCTTAAGAGTATAAAGGAATTGGTCATTCTAAAGTGAAGGAAAGGGGGTGTATTTATAGGCTTTTTGAGGTGCAGGTCGAGTACTCGATCGAGTATGTACATATACTCGATCGAGTATGTGTAAACCTTCGAATTCGATCCATACTCGATCGATATTCGGGCATAATTTATATGTATACCCGATCGAGTATGTCGGTGTACTCGATCGGGTATAACAATAGAACGTGGCCAAATCTTTCCCTGCATGTTCCTTTGTTCCCGGATCGGATCCTTGAAAATCAGTATTGGTACTCGATCGAGTATAAGGTATACTCGACCGAGTACAGGTCAAAATCAGGAACTTTCCTTCTTTTTGTCTTGTACTCTTGCACCTTCCTTCACCAATGATCATTTGATTGATCTTGGACCTGTTTAAGCTCAGAATAAACCTAATCTAAACAATTTACAAGAATTTAACAAACTAAACTATTACACCAAAAGTGTGTAATTTCTGAAATATTAAACAACCAAAACTGACTAAAAACGTAAATAAACACACGGAAATTACAAACGTATCAACTCCCCCACACTTAGTTCTTTACTCGTCCTCGAGTAAAGTCAAATGTTTCAAGCAGTTTAAGATCATTCCATGAGTTCAAGAAAGAAAAGAGCTAAGATCACCAAGAAATAAAAAATGATTTTACAAACAACATTCTTTCTTGGGTTTTATGATCTTCTATGCTCCATCTTCTTGCCTCTTCTTCCTCTTCTTCTCTTTTTCTCCTCTTTCTCCCCAAAAGATCAAGTGAGTTCCTGCACACAACAAAAATTTCTCTCATACCTCTCATTTTGCCTAGGAGCCTTTTCAGGTTTTCATCCTAGCATCTCTTTTTGTTTTTCCATCCTTACTAACTCACTCATTTTTTTTATAAGCCATTTTTGCTTAGATTGCCCATTCTTGGGTTTTCAACCTAACTAGCATTTCAATTCTTTTATTTATCTTTTTTTTTTGTTTACAAAGAGTAAAAGAAATTCATGCATAGTAAAGTGTGAAAATAAAAATTACATACCATGATGAGTCTCCCCCCCCACACTTATTTTAAGCACTGTCCCTAGTGCCCGCCTTCTCCGCCATAGTAACTGCCTCCAAAGCCGCCTCCATAGCTCCCGTCGCCCATGTGAGTATCGCCACCGTCATCCCCGCCATCAAAACCTCCACCCCCGGAGCTAGATCCTCCAAAATTACCCCATTGAGTGGGGTCATACCAAGAGGGGGGTGGGGGTGGTTGAGCCATGGTATGGAATTGGCCTTGATGAGCCATGTACGAGTACATAGGTCCATAGAACCTACGTTGATCCTCTTCATACCGTCGGTTGTCCTCGGCCCGTTGTTCCTCGAGTCTTTGGAATCCTGCCCTTTGTTCCTCCCGATATTTTCCAACTTCATTTGTGACTTTGTTGAACCCTTCAAGGAGTTGGTGGAAGTAATCGGGTGGTGGAAAAGCTTGGTTCTGTTCGGGCATGTGGTGGAGTGCAGCCTCGGGTTCGTGTTGCTCGGGTTGAGGTTCTTGGTCGGGTTGATCTTCGGGGGGGTCTTGGGCTTGAGGTTCTTGGAGATGTGGTGGGAGGGCATGTGGGAATAGGAAATGGGGCACGTCGAACTTTGGTCTGTAGATGAGTTTGGGGGTGTCAGGGTTTGGCAAAAGGAAGTATTGGACCGGTTGGACGTGTATGATCCAGTTGTACATGTGTTTTGGTCGGTCTCCAATATACACCGTATGAGAGAAGGAGGTGCATCCCGAGCGGCCTAACCAACCCATGTCCATCAAATAATAGGAGAGTTATCCGTATACCCGAACTTACCGGCCAAGTGCATAATCACCCCTGCCAAAACAATAGCTCCTTTGGCAATGCTTTCTTTTTTTAGATGTGCCCACATGAGATTGCACAGATTAAAGTCGACGTGACGACGGAATAGGGCCACAGACATCAAACAAACGTCCCCGATTCTAGTGTGATGGTTGTTGGGACGGCCAAGCAAGCAATTGGCTAAGAATTTCAAGAACAACCGGAGGACGGGGTGTTGGACATGACTAATATACATTTGGGAGGAGTTAAAGTTCACTTCCCCGGTCATCTTTGTCCATAGGGAGTGCCCAAAAATGGTGGTATCCGAGATGGCTCTCTCGTAGGGCACCGGGATGCCAAAATGTTCAGCAAATTCGAGTTTCGTTATTGAATAATTTCGGTTAAACAGACGAAACTCGAGTCTATCATCCCTAAAATCCGCCTCATCACTTTCAAACTTTACCGAACTAAAGAATTCGTAGATAATTCGTTCATTAGAATTGTATTTCATATTGAAAATACGGTCCATATCTAATGTCTACGATACATAGAGGTTGTTGATCTAGATTCGGAGCCGTGAGCTCCCTCAATGTTCTCGTTTCATGAGCCATAGTGATTGGTTCTTCGGTCTCGCTAGATTGAGAACTAGCACTTAATGATTCCTCCGAAGAAGTATTCGGAAATAAATTCCTAAACCTTTCAAAGGCTTGTTCCGTTTGGGGGTTTGTTTGGTAGATGATTTCGTTTATAGATCATGTTAGAGATATTTTCATTATATTGTGATCAATGTTTCTTAGCTATTTTGTATTTAGCATCTTAATTAAATAGACTAGCTAGAATAATGAATAGGCCTTTTAAGGCAATTTGTAATAAAGGGTTTTATACCTTTTTAGGTATGGGCCTCCTAGGAAAAGGAGCCCAAATGATTGTAAAACCTACCTTTCCCGTCAGGCTATATATATGCCTTAAGGGAAAGGCTAGGTCAAGCTTTTCGATATTCCTAGTGCCTCAGTGCCTATTCTCGTGATAGAAGTTTTACGCTGAACATTCATATCATTCTGTAAACTTCTTCATCACATCAATGGAAAGCTTCATTCCCAGATCTATCTTCCATACATACATTTTATAGACTAGAAAACAGGGACCTAACATCTGGTATCAGAGCCGGAGCTGATCGATCGATTGAAGGCTGAAAAGCGCTCCTGCGCGATTCATCATCGTTGAAGTTTCTGCACTTGAGCGATTTTTGGTTCTGTTTTTGTTGTGATTTTTGCAGGAAAATGCCTTAAGGAAAGTGTTTCTAGGCTTGCTGGGATCATTTCTGTGAAAAATCTCGGTCTGAAATTTGGCGTACAGGTTAAGCCAGATTTGAGCGATCCTGCAGTTTAGCGCAACTCGCTCAGAAAGAAGAACAGGTCCGCGCAACAACGCCTCCTGCGCGATCTCGAGGTTCGCGCAACTCTCCCTGCGCGGTTTTGGACTTGCGCTATTTTTTTCAGATAGAGCGATCATTCTTGCGCCATTTGGAGACTTGAGCGATCTCTACACTTGCGCGATTCTCTTGTTGCGCGATTTGGAAGCTGAGCGATTTGGACTTAGGATTTTTTTTTATTGTTGAGCGATCTTTTAGCAAGTTGAGTGATCTTTTGAGAGTTGAGCGATCTTTTGTAAAAGTTGAGCGATCTTTTGAGAGTTGAGCGATCTTTGTAAAAGTTGAGCGATCTTTTGAGAGTTGAGCGATCTTTTGTAATAGTTGAGCGATCTTTTTGTAAAGTTGAGAGATTGTTTGTAAAGTTGAGCGATCTTAGTGAAGTTGAGCGATCCTTCAATACCTTGCCCGATTTAGACACTTTGCAACCTGAACAAAGACATCTGACTGAAGACCCAAACAACAGAACAGAACCTATTCAATCAACTGATCAGCCCGATCAATTCTAAGATGGATGCACTATCTATTGGAAACGATACAAGACCCCCGATTCTACGAAGAGGGGAGTATAATGTATGGAAGAACCGATTTCTGAACTTTCTGGAGAGCAAGGACCAATCCTCAGGTCTTCTTGACTCTATCACAAATGGACCTGCTCAATTGATGATAACGGTTGAAAGAGACAATGGGAACAATCCACCGGTTGAGATAGAATGGAGACCAAAGACTGTTGATGAATATGATGATGAGGACAGAGCAAGACTCCGTGCAGATCTCATTGCCAAGACCTATCTGTTGCAGGCCATCCCGAATGACATCTATATGCAGATTGACAGCATGTCAACTGCAAAAGAGATGTGGGATGAGATCTTCAAGATCATGCAAGGCACTGAGATCGGAGTAAAGGCGAAGAAAGCTAGCACATTCACTGCTTATGACTCATTCAAAGCCAAGCTTGGAGAATCACTTGAAGACACCTACCTGAGATTTCTGCAACTGATAAATGAGATGAGAAAGATTGGCGTGCATAAGTCCAATATGGAACTGAACGTGAGATTTCTATCTTCTCTTGGAGCTGACTGGAAAAAGCTGAGCTCACAGATAAGGCACACGAAGGATCTGGATGAGATGGACATTCATGCAGTGTATAACACACTTGACCAATATGCTGAAGATTTTTCTGACCTCGTGGTCGCCTCTGTGACAACTGATAAAGGGAAGGGAGCCGTGGACAAGCTTGCTGACACCCTTGCCCTGATGCTTGATAAGCCATCGAAGTCCGGTTCCAAGAAGGATAAGATGATAGTAGAAGAAAGTGAAAGTTCTGACAGTGAAATTGGATTTAGGAATGATTCAGATGATGATGAGCTGCATGATTTTCAGAAGCAGATAGCCCTTCTTACCTCGAGGTTCAACAATCATATGCAGATGAAGAAGAACTCCTCTAACAACAAGCTCCGCAAGTCCTCTACCAGCAACAACAGAAGAAAAGAGCGATCTTTTGAATCGTCTGAGAATGGAATTGCTGAGGATGCTCCAAGATGCTTCAACTGTGGGAAGACTGGACATCTGATGAAGGACTGCAGGATGCCTAAGAGAAGGAAGGATGCTGAATATTATAAGCAGAAGATGAATCTGAACAAGAAGAAGATGTTGCTGGCGATGGAAGAAAGTACTGAGAAGAGTGCCCTCATGGCTGAAAAGGATCACTGGATGGATGATTCTGATGAGGAAGAGAATCTGGCCTTGATGGCAGTTGTTGAAGAAGAAGAGAAAGAGAAGGATGCTAAGAAGGAAGGAAAGATGAAGTCAACCCCTGCTGCTGATGAAAAAGAAAAAGACAAAGCTGAGGAGAAGAAGAACCTGCCTACTGCAACCAATGCTGATGAAATGACTGCCCTGTCTGCTGAGAACAGGAATGCTGACAATGAAGTAAGTACCTCTAATTCATCTAATCATACTTGTTCTAGAACTGATATGCATGATAAATTTAAGGAGCTAGAGGTGAATTACAAAAGGTTGTATGAGGTATATAATCAACTGCGTGAAAAACAGACATGCTCAAACATTAAGATAATCAATTCAGAGAAAACAATCACTAAACTCACAACTGAGAATAAGCGACTTAGTGCTAGTGAGAAAGAGTTGACAGAGAAACTTAGAACAACTGAAAAAGAAAGAATTAGGCTTTTTGGTGTCAATAACTTGCTAATGGAAAGAAGGGGTGCTCTGTATACTAAAATCAAAGAACTCGAAGACCTGTTAGCTAAGAGGGACCAAACAGACCAAACCATTTTTCTTAACCAGCCTAAGGACACTCGTTTCTATAACGCCAAAGAAGGCTTGGGTTTGACCAATCCTCAGAACCTGAAAAAGGTCAACTGTAGACAACTCTATGATGTTAGATACATGAAAATAGGATTGACCTAACTCATGGCCTTCACTGGAGCTGAAGAAACGAATGCCCTTGAGGATGAAAAGAGAAAGACAAAGGCTGGTGTCGAAGTCCCTTTTTGACTACACAGAGTTAAACAAGAGCTACAAAACCAAAGCACTCCCTTTGACCCCAGCTGAAGAAATCTTGACCTATCCTCCTGAAAAGGAAGCTGAGAAAGACGGAGAGGAGGCTTCCACTTCTGAACCAATTGAGAAACCAGCTTACATTCCACCATTGGTGAGAAAGTTTGCTGAGTTAAAAGAATCTTTTGAAAAGGAAAAGCAGGCTTTAGAAAAAGAAAAGGATGAACTTTTAAAAGAAATAACCTCTTTGAAAACCGCCTCTCAGTCTAATACAGCTTCTCAATCCTCTTCCCCTTCTACATCTAAAAACTCTTCTGAAAATTCAAGCGATAGTTTTAAGACTTCTCCTTCTCACCCCAAGTCTCATTCTCCGACAGGGAAAGAGGTGAAGAAGAGAGTCGAGAAGAAAGGAGAGTGGATTGAAGACAAAATAAGAAGGAAGAAGAGAGAAGAAGAGTCGAGATTAAGAAATAAATGTCAACGGTCGAGCGCCATATTTTATGTTAAGAATAAGTCTAGTTCTAGCATTAGTGAGCCCTCTACTAGTTATGCTAAAAGAGTGGCTCCTAAGTCTTCTGGTTCTAAGATTTCTGTCTCGAATCGTTGTACTAAATGTGTTTCTCTGGATTGTGTTAAATTAATGAAATGTTGTTGTTATAAGTCTGTTCCTTCTTGCAAAGCAAATGATCCTGTGATTGTTGATAATGTTGTGAATAAGCCCAAGATTGATAGGGTGAATGTTGAGAGTGAGGTTAAATTGCCATTTTTAAGGTATCCTCTCAAGATTCACTCAGTCAAACATCTGAGAAGGCTATCACGTGAACCAATTTTGAAAGATCATTTATCTGAACAATCACTTAGGACAAATGAAAGTTCCCTCGCTCCAAAAGTAAAACAAATCAAACAAAAATGGGTTCCTAAGGCTGAAGCAGAACAATTAAAAATGAAAAACACTTCTCAATCAGCCAGCCTAGGATCCCAAATCAAAAAGAAGTTGGAATATTTGCTCAATGTTGATAAGGAAGGACCCATCTGGCGATGGGTACCTAAGCGAAACTAATCTGTTTTGCAGGTCAGTCATGTGTGGCATCTTGATTCGGGTTGCTCGTCACACATGACTGGACAGATTGAACTACTGAGCAACTATTCTGAAAGGTTTGGAGGAAATGTGAGGTTTGGGAACAATGTGATGGTCCCGGATAGAGGTAAAAGTCTAGAGGGGGGGGGGGGTGAATAGACTTTTAAATCTTTTTCAACTTTGTGAAGTTTTCCCTCTAGATGAGTTGATCTATAATCTTTTAAGAGATTAATAGATGCACAGCGGAAGTCTTTAACCTCTTTATACTTGGTGTGAGACAACTTTCTAGTTTAGATGATGTTTAGACTGGTGACAAGAGGAAGTAGGCTTGGCAGTAGACTGGTGAGCAGATAACTGCTTAGTCTACTGCTGCACAGGCAGTTTGCTGACTGGCAGGCAACTGCTGAGTTAGCAGTCGACTGGTGGGCAGGTTGCTGCTGAGGCAACTGTTAAGAACAGGATGACTCTTGGATGGCTTTTTGTTCTGGCTTGTTATGGCGTTCGGAAAGACACATATAAATGGGCAGTGGGCTCAGCAGGAGGGTGAAGTCCAGGGTACTGCTGAGGCACCTTCTGAGTGAAAGATAGCTTCTAGTGGAAAACACTCTCAAGGAGAGTGAGTTATTAAGCAGTAGGCTAAGCAGTACAGTCGATGAAGACTACTGCTTAGGATGCTGCTGGCAAACTACAATCCTTTAGTGAGATGTGTTTGGTGTGTGCTTCTGTATGTATGAAAGTAAATCAACACACGATGTATCCTGGTTCAGAGGTGGTGTAATCCTCCTACATCCAGTCCCACCCTATTTCAGATGGATTTCCACTAAAGTATTCAGCCCAATACAATTAGTGCCAATCTAGCCTTGACAACTCTGGCCTAGATTGAAGGTTTTTCACGATGAGTATAACACCACTCAAAGTTACTCAGTCCTTAGACTTTTCTCAATTGATCCAGTGGGGATCAAAAGGTACTCTATCTATCTAACCACACTTTAGGATCCGAACAACTGTTCTCCTAAGTGTTTACAACAACTTGTTTACAAGAAAATTTCTATCCTCCAACTAGAAACTAAGCTCTAAAAGTGTAATCGTGTATGATCTTAGTCTAAGAGCTTAGTGAAGCATGAGTCTAAGCAGAGAGCAAAGTTTAACATGCACTTTCTCTTTTGCTAGATATCTTTTGAATGTTTGAAGTGAATACTCTACTTAGATGACTCAAAAACTTGATTTTATTACTCATGCTTCTGCCTATTTTATAGGCCTTTTGAGCAGATCAATCTCCTCCGTTGGTTGAGAGGAGTTGATCGTAGTCGCTGAAAGAGTTGTACTCTTTGTCTTCATGTGTTGGAGCAAGATAAGGAGATAATCTTTGCCGATCAGTTCTTCTTCGAGAGATCACTTCTTGTGTATCATCATCACCTTTTGGGACCCATGTACAATTTCTTGCATTAAATGCTTTTTAGCCTTACGCCTTTGTTATACGGCTTATCCCTGCATGTCACTGTGCACCAAGTAAATTATGTACTGGAGGTAAAAACATTTACCCTGGTGAATTTCCAGCAAAATTTATTTGGAGCATTTGTTCAACACTTCCCACTTCTTAGTTTTATTTGTGTATCAAAATAAAGTTATACTGGTAGGATTTTAATGTCCTTTTTAAGGTAACAAAAATTACCTAAATGTATTTTAAGTTTCCAGTATACTTTATTTGATACATTTTATTAATCATGACTTATTAGGTGGTGGAGGTGTTCATTTATTGGTATAGTGGCATCATCAAAATCTATCACTCGTTGGGTACTAACAATTTCCCCCTTTTTGATGATGCCAAAACTATGCCAAGCAGGACAGATCTCCTTTAGTTCAAAAGGAGAATAATGCAATGTTTTATAGTCACTTTCAGACTATTTGCAGCTGCCTTCTTTGCTGCTATCTGTCTTCTTGAGGAGGGTCCTGCTGAGGTGTCTTCCCCCTTTTTGGCAGCATCTTCCGGTTGGACCTTTTTGAAGATCTCTTCAACCTCTTCTTTTGAACAAGCTTTTCTCTCCTTGGATTGTTCTGACTCGTGGGCCAGCTTTTAGAGATCATCGCCCAGCTTTCAGAAGGTTTCTTAAGTATTCTTCTGAAGTGTGATGAAGCTCTTAGCGATGTCTTGAGTAAGTGACTCATAGGACTGAGCATGTGTTTGTTGTCCGCTGGGTAATTTTGAGTGTGAAGTCCAACAAGGCAGGGAATTCTTTTCTTGTGGTCTGTGAATCTGCTGTAGTATCCCTAGTCTCCTGCTTCTAGAAGTGTCTAGTGGCAGGGACCTCTGCTGAGCCTTCTTCTTTTTCTTTTGTTTCGGACCTTGTTGCTTCAATCCCTTGTTTTTGAGTATCATTCCCCTTAAGATGATGCTCCTTATGATTGAAATAGATAGGTTCCCCCTGAGTTGATGCAACATCAATTTTTAAGTTGATCAAGATCATCGAGCATTCCAAGCTCCTGCCTTAGGGAATTGAACCGTGCTTCACTGAGAGGCTTTGTGAAGATATCAGCTAGTTGTTTTTCTGTGGGGATGTACTCCAATTTGATGGTTTTCTTCTCAACATGCTCTCTGATGAAATGGTGCCTGATTTCAATGTGTTTGGTTCTTGAGTGAAATACAGGATTATGAGTGATCGCAATTGCACTTGTGTTATCACACAGAATGCTAATTTCTTTAGTCTCTTCTCCATAATCCTTCAATTGTTGCTTCATCCATAGTACTTGAGCACAGCAGCTGCCTGCAACTATATATTCAGCTTCAGCAGTGCTAGTAGCAATTGAGTTTTGTTTCTTGCTGAACCAAGAGACAAGTCTTCCACCAATTAATTGACAAGTTCCTGAGGTGCTTTTTCTATCAATTTTGCATCCAGCAAAGTCAGAGTCCGAATAACCATAGAGTTCAAAATCTCCATTTGTTGGGTACCATAATCCAGAGTTAGGATTGCCTTTTAGATACCTCAGAATCTTCTTGGCAGCTAGAAGATGGCTTTCCTTAGGTTTAGATTGAAACCTTGCACACACACCAACTGAGTAGGAAATATCTGGCCGACTAGTGGTGAGATATAACAAGGAACCAATCAGACCTCTGTAAAGTGTGGGATCAACATCTTTGCCATCTTCATCCTGACTTAGACTTTGGGATGCATTCATGGGTATTTTCACAGTGGACTTGTTTTCAACTTTGAACTTTTTCATGAGATCTCTTGTATATTTTGCTTGGTTTGTCACGCCCCGGACCCACCGGACACGTCAACAACCCGCCGTATAGTACGAACGGTCAACCGCAGTCCAACTCATCCATACTATACAAGGCGTCTTGAATACCATTCACAATAGTACATCCATAAACAATCACAATGTAAAACATTTAATTTAAGCAGCGGAAACATTAATATAATATCCGAGCCACACGTGGCAAACACGGGCATACAAGCCCCAAATAAATATTCAAAATAATATCCATGAGCATTATTTAGATTGTTTTCAAAACAGAAACGGAAGAAGCACGAACCACGTCTTCTTCCCTTGATCTCCCCGAAGCAACGGGTGGTGGCAGCAACTCTTCAAGTTCTACCTGAAACTGTGAGGTGGCCTCCCCCGTGAAGGGGAGGTCAGTACTTGGAAGCATTTGACAAGTACAATGACAACTATACTAAGTATAATCAATGTTTCAATTTCTTAAGACCCTCAAATAGAGTGATATTATATCGTAGGCCGTAACCCCCGGTTACCCTGTTTTATAAATATACTTACTTTATATAAAGTCAAGTAGTCGGCCCGTGGGCCCATATTCATTTAGAATTTTCCATTTTCACTTTCCGTGACCATGAGTCACGACAACCCCATAGGGTTCCCTCGAGTCCCGATTGTATAGCAAGGGCTCGGCCCAACTACATTTCTATACAATCCTTTAGCTCAATTTGATATATCTAAATTTGTATGGCAAGGGCTCGGCCCAACTACGTTTCCATACCAACCATAACTTCATGGCAAGGGCTCGGCCCAACTACGTTTCCATGAAGATCACAATGCATGGCAAGGGCTCGGCCCAACTACGTTTCCATGCTAATCACGTTACATGGCAAGGGCTCGGCCCAACTACATTTCCATGTAATCCTAGAGTCCGACTCTAATTTATTTTCATAGCTCAATTCTCAAGCAAATCCTATGCCTAGAATCAATTCACTTGGATAGCCTTTAGGCCTACCCCTAACACACCTTAGTGTTCATACAATTCGACCTTAAAGCATCTCTTAAGACTACTTAAGGCATATCTATTCACAATCCTATCTCTTAGGATTAATTCCATCATTTATTTATATAAATCTCCCGACTAGTATTTCGATACTAGTCGAATAACCTTAGAACAACCAAGTTCTAAATTCATGGCCAAATGGTTTATCTCAATTGATTTTCCAATCCAAATATGATTTAATCCCAATATCAAAAATATCACTTTTACCCATTCATGAATTTCATACATGAAGTAAAAGTATATTTTATCACAATTTTCATAGTTAATTCCATTACCATACCATTTCTTTCATATCACATAATCATACACAATTTCTTACAAATTTGTATATTATGCTCTTTTCCTTATAGACAATAGTCTTCTCATTCTTAGGCATTATTAATCATTAATAATCCTTAAAAAACATATTTAATTACCTTAGGTAATCTCATGAAATTAACCCAAAGATTATAAGCAATATAGTCAGCCATCCTCACCTTATGAAGTGCTGAAATAGTTGCCTTTATTAAGCCCTCCGATCAACCCCGTTCTGAACCGATCGAAAGCGAAAAATCTGGGCAGAAGGTGAAAGCCGGGCGGCTTTCACGAAAGCTGGGCGGCTTTCGTCGTCTGCTACTACGAACAGCCTCCTACACTTGGCGGTTTCCGGCGGTTTCAACTCCTATCGATTCCACGACTCTTCTAAGTTAAATACCCCCACTTTATAACAATATTACACACTTTTAAACGTGTAAAACTCATGGTTTAATCCACCATATGATTTCTTAAAAATCATATCAAATAAACTAGTTAGAAGTGTTTGATGAGTTCTTACCTCAACCTCAAACTATTTCTTGTTGGATTCTTTTCCCCTTGCTTCTTCCAAGCTAGGACTTGCTAGAGCTATCACAGGCCTCTCTCTCCCTTGCTCTTGTGCGTATGGTGTGGAAAGGATAGAGGAAGTATCCTTAATCAATCCCACCCCCAATCAATAGTAGACAAGGCCAAAAGGGAGTGGGTGTGTGTCTTGCACATCACCTCACTCAACACTCCGCCCCAAACCATGCTAGCTTGTCCCCTTCCCATTATTTGGGTCTAATAGTGTGTAAAAGTTTACCCCAAGTGGGTGTGGAAAGTCCCTCCCAATTATTCCTGCTATTTTTGGCAGGTTGGGCCAAAATAGCACTCGGGTTGTCCAAATATTTTATCAACTTCGGTTGGCATTTTATTGGGCTCCTATAATTATTATGATAACCCAACTAAATATTTGGTAGCCCATTCTCATATAATGGACCCGATATATAATTTAATTAATCTCACATTAATTAAATATTCCAATCAATCATACGAAATTTATTCGCTAGGAATTTCAAATACATGTCAACTTTCAAATTCGAGTACATCCCGGCGCGGTGTCACAAGTTCACCCCCCCTTAACGGGAATTTCGTCCCCGAAATTCAAAAATGCTCATTCAAAAAGGAATGCATATTGTTCCTTCATTAAGGCTTCCGTTTCCCAAGTTTCTTCTTCGACTCGGTCACTTTTCCAAAGGATTTTCACCATTGGAACTTTCTTGCTCCTTAGTTTCTTTACTTGCCTATCAAGTATTCTCACCGGTCGTACGGCGTAGTTCAAGTCTTCACGTATTTCCACAGGTGGTTTTTCTAACACGTGAGACGGATCCGGCACATATTTCTTTAGCATAGACACGTGGAACACGTTATGTATCTTCTCCAATTCTGGAGTCAGTTGCAATCGGTATGCTACGGCCCCGATTCTTTCGAGAATCACAAATGGCCCGATGTATCGTGGGTTAAGTTTCCCTCGGCTTTGAAATCGGATGATTCCCTTCCAGGGTGAAACCTTCAAGAATACCTCATCTCCCACCTTAAACTCTAAGGCTCTCCGGCGTTTATCGGCATAGCTCTTCTGTCTATCCTGGGCCGCCTTAAGCCTATCGCGAATCGTCTTCACCTTTGACTTGGTGATCTCCACCAATTCTGTGCTCTCAAGCTTGGCCATGCCAACCTCGTCCCAACACAACGGTGTACGACATCGCCTCCCATACAATGCCTCGTATGGAGGCATGCCAATACTCGCCTGATAACTGTTGTTATAGGCAAACTCTACCAGTGCTAGATGGTTGTCCCAACTTCCTTGGAACTCCAATGCACAAGCTCTCAACATGTCTTCTAATATCTGTATGACCCTCTCAGATTGTCCATCCGTCTGTGGATGAAAAGCAGTGCTAAACTTCAATTTCGTTCCCATAGACTCTTGGAACTTCGGCCAAAATCGTGATGTGAATCGTGGATCCCTGTCGGACACAATGGTTATAGGAACGCCATGTAGCCTCACGATCTCATCCACATACAACTTGGCTAACCTCTCAAGTGCATAGGTAGTGTTGATAGGTAGAAAATGTGCACTCTTTGTAAGCCTATCAACCACAACCCATACGGCATCATAATTCTTCACTGTCCGTGGTAGCCCTACCACGAAATCCATAGTCACATGCTCCCATTTCCACTCGGGAATGGAAAGTGGCTGCAATAACCCAGCTGGATGCTGATGTTCTGCCTTAACTTGCTGGCAAGTAAGGCATCTACTGATGTACTCGGCTATTTCTCTCTTCATACCAGACCACCAGTAACTTTCTTTCAGATCACGGTACATTTTCGTACCTCCCGGGTGCATAGCATACGCCGATGAATGAGCTTCCTCTAAGATGGACTTTCGGAGCCCCTCATCCGATGGTACACACACTCGGTCACGAAATAATAAGAGACCATCATCTCTTTCCCTGAAATCCTCAACCGGTCCCGCTAGCATGCGTTCACGGACCTTCATCAGTTCTTCGTCAGTTTCTTGACCCTTCTTGATCTCATCAAGTAATGTGGGTCTCACCTCGAATCTAGCTAACAAGGCACCATCGCTAGATATCTTCAATTGGGCTCTCGATGCCCTCAAACTAGTCAACAATGCCCCAGACGAACTTTTTCGGCTCAAGGCATCCGCCACCACGTTGGCTTTACCGGGGTGGTACTCAATGATAAGATGGTAGTCTTTTATCAACTCCATCCATCGCCTCTGTCTCATGTTTAACTCCTTCTGAGTAAACACGTACTTCAAGCTCTTGTGGTCAGTGTATATGTGGCATGTCTCCCCGTAGAGATAATGTCTCCATATCTTAAGTGCAAACACCACTGCCCCGAGCTCCAAATCATGAGTAGGATAATTTACCTCATGTTTCTTCAATTGTCGTGAAGCATAGGCAATTACCCTCCCCATTTGCATCAACACACATCCAAACCCTTGGATGCTGGCATCACTATAGACATCATACCCCATACCCTGTTTGGGTAATGCGAGTACCGGTGCCTCGGTCAATCTCCTCTTTAGTTCAATGAAACCTTTCTCACATTTGTCATCCCATACAAACTTAGCTCCTTTACGAGTGAGCTTCGTCAATGGCGACGCCAAAACAGAGAACTTCTCCACGAACTTTCTGTAGTAGCCTGCTAACCCAAGAAAACTACGAATTTCCTTGACGTTCTTTGGCCTCTCCCATTCGGTAATGGCTTCTATCTTCTTGTTATCAACCGCAATTCCCGATCCCGAAACCACATGCCCGAGAAAGCCAATCTCCTTCAGCCAAAATTCACATTTGGAAAATTTGGCATAGAGTTGCTTCTCCCGTAGCGTCTCGAGAACAAGTATCAAGTGCTCCTCATGCTCTTCTTCACTCTTTGAGTAAATTAAGATGTCATCTATGAACACAATCACGAATTGGTCCAAGTATTTATGGAATACTCGGTTCATCAAGTCCATGAATGCCGCCGGGGCGTTTGTTAACCCAAACGACATAACAAGGAACTCAAAATGCCCATACCTTGTGCGGAAAGCACTCTTCGGTATGTCCTCCTCCTTAATCTTCAATTGATGGTACCCCGACCTCAAGTCAATCTTTGAAAACACGGTTGCCCCTCGTAGTTGATCAAACAAGTCATCAATCCTAGGCAAAGGATACCTATTCTTGATTGTGACCTTGTTCAGTTGACGATAGTCAATGCACATTCGAAGTGTTCCATCCTTTTTCTTCACAAAAAGGACCGGAGCTCCCCACGGGGAGTGACTTGGTCTAATGAAACCGTTATCCAAAAGCTCTTGCAATTGGGTTTTCAACTCGTTAAGTTCTGCGGGTGCCATACGATATGGCGGTATAGAGATTGGTTTGGTGCCGGGCTCAACCTCGATCACGAACTCAATCTCCCTGTCGGGTGGAAGTCCCGGTAAATCTTTAGGAAAGACATCCGGATACTTGCACACCACCCTCACATCATCAATGTTTGTCTCTTCTTTTGTTTTGTCTACCACGTATGCTAGATATGCGTGGCAACCCTTTCTCATCATACTCCTAGCTCTCACGGCGGATATGATACAACTATTGGATTTGGCCCGATCCCCCTCGAAGCGTAAGGTTACTCCTTCACCGCCTTCGAGTTCAAGTATCTTTGTGTAGCAATCGACCCTAGCATGATGTTTCTCAAGCCAATCCATCCCCAGGATTGCATCGAATTCAATCATACTCAGCGGTACGAAATCACACGTCAAGTTTTGGCCCTCCACTTCCACCTCACACGATGGATAGTGGCTATCTCTCTCGATGTCTTCCCCTAGAGGTGTGGATACCAATAGGGCTTGAGCCATCGGTACGAGTGGTTCTTTGAATCCCCCGGCAAACGCCTCACTCACGAATGATCGTTGCGCCCCGGTGTCAATGAGGATTCTTGCGTCTCTCCCGTTAATCTTTAGTGTTCCTACATTCATAAGCAATGTAAGGCACACTCCCCACTCATTAGACTCATTTCTTGGGTTATAGAGTACCCCGGCTATGGTTTGGATGATCGTCATCTAACGCCCCATCCCGATTCCATCCCGGTTCCCACCCAAAAATCACACCGTGCACCAATAAGGGAAAGCCGGCCGCTTTCCGTTAAAGCCGGCCGGTTTTCGTACCTTGGCCTTCGGCTCGGAATGGCGGGTTACGTAAGCCGGCCGGTTTTTGCCAAAGCCGGCCGGTTTTCGGTCACCGAAGGAATTACAAAGTTTTCATTTATAAAAGCCGGCCGGTTCTTACGATTGCCGGCCGGTTTTCATTAGTAGCACCTCACCCGGAGATGCCTGAACACAAGCCGGCCGGTTTTTACGAAACCCGGCCGGTTTTCCTCCGCCGAAAGATTTTAACAAAATTAAGTACGAAAGCCGGGCGGCTTTCGTCAAAGTCGGGCGCCTTATAGTCACCGTAGAATTTTGCAAGAAATTCGAAAGCGGAAGCCGGGCGGCTTCCGTCAATGCCGGGCGGCTTTCGTCCCAGGTGGATATAATTTCCCTTCCTCGAGCTAAAAACATGCCCGGTTGGCCAAAGGCCTTACAACTTGTTCATTTAAACACTTATATTGTTCAACAAGGATTAACGTCAAAAGTTTAAGGAGTTACCCGCAACCGAGTCCGGATTAGCACGAGCATCGGCTTCCGTCATTGCATAGACCCTAGCTTGGGCCTTCCCTTGGTTCACGGAGGGTGCGTTGCTTGTACTTGGCCCGCCGTGCCCCGTGCTCCCATGAGGTACTCCTGCCCGGTTCCTACTTGCCGTAGTCCCGCTGCTAGGTCCTGCACCCATGGCTCGCCCAAGTTGTGGGCAATTCGATCTCAAGTGTCCTGCCTCCCCACATTGGTAACACCGTGGGGGATCACGGCACTTGCCCGAGTGGTTTCTTTTGCAATTGTTGCACCTCATTACGCCCGAGCCCTGCGACCTCGAACCTTGCCCTCCTGGGCCTTGATTTCCCCTAGATGGGGGTGCGGGTGTTCTAAAAGATCCACCTCCCCCGTGGTTCCCCCTTTTGCTAGAACCTTGAGGGCCGATGCTCTCCCATTTCCTTTTCTTCGCCTCCTCGGCGTTTTTCATCTTCCTTTCCTCCCATTCTTTCTCTCCTTTCAAACCTTGTTCAACCACCTGACTAAACGTCATGTTTGGCAATTGTGTTGCCCTCTCACGCACGTCTAAATCCAAGGCATCCCAAAAGTGGTTAACCATTCGGTTTTCGTCGCAAGCATACTCCGGTATGAACTCGGCAAGCTCCCTGAATTTATGCTCAAGTTGCCTCACGGTATACTTGCCTCCTTGGGTCAAGTTGGTGTATTCCCTCCTTTTCAAGTTCACCTCAAAGTCGGAGTAGTATTGGTTGAAGAATTCCTGCCGGAAATCCTCCCAAGTGACATTCTCACCATACTTCCCCTTGACTCCGTCCCACCACGTGGACGCCATTCCTTCTAGCAACCTCGTTGCTACTCTCATCTTCATGTTTGGCGGCAGTTGCATATCAAGAGCCGCTTCATTGAATCTCTTGATCCACTCGGCCGCAATGGAGATGTCTCCCGTTCCATCAAACGGTTTACACCCCAAGTCTCTTGCCTCTTTGAGGTACTTTGAGATCCTTATTATTGGGACCTCAGCACCCCGATCTACTCGGGACTCTACATGTCCTCTAGATCCCACATGGCTTCCTCTTCTTGAAGCCGCTCCCAAAGCACGCCTAGCCCGGCGCCTTTGGCGATCCTGTTGATATTGACGGAGTAGTTCCTCCATCCTTTCTAGAGCGTCATCATCATCGCTCCCCTCATCATCATCATCATATTCCCCATCATATGGGGTCTCAACCGGCTCTGTTCCCGGTTGATACGTCGAATCCTCCTCGGACTCATAAGACTCATTTACTGTTTCAACATGACCGTCACTCACGGTCTGAGCTTGGCCTCCACGGCCTTGTCCCCTGGACACTCTAGAAGCCCCTCTACTGCCTTGCACGGACCCTCTCGGTGCCTGGCCAGTCGGGTTCCTTCTAGTTACTTTCCCGGTACGTTCCATTTCTGAAAGAAATTGAGAATGAGTCATTAGACTCGTATCAAATGTCAATTGACGGATAAGTACTTAAGACATCCTTTGGCTCAAGTCGCCGCCATGCCAATTGTTAAGGGTACCATCTTAACAATTAGAGACCTTGCAACTCAAGTACCAAAAGTTCTATAAGTACAAAACTTTATGCTCATGGTTTCCAAAATCATTTTCAAAAAGGAATTTTGAAGCTTCATTATGAAGTTTACGGACTAAGGCTCTGATACCAATTAAATTGTCACGCCCCGGACCCACCGGACACGT
This sequence comes from Cuscuta epithymum, assembly GCA_945859915.1. Classification (NCBI taxonomy): domain Eukaryota; kingdom Viridiplantae; phylum Streptophyta; class Magnoliopsida; order Solanales; family Convolvulaceae; genus Cuscuta; species Cuscuta epithymum. The sequence goes on along the minus strand of CAMAPF010000276.1, from coordinate 144,900 downwards.
CAACAACCCGCCGTATAGTACGAACGGTCAACCGCAGTCCAACTCATCCATACTATACAAGGCGTCTTGAATACCATTCACAATAGTACATCCATAAACAATCACAATGTAAAACATTTAATTTAAGCAGCGGAAACATTAATATAATATCCGAGCCACACGTGGCAAACACGGGCATACAAGCCCCAAATAAATATTCAAAATAATATCCATGAGCATTATTTAGATTGTTTTCAAAACAGAAACGGAAGAAGCACGAACCACGTCTTCTTCCCTTGATCTCCCCGAAGCAACGGGTGGTGGCAGCAACTCTTCAAGTTCTACCTGAAACTGTGAGGTGGCCTCCCCCGTGAAGGGGAGGTCAGTACTTGGAAGCATTTGACAAGTACAATGACAACTATACTAAGTATAATCAATGTTTCAATTTCTTAAGACCCTCAAATAGAGTGATATTATATCGTAGGCCGTAACCCCCGGTTACCCTGTTTTATAAATATACTTACTTTATATAAAGTCAAGTAGTCGGCCCGTGGGCCCATATTCATTTAGAATTTTCCATTTTCACTTTCCGTGACCATGAGTCACGACAACCCCATAGGGTTCCCTCGAGTCCCGATTGTATAGCAAGGGCTCGGCCCAACTACATTTCTATACAATCCTTTAGCTCAATTTGATATATCTAAATTTGTATGGCAAGGGCTCGGCCCAACTACGTTTCCATACCAACCATAACTTCATGGCAAGGGCTCGGCCCAACTACGTTTCCATGAAGATCACAATGCATGGCAAGGGCTCGGCCCAACTACGTTTCCATGCTAATCACGTTACATGGCAAGGGCTCGGCCCAACTACATTTCCATGTAATCCTAGAGTCCGACTCTAATTTATTTTCATAGCTCAATTCTCAAGCAAATCCTATGCCTAGAATCAATTCACTTGGATAGCCTTTAGGCCTACCCCTAACACACCTTAGTGTTCATACAATTCGACCTTAAAGCATCTCTTAAGACTACTTAAGGCATATCTATTCACAATCCTATCTCTTAGGATTAATTCCATCATTTATTTATATAAATCTCCCGACTAGTATTTCGATACTAGTCGAATAACCTTAGAACAACCAAGTTCTAAATTCATGGCCAAATGGTTTATCTCAATTGATTTTCCAATCCAAATATGATTTAATCCCAATATCAAAAATATCACTTTTACCCATTCATGAATTTCATACATGAAGTAAAAGTATATTTTATCACAATTTTCATAGTTAATTCCATTACCATACCATTTCTTTCATATCACATAATCATACACAATTTCTTACAAATTTGTATATTATGCTCTTTTCCTTATAGACAATAGTCTTCTCATTCTTAGGCATTATTAATCATTAATAATCCTTAAAAAACATATTTAATTACCTTAGGTAATCTCATGAAATTAACCCAAAGATTATAAGCAATATAGTCAGCCATCCTCACCTTATGAAGTGCTGAAATAGTTGCCTTTATTAAGCCCTCCGATCAACCCCGTTCTGAACCGATCGAAAGCGAAAAATCTGGGCAGAAGGTGAAAGCCGGGCGGCTTTCACGAAAGCTGGGCGGCTTTCGTCGTCTGCTACTACGAACAGCCTCCTACACTTGGCGGTTTCCGGCGGTTTCAACTCCTATCGATTCCACGACTCTTCTAAGTTAAATACCCCCACTTTATAACAATATTACACACTTTTAAACGTGTAAAACTCATGGTTTAATCCACCATATGATTTCTTAAAAATCATATCAAATAAACTAGTTAGAAGTGTTTGATGAGTTCTTACCTCAACCTCAAACTATTTCTTGTTGGATTCTTTTCCCCTTGCTTCTTCCAAGCTAGGACTTGCTAGAGCTATCACAGGCCTCTCTCTCCCTTGCTCTTGTGCGTATGGTGTGGAAAGGATAGAGGAAGTATCCTTAATCAATCCCACCCCCAATCAATAGTAGACAAGGCCAAAAGGGAGTGGGTGTGTGTCTTGCACATCACCTCACTCAACACTCCGCCCCAAACCATGCTAGCTTGTCCCCTTCCCATTATTTGGGTCTAATAGTGTGTAAAAGTTTACCCCAAGTGGGTGTGGAAAGTCCCTCCCAATTATTCCTGCTATTTTTGGCAGGTTGGGCCAAAATAGCACTCGGGTTGTCCAAATATTTTATCAACTTCGGTTGGCATTTTATTGGGCTCCTATAATTATTATGATAACCCAACTAAATATTTGGTAGCCCATTCTCATATAATGGACCCGATATATAATTTAATTAATCTCACATTAATTAAATATTCCAATCAATCATACGAAATTTATTCGCTAGGAATTTCAAATACATGTCAACTTTCAAATTCGAGTACATCCCGGCGCGGTGTCACATGGTTGATGAAGATACCTTGAGGAGTTTGCTTTACTTGTAGTCCCAAGAAATAATTCAACTCTCCCATCATGCTCATCTCAAACTTGTTTTGCATGAGAGTTGAAAATTTCTTGCATAGTGCTTGGTTTGAACTTCCAAAGATTATGTCATCAACATAAATTTGGACAAGCAGCAAGTATGGACCTTCTTCAATTTTGAATAGTGTCTTGTCTACTTTTCCTTTAGTAAACCCATTATTCACCAAATATTCGGAGAGAGTGTCATACCATGCTCTTGGGGCTTGTTTGAGTCCATACAGAGCTTTATGCAGTTTGTAGACTAGATCCTTCTCTCTGTTGACTTCAAATCCAGGAGGTTGCTCCACATAGACCTCCTCTTCTAGTAGACCATTTAGGAATGCACTTTTCACGTCCATTTGAAAGACAGTGAATTGCTTATGGGCAGCATAAGCCAAGAAAATTCTTATAGCCTCAAGTCTAGCAACCGGAGCAAAGGTTTCGTCAAAATCTATCCCTTCCTCCTGGCAGTAGCCTTTGGCTACTAGTCTTGCCTTGTTCTTGATAATTGTACCTTCCTCATCCATCTTGTTTCTGAACACCCATTTGGTTCCTATCACATGTTGATGATAGGGTCTGGTCACAAGCTCCCACACATTGTTTCTTTCAAATTGGTTGAGTTCTTCTTGCATGGCTTGTATCCAGTCAGAGTCAAGTAGGGCTTCTTCAATTTTCTTGGGTTCAGATTGTGAGATGAAACATGAGAACAGTGCTTCTCTTTGGATTGATGATCTGGTACGAACTCCTTCATGGATGTTTCCAATAATCTGTTGTGGTGGGTGTTGATTCAGCCATCTGATATCAGATGTCTGATTAGAGTTAGTTTTCATTGGTTGGTCGTCCTCCTCATCTTCTTCACTGTCCTCTGGTAGAATAGGATACTTAGGAGTTTCATGAGTTCCTAAAAGGGGGTTTGTTGGTGAGCCATTTGCTGGCAGTGTGCTGTGGTCAGAGGCAACTGCTGGCAGTGGGCTGCCTTTGGAGTTAACTGCTTCCACCATCATTTCATCCTTTTTAGCATAATCATTTGGAAGGCAGCTTGGAGCCTTTCCTGTGTCCTTCTTTGATTTGGATGACTCGCCTTTATCTAATGATTGAGCAGTGGAGTGGTTTTCAAAAATCACATGGATTGATTCTTCCACCACCAGAGTTCTTTTGTTGAGGATTCGGAATGCCTTGCTTGTTGCTGAGTATCCCAGGAAGATTCCTTCATCAGATTTGGGATCAAATGGCTTGAGATAGTCTTTTCCATTGTTTAGAATGAAGCATTTGGATCCAAACACATGGAAATGACTAACATTAGGCTTCCTTTCTTTCCATAGTTCATATGGAGTCTTTTTGTAAGTCTTATGAATGAGACTTCTATTCTGGGTGTAGCAAGCAGTGTTGATTGCTTCTGCCCAAAATCTTTTGGGTAAGCCAGCTGCTTCTAAGATTGTCCTTCCGGCTTCCTTGAGAGTCCTGTTTCTTCTCTCAGCAACACCATTTTGTTGAGGTGTTCTTGCAGCTGAAGTTTGGTGATGGATTCCATTTTCTTTACAGTACTGAATTACTATAGAGTTGAGGAATTCAGTACCTCTGTCTGATCGGATCTTCTGGATTGAGAGACTTTTCTCATTTTGAATTAGTTTCATCAGTTCTGGAAGTTTCTTCTCTGTTTCATTCTTTTTCTTTAGGAATATGGTCCAAGTGTATCTAGAGTAATCATCAACTATCACCAGGGTGTATCTTTTACCACTTATACTTGTTGGTTCAACTGGTCCAAATAAGTCAAGGTGTAGTAGGCTTAAGGGCCTAGTTGATGATTCCAGTTCCTTTGATTTGAATGATACCTTGGTTTGTTTCCCTCTTTGGCAAGCATCACAGAGATGGTCTCTTTTGAAGTTGATCTCAGGAAGACCTTTCACCAATCCTTTTCTGGACAATTTGTTGATTGTTTTGAAGTTGAGATGGCTTAATTTGTTGTGCCATTCCCAACTCAAATCTGAGTCTGCCTTTGTCACCAAACAGATCCCTTCCTTTGCTGAGCTCCAATCAACAGTGTACATGTCCTTCTTCCTTCTACCAGTGAGCACAATTTTGTCATTTTTGACATCTCTAATCAAACAGATGTCTTTGGAGAATGTAACATTATAGCCATTGTCACAGAGCTGGCTTGTGCTTATGAGATTGAACTTTAATCCTTTAACATAAGATATGTTTTGGATTGTAAGTCCATTGATGGATAGGTCTCCAGCTCCTTTGGTCTCTCCTTGTTTTTCCACATTCCCAAAAGTAACTTTGGGTCCTTCTCTTGCCATAAAGTTGGACAGGAGCCGTCTGCTGCCTGTCATGTGCCTGGAGCAGCCTGAATCTATGTACCATGTTTGTGAGTCAACTGCTCCAGCACCTTCCTGTATTCATCATTGTTGAGCAGTAGCCCACAAGTTAGTGGGCAACTTCCTTTGTATAAGTTTGGGCATCCATGCCCATCTAGAACCACTTAGTTCTAAGCAGATTGGTCTATAGCCATTTGAAGTATTATAATCATAGGGGATGGCTATGTATTTGTTAATCCTTTTTCTTCTTGAAGTGGAAAATGGATTATTGACTTTTGGAGGAGACTGCTTAATGTTTTGTCTGTAGTTGGTCTTACTGGTTGATTGCCAACGGGTTCTTGGGTTTTGATGGTAGGGAAGTTTTTGATTATTCAGGAGATTGGATTTTGATTTGGGAGCTGGCAGGTTCCTTCTTATGGGAACATTTTGAGAATGGGATTTTTGGTAGATTAGCTTTCTTGTATTTTGTTGGTGGCTTGTGGAGGGTGAGTTTGGTGGGGGATACATATCCGAGTCCTCTTCTCTTCCTATTTAGAACAACTTCAGCAGTAGAGTTATCGGTTTTACTATTCATGCCGAAGTTAGTCATTTTGTTTTTCAGCTCTTTGTTCTCTTCCTCTAAGACATTGTTTTTGGTTAAGGCATCTAACAACTTGGAATGAATGGCCTTAATGTCTTGTTTTAATCTATCATTTTCTGATCTTAAGAGAACATGGTGATCTTGGACTTTCTGAAAATCTTGTAGTAAAGATTCCAATGTGACATTGGTTGGTTCAGAATCACTAGAGCTATAGGAAGAGCAGGATGTTACCTCAACATCATTGTAGTGGTCTTTGGCCATTAGGCAGTTGTTGAAGCAGTTTTCATCATCTTCGCTGAGCCATCTGCTCCTTTTTTCAGCCGTCTGCCAGGATCCCAGGCATAGTAGTGCCTCCTCTGAGTCTCCAGATGAGGAGCTTTCATCACTTGAGCTGCTCTCATCATCACTTTGGGATTCGTCCTTTCTCTTTTCACTTACAAAGGCTTGTCTCTTGCCCTTGAAGTCCTTTTTGTATTCTCCTTTTCGAGCAGTTGCCTGTTGCCCTTGATACTTTTGAGCCAGTGGTAAAGGACATTCATTCTTGTAATGTCCTGGCTGTCTACAGTTATAACATAGAATAGTGTCCTCACTTGATTGAGGTCTTCCTTGTCTCCTGGGTGGCTGATTGTATGACCTCCTTGGAACGGTACCCTCCTTTTTTATGAATCTTTTAAATTTCCTCACAAACATAGCAAACTGCTCGTCAGTGAGGAGATTATTGAGGGATTTTTCAGCAGATTTTAAAGTGCTTGGTTCAGACACTAGAGCTAGTGTCTTGTATTCATCTTCCTTCTCTTCCTTGATTTCCTTTATTTCAAATTCATAGGCCTTGAGATCACTGAAGAGTTTGTCAGTTGACAAAGTTCTGAGATCTCTACTATCTCTCATAGCAGTTACCTTCATGTCCCATTTTGATGGCAGGCCTCTCAAGATTTTAAGGGAAATTTCTTTTTGAGAAAGTTCTTTCCCAAGGTCAGAGACCTCTGCCACAATCTTCAGGAATCTGGATTCCATCTCATGGATAGATTCAGACGACAGCATTTTGAAATCCTCAAATTTTTTTAGGGCAATGGTCAGTTTATTGTCCTTCTCCTGTTCATCCCCTGCTCCAATCTTTGTTAGCTCATCCCAGACATCTTTGGCAGTTTCGCGTTTCCTGATTCTGGGAAATATAGATTCATCAACAGATTTGAAGAGAATGTCCTTGGCAATGTTGTCAAGATTGTTTCTCTTCCTGTCCTCAGTTGTCCATTCCATTTTAGGTTTTGGAATGTACACATCATCTGTCCCTTCTATGGTTCTGGATGTGATGACCTTTATTATTTTGATAGGTCCATCAGTAATTACTTCAATCATCTCATCATGTAAGGCACTGAGATGTGCTTTCATCCGAATTTTCCAGTCATCAAATTTGTTCAAGTTGAACAGAAGATTCTTGGCTAACTGACTGTCCATTTTTAGAAAGTGTTTGGGATAAAAGTGGATTTGGATCTTTAGTTCAAAAATAGTCAGAAACTGACTCTAGGAACACACCGCTCTGATACCACTTGATGGTCCCGGATAGAGGTAAAAGTCTAGAGGGGGGGGTGTGACACCGCACCCGAATGTACTTGAATTTGAAAGTGGATATGTATTGAATTTCCTAGCAAATAAAATTCGTGTAATTAATTGGCATATTTAATTAATGTGCGATTAATCAAATTATTTATCGGGTCCATTATATGTGAATAGGCTACCAAATATTTAGTGGAGCTATCATAATGTAAGGAATAAATGTAATTAGATTTTGATGATGCTATAGGATTAGAAAGCTAGAGTACCCCCAAATTAGATTTTATGTATTAGAATTTTCAATTGTAAGTATTAGTGTAGTCGACGATCAGAGTTGCTCTATTTTGGATCAGATCAGAAGTGCATCAGAACTGCTCTACCAGACTTGCTCTATGAGAACTGCTCCATCAGAGTTCTCTTACCAGAAGTCCATCAGAGTTGCACCATGAGAGTTGCTGACAAACTTGGACATCTGATAGCCAATGAGATCTACAGATCAGAGGGACTCATCAGCGAACCTATCAGAATCAGAGTTCAGTCAGAGATCAGAACTCCATCAGAACTCAACTCATCAGATAGCCATCAGAATCCAACATATCAGAAGAGCCTGATCAGAGCCCGACTAACACTTAGAAGATTTCAAGCAACATCCAACAGCTATGAATTCAACGGGTAAAAACATCCAACGGCTACAAGACTGTGCATGAAAGGAAAGCATTTAATGCACATTAAATGAGCCTGATACGCTGAAGGATTGATTGCAAATGATTGACCAAAGAATCCGGGAAGATATTTTTTAAAATAGAAACCTTCCAAAAACGGCGGTCAAGTCAACTGTACGCGCATTTAATGCAGTTGTCTCCTCCTCCAACGGGCAGACAACCTCAGTATATAAGCTACACACCGAAGAACAGAAAAACGACTTTTGCTACAACTTTTGCACACCATCATTCAAGCTCTCTTGAGATTCAAATTCTACAACCTTCAACAAGACAAGCTTACGTTGGGAAGATTCAAACTCCAAATCTTTCATCCCCAACAAACAAGCAAAGTTCATCCTGTTCTTCAACACTTCAAGAACTCCATCAAACATCATTTGTAACGAAGCAAGTTGGAGGAAAAACTCTGTTTTTCAAAGGATCTTCTGAAAAGAAGGGCGTCCAAGTAACTGCAGTAGTGAAGTGGTGATACTTCCGGGAAGCTGAGTGAAAGGACCAGCCATCAGGACGTGGAACTGCATCCTGGGTGGCAGCTAGACTTGAAGAAGACGAGGAGTGCTTCTTAAGTGCTAGGATTTAGCTTTGTAACCGATCTACTTCAAAGCTAGTGGAACAGTGGACTAGAGGAACGAGTTGTTCCTTGAACCACTATAAAAATATCCGGTGTCATTTACTTTACTGCAATTTATATTTCTGCACTTAGGATATTATCTGATTAACTCTAAGACTTGGAATCTGTGTTCAGCAGATCTTGTTTTCAGAGTTATCAGAAAGGCATTTGCCTTAGTATTTTTCTGAGGCTACCCGGACAGATCAGAATCCGCTGCCAAGGCCAGTTCTGATATCAGAACCAGCCTCTCTCTGTCATCAGAATCAGACCTTCTCTGATAAGTCAGTTTTGACTTTGAGAAAAAGTTGAAAAACCAATCAGTCTATTCACCCCCCCCCCTCTAGACTGATTACCATACTAAACGGGACCAACACATAATAATCATAGGGGTCCAATAAAACGCCAACTAAAGTTGATAAAAATATTTGGACACCCCGAGTGCTATTTTGGCCCAACTTACCGGAAATAGCGGGAATAATCGAGAGGAACTTCCTACACCCACTTGGGAACTTTCCTACATGTCTTGTAGACTCTAAATAATCAAATGGGGACACAAAAACATGGGAGGGGCGGACAAGATAGGAGGAAGGCTCCTAGAGACAAAATAACACCCCCCATGACCCATCCTTGATTTATTTTGGGAGATTGATTGCATAGAGACACTTCCCCTATCCTCTACATTATTTGGGCGACCAAAGCAAGGAGAGAAGCTCTGGGAGAGGGTCTTCACAAAGTCTCTAACTTGAGGAAAGCAATAGGAGAGGAGATCCAACACAAAAGACTTGGTTCTTGAGGTAAGAACACAAGTATTATCTTTTAACTAGTTTTTTGTGTATGATTTGTAAGAAATCATATGGTGGATTAAACATGATGTTCTACACGTTTAAAAGTGTGGAATAATGTTATAAAGTGGTGATAATTAATGTAGAAGAGTCGTGGAATCGATAGGAGTTGAAACCACCGGAAACCGCCAAGAAGGAGAAGCTGCCTGCGCAGCAGACAGACGAACATCGCCCGGCTTTTGCCAAAGCCGGCCGGCTTTTGCCCAGGCAGACCAGATTTAGCTTTTGATCGGTTTAGAACGGGGATTGATCAAAGGGCTTATCAAAGGCAACTAATCCAGCACTTCATAAGGTGAGGATGGCTGACTATGTTGTTTATAATCTTTGGGTTAATTTCGTAAGATTACCTAAAGTAGTTAAATGTTATTTTCATGGATTATTAATGATTAATAATGCCTAAATGAAAATATTGTTGTCAAATGAATAAAGGAGCATAATATACAAATTTAAGGATAAATTGTGTATGATTATGTAATATGAGCATATTGGCTTGATGAAGGGATTAACTATGAATATTATGTTGAAATATAATTTTAACTTCATATAAGGATATATGAGTGATTAAAGATTATATTTTGTATATTGATATGAACTATACTTTCAATGGAAAATTAGTTTGAGAATTGTCTATATGACTATGAACTGAAATGAGATTTTGTTGGAATTTATCCGACTAGTATAATGATACTAGTCGGGGTTTTGGAATGAAATATGTTAGAATTGATCCAAGGTTTGGATTGTAAATTGTTGAGCCTTAAGTAGTCTTAAGAGATACTAAGGTGGATAAGTGATGCTAGGGGTAGTCCTTAAGGGATACCCAAGATAAAGTGAATAATAAATTGATCCTAGGAATAGGACTGGCCTACGGGTGTATTCGGTAGTCTTTAAGGATTAGCCGATAGAGTATTGGTAATTAGTAAGGACCATGGCCCTTCCCGACTCTAGAGAGCGGGGTTGGATAGCATGGACTTACATCGTGATCACGGGTTAGGGTGGAATCCGAACCGGAGACCTTACGAGGCTCCCGACAGCGGTAACACATAAGATAGGACCCCGAATGGACCTTACCTTCCTACGGGACGATGGGTATGAGTTCAGGGGCGGGATGTTGGACTCCGGCCCGAGAGCCCGGTGAGGCCTCGGAGAGCGGTGACAAGTCTCGTAAAGGATGATAAGACCTACGGGCGGTGTCGTGCTAACGACGGGTATAATGAAATATATGAAATGGGCCGTGTGCCGACAAATAAATAAATTTACTTATTATAGAGATAATAAGTGGGAAATATAAATTATTATTTATATTATGATATCACCCTATTTTGAGGGTCTTAGAAATTGAAACATTGATTATACTTGGTATAGTTGTCATTGTACTTGTCAAATGCTTCCAAGTACTGACCTCCCCTTCACGGGGGAGGCCACCTCACAGTTTCAGGTAGGGAGTAGAGCTTGCTACCAGTGCCCGTTGCCTCGGGAAGATCTAGGAAGGAAGACGTGGTTCGTGCTTCCTCCGTCTCTATTTTAAAAACATTTCAATTAATGCTCATGGATATTTTTGAATGATTATTGGGGCTTGTATGCCCATGTTTGCCGGAGTGTGGCATAAACACTTGTATTAAACGTTTCCGCTGACTTCAATTGATTATTTTACATTATGTTTGTTTATGGATGTACTATTGTGAATGATATTCAAGACGCCTAGTATAGTATGGATGAGTTGGACCGCGGTTGACTATTCGTACTGTACGGCGGGTTGTTTACGTGTCCGGTAGGTCCGGGGCGTGACAATTAAGTTGGTATCAGAGCCTTAGTCCGTAAACTTCATAATGAAGCTTCAAAATTCTTTTGAAAATGATTTTGAAAACCATGAGCATAAAGTTTTGTACTTATAGAACTTTTGGTACTTGAGTTGCAAAGTCTCTAATTGTTAAGATGGTACCCTTAACAATTGGTATGACGGTGATTTGAGCCAAAAGATGTCTTTAAGTACCTATCCGTCACTTGACATTTGATACGAGTCTAATGGCTCAATCTAAACTTCTTTCAGAAATGGAGCCAATCGGAAGAATCACTAGGAGGAACCCGACGGGCCGTGTACCGGGTGGATCCGAACGCGGCAGCCGGGGATCCACTAGGGTGTCAAGGGGAAGGGGCCGTGGAGGCCAACAACAAACCGTGAGCGACGGTCACGTTGACACGGAGAGTGAGACTTATTGGTCCTATGAGGACTCAACCTATAGGCCGGAAACCGAGCCGGTGGAGACCCCTTACGAAGGGGATGATGATGATGTTAGTGACGAGGAGCAAGATGGCTCCTTGGCAAGAATTGAGGCGCTGCTCCAACAATACCACCGAGAGCGCGAGGAGAGGAGGGAACGCCGAAGGCGCCGGGCAGGGCAACCTTCGGGTATGGCTTCAAGAGGAGGAAGCCACAATGCATCTAGAGTCCATGTGGAACCGCATGGAGGCCGAAATGATGGAGGTCCAACCATAAGGATCTCCAAGTTTATCAAGGAAGCAAGAGACTTGGGGTGCAAACCCTTTGACGGGACCGGAGATATTTCGGTTGCCGCCCAATGGATCAAGAGGTTGAATGAAGCAGCCCTTGACATGCAAATCACGCCTAACCTTAAACTTAGAATAGCGGTAAGGTTGCTTGAGGGGATGGCATCCAAATGGTGGGATGGAACCAAGACCAAGTATGGGGAGGATGTCGTTTGGGAGGACTTCCAACGGGAGTTCTTTGCCCAATATTATTCTGATTTCGAGGTGAACAAGAAGGTTAGGGAATACACCCTCCTAACCCAAGGGGGAAACATGACAGTGAAGGAACTTGAGTACAAGTTCCGGGACCTCGCCGACTACATACCGGAGTATGCTTGTGACGAGAACCGAATGGTGAACCACTTTTGGGATGCTCTTGACTTGGAGATACGTGATAGGGCAACACAATTGCCTAACATGACTTTTGCCCAAGTAGTAGACCAAGCCTTGAAGGGCGAGAAACAGTGGGAAGAGAGGAAGAAAAGAGACGCCGAGGAGGCGAAGAAAAGAAAATGGGAGAACCATGGCCCCCAAGGTTCTAACAAGAAGGGGAACCACGGGGGAGGTGGCTCATTCAAGGCCCCCGCACCACCATCGAGGGCGAACCAAGGCCCAAGCGGGCAAAACTCGAGGTCTCAAAACTCGGGTGTACCAAGGTGCAGCAACTGCAAGAAGCTTCACCAAGGCAAGTGTCGTGATCCCCCGAGATGCTATCAATGCGGGGAGGTCGGGCACATGAAGGTGAGTTGCCCACAACTTGGGCGAGGTACGGGTTCCGGACCGAGTAGTGGGACCATGGCGAGCAGGAACCGAACGGGAAACCCGAGTGCAAGCTTGGGGCACGGTGGAGCTAGCACAAGCAATGCACCGTCCGTAAATCAAGGGAGGACCCAAGCAAGGGTCTATGCGATTACGGAGGCCGATGCACGTGCTAACCCGGACTCCGTCGCGGGTAAATTCTTGAACTTTTGATGTTTTTCCCTTGTAAACAATATAAGTGTTAAAAAGTGTACATTGTATCGCCACCGGAAATGTGTGAGTTCGAAGGAGTGGATGGATATCCACCTGGAACGAATGCCGCCCGGCTTTGACGGAAGCCGCCCGGCTTTCGCCTTCGAATTTCTTGGAAAATCCTACGGCGGCCATAAGCCGCCCGACGTTGACGAAAGCCGCCCGGCTTTCGTGCTTGATTTTTGGTTAAATCATTCGGCGTATAAAAACCGGCCGCGTTTCGTAAAAACCGGCCGGCTTGTGTTCAGGAATTCCGGTATGGGGCGCTGCTAACGAAAACCGGCCGGCATTCGTAAGAACCGGCCGGCTTTTATAATTAAAAAGTTGGAATTCTTTCGGCGACCGAAAACCGGCCGGCTTTGGCAGAAACCGGCCGGCTTACGTAACCAGCCATTCCGGGCTGAAGGCCGAAGTACGAAAACCGGCCGGCTTTCATGAAAAGCGGCCGGCTTTCCCTCATTGGTGCTCGATGTTGATTTCAAGGGGGAAAATCGGGATGGAATCGGGATGGGGCGTTAGCTGACAATCATCCAGACCATAGCCGGGGTACTCTATAACCTAAGAAATGAGTCTAATGAGTGGGGAGTGTGTCTTACATTGCTTATGAATGTAGGAACACTAAAGATTAACGGGAGAGACGCGAGAATCCTCATTGACACCGGGGCGCAACGATCATTTGTGAGTGAGGCGTTTGCCGGGGGATTCAAAGAACCACTTGTACCGATGGCTCAAGCCCTATTGGTATCCACACCTCTAGGGGAAGATATCGAGAGAAATAGCCACTATCCATCGTGTGAGGTGGAAGTGGAGGGCCACAACTTGACGTGTGATTTCGTACCGCTGAGTATGATTGAATTCGATGCAATCCTGGGGATGGATTGGCTTGAGAAGCATCATGCTAGGGTCGATTGCTACACAAAGATACTTGAACTCGAAGGCGATGAGGGCGTAACCTTACGCTTCGAGGGGGATCGGGCCAAATCCAATAGTTGTATCATATCCGCCGTGAGAGCTAGGAGTATGATGAGAAAGGGTTGCCACGCATATCTAGCATACGTGGTAGACAAAACAAAAGAAGAGACGAGCATTGATGATGTGAGGGTGGTATGCAAGTATCCGGATGTCTTTCCAAAGGACTTACCGGGACTTCCACCCGATAGGGAGATTGAATTTGTGATCGAGGTCGAGCCCGGCACCAAACCAATCTCCATACCGCCATACCGCATGGCACCCGCAGAACTTATCGAGTTGAAAACCCAATTGCAAGAGCTTTTGGATAACGGTTTCATTAGACCAAGCCACTCCCCGTGGGGAGCACCGGTCCTTTTTGTGAAGAAAAAGGATGGAACACTTCGAATGTGCATTGACTATCGTCAGCTGAACAAGGTCACAATCAAGAATAGGTATCCTTTGCCTAGGATTGATGACTTGTTTGATCAACTACGAGGAGCAACCGTGTTTTCAAAGATTGACTTGAGGTCGGGGTACCATCAATTGAAGATTAAGGAGGAGGACATATCGAAGAGTGCTTTCCGCACAAGGTATGGACATTTTGAGTTCCTTGTTATGTCGTTTGGGTTGACAAACGCCCCGGCGGCATTCATGGACTTGATGAACCGAGTATTTCACAAATACTTGGACCGATTCGTGATCGTGTTCATAGATGACATCTTGATCTACTCAAAGAGTGAGGAAGAACATGAGGAGCACTTGATACTCGTTCTCGAGACACTACGGGAGAAGCAACTCTATGCCAAATTTTCCAAATGTGAATTTTGGCTTAAGGAGATTGGCTTTCTCGGGCATGTGGTTTCGGGATCGGGAATTGCGGTGGATAGCAAGAAGATAGAAGCCATCACCGAATGGGAGAGGCCAAAGAACGTCAAGGAAATTCGTAGTTTCCTTGGATTGGCGGGTTACTACAGGAAGTTCGTGGAGAAGTTCTCCGTTTTGGCATCGCCATTGACAAAGCTCACTCGGAAAGGGGCTAAGTTTGTATGGGATGACAAATGTGAGAAAGGATTCATTGAACTGAAGAAGAGATTGACCGAGGCACCGGTACTTGCTTTACCTAAACAGGGTATGGGGTACGATGTCTATAGCGATGCTAGCATCCAAGGGCTTGGATGTGTGTTAATGCAAATGGGGAGGGTAATTGCCTATGCTTCACGACAGTTGAAGAAGCATGAGGTAAATTATCCTACTCATGATTTAGAGCTCGGGGCAGTGGTGTTTGCACTCAAGATATGGAGGCATTATCTCTACGGGGAGACATGCCACATATACACTGACCACAAGAGCTTGAAGTACGTGTTTACTCAGAAAGAGTTAAACATGAGGCAAAGACGGTGGATGGAGTTGATAAAAGACTACCACTTGGTGATTGAGTACCATCCAGGCAAGGCCAATGTGGTGGCAGATGCCTTGAGCCGGAAGAGCTCATCCGGGGCATTGATAGCTAACTTGAGGGCTTTAAGAGCCCAACTGGAGGTATCCAGTAATGGAACCTTATTGGCACGATTTGAGGTAAGACCTACTTTGCTTGATGAGATCAAGAAGGGTCAGGAAACTGATGAGGAAATTATAAGGATCCGAGAACGCATGCAAGCGGGACCAGTGGAGGACTTCAGGGAAAGAGATGACGGTCTCTTATTATTTCGTGACCGAGTGTGTGTGCCGGCAGATGGGGAGCTCCGAAAGTCCATCTTAGAGGAGGCTCATTCATCGGCTTATGCCATGCACCCAGGGGGCACGAAGATGTATCGTGACTTGAAAGAAAGTTACTGGTGGTCTGGTATGAAGAGGGAAATAGCCGAGTACATCAGTCGATGCCTTACTTGTCAGCAAGTCAAGGCAGAACATCAGCATCCAGCTGGGTTATTGCAGCCACTTTCCATTCCAGAGTGGAAATGGGAGCACGTGACCATGGATTTTGTGGTAGGACTGCCACGGACCGTGAGGAATTATGATGCTGTATGGGTTGTGGTTGATAGGCTCACGAAGAGTGCACATTTTCTACCTATCAACACTACCTATGCACTTGAGAGGTTAGCCAAATTGTATGTGGATGAGATCGTGAGGCTACATGGGGTTCCCATAACCATTGTATCCGACAGGGATCCACGATTCACATCGCGATTTTGGCCGAAGTTCCAAGAGTCCATGGGAACGAAGTTGAAGTTCAGTACTGCTTTTCATCCCCAGACAGATGGGCAATCCGAGAGGGTTATACAGATTTTAGAAGATATGCTGAGAGCCTGTGCATTGGAGTTCCAAGGAAGTTGGGACAACCATTTAGCACTTGTTGAGTTTGCCTATAACAACAGTTATCAGGCAAGTATCGGCATGCCTCCATACGAGGCATTGTATGGGAGGAAATGTCGTACACCGTTGTGTTGGGATGAAGTGGGCATGGCCAAGCTTGAAAGCACGGAATTGGTGGAGGTCACCAAGTCAAAGGTAAAGATGATTCGCGAGAGGCTTAAGGCGGCCCAGGATAGACAGAAGAGCTATGCCGATAGACGCCGGAGAGCCTTGGAGTTTAAGGTGGGAGATGAGGTATTCTTGAAAGTTTCACCTTGGAAAGGAATCATCCGATTTCAAAGCCGAGGGAAACTCAACCCACGCTATATAGGGCCATTTGTAATTCTTGAGAGAATTGGGGCGGTAGCATACCGATTGCAGTTGACTCCGGAATTGGAAAAGATACATAACGTGTTCCACGTGTCCATGCTAAAGAAATATGTGCCGGATCCGTCTCACGTGTTAGAGAAACCACCGGTGGAAATACGGGAAGACTTGAACTACGCCGTACGACCGGTGAGGATACTTGATAGGCAAGTAAAGAAACTGAGAAGCAAGAAAGTTCCAATGGTTAAAATCCTTTGGAAGAGTGACCGAGTTGAAAAAGAAACTTGGGAAACGGAAGCCTTAATGAAGGAACAATACGCATTTCTGTTTGAGTAAGCATTGTGAATTTCGGGGACGAAATTCCCGTTAAGGGGGGGTGAACTTGTGACACCGCACCCGAATGTACTTGAATTTGAAAGTGGATATGTATTGAATTTCCTAGCAAATAAAATTCGTGTAATTAATTGGCATATTTAATTAATGTGCGATTAATCAAATTATTTATCGGGTCCATTATATGTGAATAGGCTACCAAATATTTAGTGGAGCTATCATAATAATCATAGGGGTCCAATAAAACGCCAACTAAAGTTGATAAAAATATTTGGACACCCCGAGTGCTATTTTGGCCCAACTTACCGGAAATAGCGGGAATAATCGAGAGGAACTTCCTACACCCACTTGGGAACTTTCCTACATGTCTTGTAGACTCTAAATAATCAAATGGGGACACAAAAACATGGGAGGGGCGGACAAGATAGGAGGAAGGCTCCTAGAGACAAAATAACACCCCCCATGACCCATCCTTGATTTATTTTGGGAGATTGATTGCATAGAGACACTTCCCCTATCCTCTACATTATTTGGGCGACCAAAGCAAGGAGAGAAGCTCTGGGAGAGGGTCTTCACAAAGTCTCTAACTTGAGGAAAGCAATAGGAGAGGAGATCCAACACAAAAGACTTGGTTCTTGAGGTAAGAACACAAGTATTATCTTTTAACTAGTTTTTTGTGTATGATTTGTAAGAAATCATATGGTGGATTAAACATGATGTTCTACACGTTTAAAAGTGTGGAATAATGTTATAAAGTGGTGATAATTAATGTAGAAGAGTCGTGGAATCGATAGGAGTTGAAACCACCGGAAACCGCCAAGAAGGAGAAGCTGCCTGCGCAGCAGACAGACGAACATCGCCCGGCTTTTGCCAAAGCCGGCCGGCTTTTGCCCAGGCAGACCAGATTTAGCTTTTGATCGGTTTAGAACGGGGATTGATCAAAGGGCTTATCAAAGGCAACTAATCCAGCACTTCATAAGGTGAGGATGGCTGACTATGTTGTTTATAATCTTTGGGTTAATTTCGTAAGATTACCTAAAGTAGTTAAATGTTATTTTCATGGATTATTAATGATTAATAATGCCTAAATGAAAATATTGTTGTCAAATGAATAAAGGAGCATAATATACAAATTTAAGGATAAATTGTGTATGATTATGTAATATGAGCATATTGGCTTGATGAAGGGATTAACTATGAATATTATGTTGAAATATAATTTTAACTTCATATAAGGATATATGAGTGATTAAAGATTATATTTTGTATATTGATATGAACTATACTTTCAATGGAAAATTAGTTTGAGAATTGTCTATATGACTATGAACTGAAATGAGATTTTGTTGGAATTTATCCGACTAGTATAATGATACTAGTCGGGGTTTTGGAATGAAATATGTTAGAATTGATCCAAGGTTTGGATTGTAAATTGTTGAGCCTTAAGTAGTCTTAAGAGATACTAAGGTGGATAAGTGATGCTAGGGGTAGTCCTTAAGGGATACCCAAGATAAAGTGAATAATAAATTGATCCTAGGAATAGGACTGGCCTACGGGTGTATTCGGTAGTCTTTAAGGATTAGCCGATAGAGTATTGGTAATTAGTAAGGACCATGGCCCTTCCCGACTCTAGAGAGCGGGGTTGGATAGCATGGACTTACATCGTGATCACGGGTTAGGGTGGAATCCGAACCGGAGACCTTACGAGGCTCCCGACAGCGGTAACACATAAGATAGGACCCCGAATGGACCTTACCTTCCTACGGGACGATGGGTATGAGTTCAGGGGCGGGATGTTGGACTCCGGCCCGAGAGCCCGGTGAGGCCTCGGAGAGCGGTGACAAGTCTCGTAAAGGATGATAAGACCTACGGGCGGTGTCGTGCTAACGACGGGTATAATGAAATATATGAAATGGGCCGTGTGCCGACAAATAAATAAATTTACTTATTATAGAGATAATAAGTGGGAAATATAAATTATTATTTATATTATGATATCACCCTATTTTGAGGGTCTTAGAAATTGAAACATTGATTATACTTGGTATAGTTGTCATTGTACTTGTCAAATGCTTCCAAGTACTGACCTCCCCTTCACGGGGGAGGCCACCTCACAGTTTCAGGTAGGGAGTAGAGCTTGCTACCAGTGCCCGTTGCCTCGGGAAGATCTAGGAAGGAAGACGTGGTTCGTGCTTCCTCCGTCTCTATTTTAAAAACATTTCAATTAATGCTCATGGATATTTTTGAATGATTATTGGGGCTTGTATGCCCATGTTTGCCGGAGTGTGGCATAAACACTTGTATTAAACGTTTCCGCTGACTTCAATTGATTATTTTACATTATGTTTGTTTATGGATGTACTATTGTGAATGATATTCAAGACGCCTAGTATAGTATGGATGAGTTGGACCGCGGTTGACTATTCGTACTGTACGGCGGGTTGTTTACGTGTCCGGTAGGTCCGGGGCGTGACAGGGGGGGTGAATAGACTTTTAATATGCTGAAGATTTTTCTGACCTCGTGGTCGCCTCTGTGACAACTGATAAAGGGAAGGGAGCCGTGGACAAGCTTGCTGACACCCTTGCCCTGATGCTTGATAAGCCATCGAAGTCCGGTTCCAAGAAGGATAAGATGATAGTAGAAGAAAGTGAAAGTTCTGACAGTGAAATTGGATTTAGGAATGATTCAGATGATGATGAGCTGCATGATTTTCAGAAGCAGATAGCCCTTCTTACCTCGAGGTTCAACAATCATATGCAGATGAAGAAGAACTCCTCTAACAACAAGCTCCGCAAGTCCTCTACCAGCAACAACAGAAGAAAAGAGCGATCTTTTGAATCGTCTGAGAATGGAATTGCTGAGGATGCTCCAAGATGCTTCAACTGTGGGAAGACTGGACATCTGATGAAGGACTGCAGGATGCCTAAGAGAAGGAAGGATGCTGAATATTATAAGCAGAAGATGAATCTGAACAAGAAGAAGATGTTGCTGGCGATGGAAGAAAGTACTGAGAAGAGTGCCCTCATGGCTGAAAAGGATCACTGGATGGATGATTCTGATGAGGAAGAGAATCTGGCCTTGATGGCAGTTGTTGAAGAAGAAGAGAAAGAGAAGGATGCTAAGAAGGAAGGAAAGATGAAGTCAACCCCTGCTGCTGATGAAAAAGAAAAAGACAAAGCTGAGGAGAAGAAGAACCTGCCTACTGCAACCAATGCTGATGAAATGACTGCCCTGTCTGCTGAGAACAGGAATGCTGACAATGAAGTAAGTACCTCTAATTCATCTAATCATACTTGTTCTAGAACTGATATGCATGATAAATTTAAGGAGCTAGAGGTGAATTACAAAAGGTTGTATGAGGTATATAATCAACTGCGTGAAAAACAGACATGCTCAAACATTAAGATAATCAATTCAGATAAAACAATCACTAAACTCACAACTGAGAATAAGCGACTTAGTGCTAGTGAGAAAGAGTTGACAGAGAAACTTAGAACAACTGAAAAAGAAAGAATTAGGCTTTTGGTGTCAATAACTTGCTAATGGAAAGAAGGGGTGCTCTGTATACTAAAATCAAAGAACTCGAAGACCTGTTAGCTAAGAGGGACCAAACAGACCAAACCATTTTTCTTAACCAGCCTAAGGACACTCGTTTCTATAACGCCAAAGAAGGCTTGGGTTTGACCAATCCTCAGAACCTGAAAAAGGTCAACTGTAGACAACTCTATGATGTTAGATACATGAAAATAGGATTGACCAAACTCATGGCCTTCACTGGAGCTGAAGAAACGAATGCCCTTGAGGATGAAAAGAGAAAGACAAAGGCTGGTGTCGAAGTCCCTTTTTGACTACACAGAGTTAAACAAGAGCTACAAAACCAAAGCACTCCCTTTGACCCCAGCTGAAGAAATCTTGACCTATCCTCCTGAAAAGGAAGCTGAGAAAGACGGAGAGGAGGCTTCCACTTCTGAACCAATTGAGAAACCAGCTTACATTCCACCATTGGTGAGAAAGTTTGCTGAGTTAAAAGAATCTTTTGAAAAGGAAAAGCAGGCTTTAGAAAAAGAAAAGGATGAACTTTTAAAAGAAATAACCTCTTTGAAAACCGCCTCTCAGTCTAATACAGCTTCTCAATCCTCTTCCCCTTCTACATCTAAAAACTCTTCTGAAAATTCAAGCGATAGTTTTAAGACTTCTCCTTCTCACCCCAAGTCTCATTCTCCGACAGGGAAAGAGGTGAAGAAGAGAGTCGAGAAGAAAGGAGAGTGGATTGAAGACAAAATAAGAAGGAAGAAGAGAGAAGAAGAGTCGAGATTAAGAAATAAATGTCAACGGTCGAGCGCCATATTTTATGTTAAGAATAAGTCTAGTTCTAGCATTAGTGAGCCCTCTACTAGTTATGCTAAAAGAGTGGCTCCTAAGTCTTCTGGTTCTAAGATTTCTGTCTCGAATCGTTGTACTAAATGTGTTTCTCTGGATTGTGTTAAATTAATGAAATGTTGTTGTTATAAGTCTGTTCCTTCTTGCAAAGCAAATGATCCTGTGATTGTTGATAATGTTGTGAATAAGCCCAAGATTGATAGGGTGAATGTTGAGAGTGAGGTTAAATTGCCATTTTTAAGGTATCCTCTCAAGATTCACTCAGTCAAACATCTGAGAAGGCTATCACGTGAACCAATTTTGAAAGATCATTTATCTGAACAATCACTTAGGACAAATGAAAGTTCCCTCGCTCCAAAAGTAAAACAAATCAAACAAAAATGGGTTCCTAAGGCTGAAGCAGAACAATTAAAAATGAAAAACACTTCTCAATCAGCCAGCCTAGGATCCCAAATCAAAAAGAAGTTGGAATATTTGCTCAATGTTGATAAGGAAGGACCCATCTGGCGATGGGTACCTAAGCGAAACTAATCTGTTTTGCAGGTCAGTCATGTGTGGCATCTTGATTCGGGTTGCTCGTCACACATGACTGGACAGATTGAACTACTGAGCAACTATTCTGAAAGGTTTGGAGGAAATGTGAGGTTTGGGAACAATGTGATGGTCCCGGATAGAGGTAAAAGTCTAGAGGGGGGGGGGGGTGAATAGACTTTTAAATCTTTTTCAACTTTGTGAAGTTTTCCCTCTAGATGAGTTGATCTATAATCTTTTAAGAGATTAATAGATGCACAGCGGAAGTCTTTAACCTCTTTATACTTGGTGTGAGACAACTTTCTAGTTTAGATGATGTTTAGACTGGTGACAAGAGGAAGTAGGCTTGGCAGTAGACTGGTGAGCAGATAACTGCTTAGTCTACTGCTGCACAGGCAGTTTGCTGACTGGCAGGCAACTGCTGAGTTAGCAGTCGACTGGTGGGCAGGTTGCTGCTGAGGCAACTGTTAAGAACAGGATGACTCTTGGATGGCTTTTTGTTCTGGCTTGTTATGGCGTTCGGAAAGACACATATAAATGGGCAGTGGGCTCAGCAGGAGGGTGAAGTCCAGGGTACTGCTGAGGCACCTTCTGAGTGAAAGATAGCTTCTAGTGGAAAACACTCTCAAGGAGAGTGAGTTATTAAGCAGTAGGCTAAGCAGTACAGTCGATGAAGACTACTGCTTAGGATGCTGCTGGCAAACTACAATCCTTTAGTGAGATGTGTTTGGTGTGTGCTTCTGTATGTATGAAAGTAAATCAACACACGATGTATCCTGGTTCAGAGGTGGTGTAATCCTCCTACATCCAGTCCCACCCTATTTCAGATGGATTTCCACTAAAGTATTCAGCCCAATACAATTAGTGCCAATCTAGCCTTGACAACTCTGGCCTAGATTGAAGGTTTTTCACGATGAGTATAACACCACTCAAAGTTACTCAGTCCTTAGACTTTTCTCAATTGATCCAGTGGGGATCAAAAGGTACTCTATCTATCTAACCACACTTTAGGATCCGAACAACTGTTCTCCTAAGTGTTTACAACAACTTGTTTACAAGAAAATTTCTATCCTCCAACTAGAAACTAAGCTCTAAAAGTGTAATCGTGTATGATCTTAGTCTAAGAGCTTAGTGAAGCATGAGTCTAAGCAGAGAGCAAAGTTTAACATGCACTTTCTCTTTTGCTAGATATCTTTTGAATGTTTGAAGTGAATACTCTACTTAGATGACTCAAAAACTTGATTTTATTACTCATGCTTCTGCCTATTTTATAGGCCTTTTGAGCAGATCAATCTCCTCCGTTGGTTGAGAGGAGTTGATCGTAGTCGCTGAAAGAGTTGTACTCTTTGTCTTCATGTGTTGGAGCAAGATAAGGAGATAATCTTTGCCGATCAGTTCTTCTTCGAGAGATCACTTCTTGTGTATCATCATCACCTTTTGGGACCCATGTACAATTTCTTGCATTAAATGCTTTTTAGCCTTACGCCTTTGTTATACGGCTTATCCCTGCATGTCACTGTGCACCAAGTAAATTATGTACTGGAGGTAAAAACATTTACCCTGGTGAATTTCCAGCAAAATTTATTTGGAGCATTTGTTCAACACTTCCCACTTCTTAGTTTTATTTGTGTATCAAAATAAAGTTATACTGGTAGGATTTTAATGTCCTTTTTAAGGTAACAAAAATTACCTAAATGTATTTTAAGTTTCCAGTATACTTTATTTGATACATTTTATTAATCATGACTTATTAGGTGGTGGAGGTGTTCATTTATTGGTATAGTGGCATCATCAAAATCTATCACTCGTTGGGTACTAACACAATGCTTCATCGCCCATACTCGGGATAGGAGATGTCATCTGTGAGAGCGTCACAATCAGAAATGTGTCATATGTGCAGGGACTGAAGCACAACTTGCTTAGCATCGGCCAATTTTGTGATAATGGAATGGAAGTGAGATTCCATGCTAGGCAATGTTGTGTGATGGATATGGGTGGGACACCATTATTAAGGTGTCAGAGGAAAACCAATCTCTACACCATTGATCTCAAATCGGTACGATCCCCCATATCCATCTGTCTCCTGTCCAAAGCATCTGAAGAACAAAGCAATCTATGGCACAGACGTCTCTCACACTTGAATCTGCCAGCCATCAGTTCCCTCTCCTCGAAGAAGTTGGTGAAAGGACTGCCTGTTCTGAAGAACTCCCCCAACCATCATTGTTCTGCATGTCATTTGGGAAAGATGAGGAGAGCGTCACACAAGTCAAAACAATTTCCCTCCTCATCTCGTCCCCTGGAGCTACTACATATGGATCTGTGTGGTCCGATGCGCGTGCATAGCATCAGTGGACGCAAATATACTTTGGTAATTGTGGATGACTACTCACGCTACACATGGACCAAGTTTTTGCGCTCCAAGGACGAAACTGCAAACTTAATCATGACGTTCATCAGGACCATACAGAACTATCTACAGCAGAACGTGAAGATCATCAGAACTGACAATGGGACGGAGTTCAAGAACAAGGAACTGATTGAATTCTATGAAGCTCAGGGAATTACTCAACAGTTCTCTGCAGCTAAGACACCACAGCAGAACGGTGTTGTAGAACGACGGAACAGAACCTTGGTGGAAGCAGCCAGAACCATGCTGATACAGTCAAAGCTTCCTCACTTCATGTGGGCAGAAGCTATCAACACGGCTTGCTTCACACAGAACAGGACAGTGATCCACAAAAGATTTGACAAGACGCCCTATGAGATTGTGTTCAAGCGGATCCCTAACATTGCCTTCTTCCGCGTCTTCGGCTGTAAATGCTACATTATGAATGACAGGGATGCTAGGGGGAAGCTTGATCCAAAAGCAAATGAAGGGATATTCATTGGGTATTCTACCAATTCCAAGGCATACAGAGTATACTTGAAAGACAGAAGAACCGTCATGGAGAGCATCAATGTGAGCTTCTATGAAATGGCGGACTTGGCTTCTGAACATTTTCATTCTGAACCATCAACCTCTGCATACAATGAAACTCCATCATCTTCTGGAGTAGGAGGGCAGGGAGGTGAGACAAGATCGGATGAGCATGTGGTTCTGGATTCTCTCTTTGAGCACTTCTACAGCCAACCACGTGCAGCACCAACTACAAATGCTACAATCACTCAGAAACCCCTGCTACCTGCTCCAACTACTGAAGAAACCAACACTCCTACTCAGAATGATGATGAGCATACAGATAATGAAGCTGAACAAGAACCAACCTCTCCTGTTAATGATCAACCTGAAGAAGCTGCAACGCAAGAAACCCCAGAAGTACAACCAGAACAAGAATATTCTGACCCTGATCATCCAATCATAACTCCACAGCCTCTACAGCACGAGAGAAAGTGGACAAGGGCACATCCGCCAGAGCTGATAATTGGAGATCCATCTCAAGGAGTCAGAACCAGAACGGCATCAGTCAATGAATGCTTATACACATGTTTTCTGAGTCAGAAAGAACCAACAAAGATGACTGACGCATTGGCTGATCCGGACTGGGTGATTGCGATGCAAGAAGAAATGAACCAGTTTGAAAGATTGAAAGTGTGGATCCTGGTGCCAAGGCCTTACAAGAAAACCATTATCGGCACCAAATGGGTATTCAAGAATAAGAAAGACGAAGACGGTGTGATCGTGAGAAACAAGGCCCGCCTGGTTGCAAAAGGTTACAATCAACAAGAAGGAATCGACTACGATGAAACCTTTGCACCAGTGGCAAGGATTGAGGCCATCAGACTATTTCTAGCATATGCTGCACACAAGAGTTTCACAGTGTATCAAATGGATGTAAAGACAGCATTTCTGAATGGAGATTTGAAAGAAGAAGTCTACGTCGCACAACCTGATGGCTTTGTTGATCCTGAACGCCCCAATCATGTATACAAGCTGAGGAAAGCCTTGTATGGTCTGAAACAAGCACCGAGAGCCTGGTACGAAGCTCTATCAGATTTTCTTGTGGAATCAGGCTTCTCGAAGGGAAAGATAGATCCAACTCTCTTCATCAAAAGGCACAAGGGTGACATCATGCTAATACAAATTTATGTGGACGACATCATCTTTGCCTCGTCGAATCCAAACTTCTGTAAAAAGTTCAGCAATCTGATGCGCACTAAGTTCGAAATGAGTATGATGGGAGAGTTGAACTTCTTTCTAGGGCTTCAGATCAAGCAAATGCCGGACGGAATCTTCATAAATCAGTCCAAGTACATCCACGATATGCTAAAGCGCTTTAAAATGGACAGCAAGTCGACGATGAAAACCCCCATGTCTCCCTCACAAAAGCTCGACTCTGACCCTTCCGGGAAACCAGTCGATGCTACCAATTATCGGGCTATCATCGGTTCCTTGCTGTACCTTACATCGAGCAGACCAGACATTGTCTTTGCAACCTGTCTATGCGCCCGCTTTCAAGCAAATCCGAAGGAATCACATCTGAATGCTGTTAGAAGAATACTGAGATATCTCAAAGGAACAGTCAATCTGGGCCTTTGGTATCCTAAGGAATCAGGTTTTGACCTCATTGGATACTCAGATGCTGATTTCGCGGGTTGCAAATTGGACAGAAAGAGTACATCTGGCGGTGCTCAATTTCTTGGTGATAAGTTGGTTTGTTGGTCCTCTAAAAAGCAGAATTGTGTGTCTACTTCTACAGCTGAGGCAGAATATGTCGCGGCTGCTAGCTGTTGCTCACAGATATTATGGATGAGGACCCAGCTGAAAGACTACGGGTTCACATTCTCACACATCCCGATCTACAGTGACTCTCAAAGTGCAATAGCCATCACGTGCAATCCGATCCATCATTCAAGGACGAAGCATATTGATCTCAGATATCATTTCATCAAGGATCACGTTGAGAAAGGCACCGTGGACATGTACTTTGTGTCTACGGAATTGCAACTGGCTGATATCTTCACAAAGGCCCTGGATGAAAAGAGATTCAATTTCCTGATCTCTAAGTTGGGGATGCTGAACCTAAACGACTGAGTAACATCTGAACTGTGTGTGTGCGTGTGCTTTCATGTTTTGCATTTTATTTTAGTTGTGCATCACATTTTCTTTCTTCTCTCCCTCTCTCTCATGCATCATTTTTTTTCTTCTTTTCTTTTCATCGCATGTTTTCCTTTTATTTTTCATGCATCATTTTTTTTTTCAATGCATAAGTTGAGGGGGAGCTTTTCAAAATCTGTTCATCTGTTGAGGGGGAGTATTTCAAAATTATGTATAAGTTGAGGGGGAGTTTGCTAAAATATTCATTTTCAAAAAGGGAAGCAAGTGTTGAAGGGGAGCAATTTTTAAACTGAAATCAGACTGATTTGGGCCCGTTACACTTTGAAAATTTCCCCGGGCCTATTTAAACTTCAAAATGCGCAACCCCTCCCCATTCATTCTTCTCTTGCGCGAAACGTTCGGACTCCCTCAGAGCTCAAATTCCCTCTTTCTCTTTCAAATCTCCTCCTAGTCAAACTTCTAAGGGTAAGAACTCCATGGTTTCTTGTTATTCTTGATTATCTCACAGGTATTCCGCATAGAAGACGAACCAGACTGAGTAGGAATGGTTGCGCGAAGTCGTGTGCCCGATTCGTTAAGACTTGCGCGATTCGCCTGACTTGTGTGATTAAGCCTCTTGCGCGATCCAGGAGGCTTGCCCGATCTGAAATCTGAACTTTACTCGATCTTCAGGCAGTTGCGCGATCAAGGAGGCTTGCGCGATCCATAAGGATTGCGCCATCATCGGCCTTGAACGATTCTCAGTTGCGCGATATGCCTGGCTTACAGGAAGAAGCTAACCTGCGCGATCCGCATAAGTTGCGCGATTGGCTAGCCCTGCGTGATCCTTAAGCCTGTCGCAATTTTCTTGGTTGCGCGATCTCCAGGCTTGCAAGATCCATAAGACTTGCGCGATCATAAGGCCTGCGCGAACTAAGTACTTGCGCAATCTTGGACCTCTCCCTTGAGCGATCGTTGACCCTGCGCGATTGCCAGCCTATTGAGCGATCTGGGAGACTTGCGCGAACCACTCTCTTTGCGCAATTTGCTTGAAGTGCGCGATTTGATCCTTAGGCTGTGTGCATTTCCCTTGGGCCAATAACAACTGAGACCAAGCAGGCCCAAGTTAGACCCAGCCCAAGTTCCAACCCTTAGAGGAAATTCATTATGTGGGACAAAATAAACCAAGATCAGACCCAAATCAGATAGAGAGGAGTAACCTTTCTATTAGGCCCCACTTTTCAAACAAATAATAATAGTAAAGGGCCTAAGTGAGAAAGACATTGTGTACTTAGACATTTTTGATCATATGCTCTAATCTCTTTATCATTTTCAGACTGAAATGGCTGCCAACACTCCAATCAACATGATCTACGCTAGGGAACAATGGATCCCAATCAAAGAGAACAACTCACAACTTGATCCAGAAGTCTTCTCATGCCAAGATGACGTGGTCGTCTCCATTTTGAAAGGCCACAAGCTGTGGAAAGCACTGAACGCCAACGCTGAAGTCCCTCAGGTGTATCTCCAACAATTCTGGGGTACACTTGACAAGGACGTAGATGCGAATGGAAGACAAATTGATGACGTCCTAGCTGCCACCATCTGCAACACTAGAGTCACAATCACAAAGGCACTAGTCCAACAAGTGCTACAGATCCAGGAGGAAGCACACTATGACGCGTTGGTCCCAGAGGCACAAGTAATCGCTGACATGATCACTCTTGGCCACGCACAGCCTCTCCACGTGATGTCAGAAATCAAGACGGCTCGCTTGCCGCGCCCATGGAGGACACTGATGGCTACTCTGAATAAGTGCTGCACTTCCAAACACACTGGATTCGACAAGTGCAGTGCTTACCTTGTATACATCTTCCATGGGATCGCCTTCATGAAGAAATATGACTATGCTGCTCTAATATGGAGTGAGTTCTTGGAGATGAGGAGAAGGAAATTCGACACCAATCTGATCAAACATCTGCCATACATGAGATGGTTCTCCCTGCTGGTGCGACACTTCTGCAGAACAATTCCTACAATTCAAAGACGCAAATCATCTGAGAATGTCAGCACTCCAGCCCTCCAATATCTCAAGAGAATGCCAGAGGTACGCTCACTGGTACCGTTACCCATTCCAGTCCCTCTCCTCCTGTTAGCCGGTCGTAATGATCCACACGTTATACGCAACAGCGAGGAGAACAACATTATACTCCCTATGGCTCAGATAAACCCCCCTGAGCCTACCCCGGGGAGTCAGCCGAGAGATAGTGAGGGTCCTGAGAGTTCAACCCGGCCACAGAGACCAGTGGCAAGCCGGCCCCATGATGATCAGACTATGTCTGCTGAGGGCCACCCCCGTGCTGAAGAGACTACCTATGATTCGCCAAGCGTAGCCACCACACAAGACGCTGACGATGAGGGCTCTGGGAGCAAGGCTGAGGACGACAACGATGATGATGATGAGGATGACAACAATGCCAAGGCAAAGGGCAAGAAAGTCGAGAAAGCCCGCGCTAAGAAAGGACGACTCGTTATCAGGCTTTCTCGGGCTACAACACAAGAGCAGTCTCACCAAATCAAGGACACTCAAGGAAATATCATCAGTGAGACTCGCTCCAAGGTGCGTCATGACCTTGCCTCATCATCTACTCCTGTGCAAAGAGTGCAAACTGCCAGCAACCTGGCAGAGGAGTTAGCTTTATATGACAGCTTGTAACACCCCGGTCCCACCGGACCCGAGGTAGTTACTCCGGACCAATAGTACTGTCCTCACAAACCACCACGAGCCTTTACCGCGCACTTTGTCCTCACTCATGCGCGCCCTGAGAAACTTCCCAGGGGGTCACCCATCCCAAGACTACTCCCGTGCAAGCACGCTTAACTTAAGAGTTCTTGGTGATGAGCTCCCTTAAAAGGAGATGCACCTCTGTTGGTATGAGTAGTACTATTAATCCGTTTATATTAAATCTCAAGTGTTACAATCACCCCCACTTAGGAACGCAACGTCCTCGTTGCGCCCATAAACCAATCTCAAATCTCAATCAAACCCCAGAATCTTTCCCCTGCTAAGTGTCTGCCCGATATCCAACGGATCAGCACACTGTCGCAGGGTTGCTCTGATACCACCTGTAACACCCCGGCCCCGCAGGACCCGAGGTAGCTACTCCAGACCAATAGTACTGTCCCCACAAACCACACGAGCCTTTACCGCGCATTTTGTCCTCACTCATGCGCGCCCTGAGAAACTTCCCAGGGGGTCACCCATCCCAAGACTACTCCCGTGCAAGCACGCTTAACTTTGGAGTTCTTGGGTGATGAGCTCCCTTAAAAGGAGATGCACCTCTGTTGGTATGAGTAGTACTATTAATCCGTTTATATTAAATCTCAAGTGTTACAATCACCCCCACTTAGGATCGCAAAATGTGACACCTCGAAAAATTTAATAAAATAAAATAAACAAATTTTATTAGTTAGCAAAATATTACGAAAGTGATATTTTTTTTTTAATCAAGTGAATCAGATAAAATCTTAACATTGGTGACATTTTTAATCAGATAAAAATGTTTCAATAATAAAAGTGACATTTTTATAATAATATTGTTGACCGGAAAAGACTTGACATAAATAATAAAAGTGATATATGAATTTGAAGATACGAGTTAATAAAAAAAAAAAAGAAAAAAAAATATACCATACAAGAATACAATGTTGAAAGAGTTGACTTCTAAAAACTAATAATAATGCATAATATCAATAATATGGCTGCAATAGCAAGGATATACGAAACACCTAACATCATCATTCATCTAATAACCAAGTAATACTCCATATCAATAATATGCACATGGTAGCCATATGCTTTGCACACTCAATCACATATGGTGGTCGGAGATGTCAACCAATATGGCCAAAAATAAGATAAAATAAAATACATCATACATTAACCATATCTTTACAAATCAGGTACACCCACATGGGATGTCATACAGTGATCAATCTATTCCTCCCTAGCTCTATAACTTACGTATCCAACATATATGTATTTATATATACGGACTGGGAGTCTTCCAGGTAAAACCAAACAAGCTCAAAGCCAATGGGATGCGTTCGATGTCAAACCCATAACCCTCTATCTATCAGTATAAATACCGGCCCCGACCTACACTTTCATCTACACCAAAGCTGAGCTTAACACCCGTGCATATATATAGTTACATATATATACATAGACTGATAAACGCATATATACCTATATGTGCTAAATTTTTGACCCTTCGTTATAACCCAAAACCGAAGCCAAAAGTCATATTAAATCATTCCCCTTCGTGAGAGGAAGCCAACGGAAGAAGAATCAATAAAAACGGTCGTGAAACGTGGAAGAACGAACTTGCCGGAGTGGCCGCCGAACTGGGTTGCCGTCGAAGAACGAAGCAACATCTGCTGCCAACACCAGCCGACTGCCGTCCTTCTCCTTCCACAGACACACCGCCCTTTCCACCGTCCACTGTGAATAAGGTTAGCCGACATCCTATGCGTTTCTTCATTTCCGGCGACTAGCTTAGGTGTAGAAGACAATCCCTGCGATGTATTTTTACGGTTGGACCTTTGCCTAATTTTAACCTATGATTGGGTCGGACTGCTCTTAATATTACTATGGGCCTAATTAATAACACTGGCTGCCTGGTTCGGTAATAAATTAGAAGTGATGGCCCGGCCAAACTGAAATTAGCAATACTACTGTAATACTATTAATGATACGTAGTAGATAGTATATAATTACCACATTTATAAGAAGAACAATGAACGGCTGGATTAGATATTAATAATATAATAATAACTTTATGAGCCAATTTTTATACTCCGTGGTAGTGTTAATAAATGGATAATATGTACTCTTTTGAGAACGGTCTTTAACTAGATACGAAACAATGGGTTAACTATGAAGTACCCCGTATTACATACTACGTATAAAATAGCAATAAATTTGATAAACATTATAATGTTAATGATGTTGATACCAATAAAGTATAGCAAAAACACTAGGAATTATAACAACTGTAATTGTAATGGGTTAGGAGAATGGTAGTATAAATTACTTTTGGACGGATTAGTTTGATGACATTAATAATAATATTACTTTAATAAAATCATCAATGTTTAGTTGGGATAGCTGCCAAATAATAGCAAAATTAATGGACACGTTAATTAAACCGAGAAGATTATGATGAACTGAATTAGTTAACTATTTAATACCTTTTATTATCAGGCCAGATTCATAAAATTGATAAAGGAATATTATATTAATTGCAGAATTAGTTTAAAATAACGTAAATAATATGAGATAGTTAGTAAGTACGAAAGTATTTGTAATAAACTGTAATTGAAGTAATTCTCATATTTTAATAATATTAAAATGTAATTAATTATTTGGATGTTTATAAGTAGATTAAGTAATGGCGTTTGTAAACTAAAATAATTAAGTATTCGGTTATGGTATACTGATTAAATATTCGGATACAATAATTGAAGTGAAGGACCAATTAAATGAATAAAAAGGTGGATTGAGAACTAAAGTGGAAGGACTAATAATAACGGAAGCGATTAACCAATGATTAATTGATAATCTAAAAAGTTCGAATAAAATATATATGTGGGGAATTAGATAAATCGGTTAATAGAACAAGGACTAATTATACCATCTTAATTCAAAAGGTGATTATTTAGAGACTTGAATAGAGGAGGAGAATTAGGAGCACCGGATTTGAGGTAAGTTTCTCTGCCGATCCAAAATGATTTCCTCGTATTATATGCTTATTATGCATTACATGATTAAGTGTGAATTTTGAATTATGTGTATGTGATTTTGAGGAGATATTAGATCTATGATATTTGAGAAGTGCAAACTAAGTACTTTTGGGTATTAAATATTTTTAAATACCTTTGAGACTATTTAGAGAGATTGAGAAATATTTTTGGAAGTATATCTAAAGTCAAGATAAAATTTACCTTTTCATAAGAAGTGAGCACCCGGGAGAAATCCGTGGTGTCGGTTTTCCACATCCGGATAAATGTGGAGGGTGATTAAGGCTGCTACTACTAAGAAGTAAAGTTTGAGTTTGAAGTGACATTTGGATCTATGATCCCTTTTAAGAAGAAGTTATAGTAGTAGTAGTAGTCCCTAATCATTCAAGAATTCTAAAGGTGGGGTAGTTGGTAGACTAAGTCCCGATTACTCGTGACGACTTACTACTCGGAGGGCTTGGAATCCCTTTTAGGGGGTGTGCACACTTAAGGTAGTCGTTTCGTTTCCATTAGCAGTTGTGGGTACCGGCAAAAGTCCCGGGGTGGCCGTACATAACAACGTAACCACCGGGCTCAACCAGAGTGTTGAGCACCGCCCTTCTAAATTACTAGGAAGATAGAGAAGAAGTGAATTTTGAGAAATTCTAAGAGAAGAGTTACTATAGTATTTTCAAAGAAAAGTTGAGGACTTTATTAAAGAAGTGATTTTGAGAAATATCAAAGAGAAAAGAATTTTGGTGGAGTGTGTCATTTTTATATAGTATTATATGAAAAATTATTTTTCGCCAAACCTGATTATTTTACGGGGTTGGGTAGTACTTACTTAGCTCTAAAGCTAATTTTTGTTTCCTTTTCCCTGTTTTGTTTTCTGCACTTTATTTGTGCAGGTGATGATGCTTATGTGGACTGATGATTGTATGACCACGAGAGCGGTTTAGAAATGCCTTAGTCAAACCTAGTCAAGAATTATAATTCAATTATGTTGAACACTTGTTTTACTTTGTTTAGTTTTGTGATTGCCTGTGCATTCGGTTAAGAGATGACCGGATGTGGCGGTAACACCCATTTCCCAATTAGTGATATTTCTGCTGCAAAACTTTTTATCTGTTTTGAAAGAATAAATTAAGTTTATTATCAATAAATATATTATTTCAATTATTATTTTGGGAGGGAAAATGGGGGTGTTACAAATTGGTATCAGAGCCCTAGGGTTTTCCGAAAGGATTAGGACACGGGGTAATAGGTCGTAGGGAGGAATTCTGTCAACGAGACGATAAGAGTCTGAGCTGGTTGGTGCATAATTGAGCCTTTGCGCTCGTCCAACCAACTGGGAATTTCTCCTTGTGCTGAAACTTCGTTGTTCGAAATCTTTGACGAAAACAATGGTTTCAAAGTGGGGATTTTCAAAATGTTTTTCGTAAGAACTAGGAGAATGAACATACTAGGAAAAAGGGCCTTTCTAGGAACGCAGTGAGGAGGAGAAACCTTTGCGATATTATTGAGTTATGAAATGCTTGAGATTCGTGCCTATGTGAAGTATGTGGATATGTTATCCTCTGTATGTGTTTATCTGTCATAAGAATTTGAGTTAGTAGAGAACTAGCATAATGTAGAAGCCTTATGAATGCCTTAGTACTTAGTATTCGTTTTCTTTATTAAGAATCATGCCGCCAAGAAGGAACCCCCACACAACCCCAACTGTGGAAGAGCTTGCCCAAACTGTCCAACAAATGGCACAACTTATCGGAGCGGCTCAAGCCTCGAACCGTGGGATTGACTACGCAACAAGAGTAGCCGGGCGGAACCCTCCAAAATATTTGGGAGAGGAGGACCATCTTATTTTAGAGGACTGGATTCGCACCTTCGACAAACTCTTTGACTCACTCAACTGCCCGTTGGAGCAGCGAGTGAACATTGCGGTGTATTACCTGCACCAAGAAGCGGACCACTGGTGGGCCGCCACCGGACCAGCACTTCTCGAGCAACCGGGCTTTGACTGGGAGGACTTCATAGTAGCGCTGCGTGATCGCTTCTATCCGGATCACGTAAAGGAGGCAAATTATGACGAATTTGTCAATTTCAAGCAAGGTGACCTGACTGTTCAGGAATATCACACGAAGTTCGTCCAATTGGCTCGTTTTGCCAAAGACCTGGTATCAACCGAGGCCAGCATGACCCGCAGATTCGTTAACGGGCTTAACTACGGGGCCCAAAAGTTCGTGACTGTAGCGGAGCCACAGAACCTGAACGAGGCATATAGGAAGGCTGGTAAGTACTATCTGGTACACCAGAAAGAAAGAGAGGCACAAAAGAGAGATCGGAAGAATGCTGAAATAGAGCAGCAACAAAAGAAGGCTAGAACTGACCGCCCTGAACAACGGCAAAACAATCAAGGCGGGAGAACCTTCCAAGGCCAAGGTCAAGGGAGAGACCAGCCAACTCAGATAAGGTATTACAAGTGCAAACTTTGCCCGAACAACCATCCTGGAGCGGATTGTAAGGGTAATCCGGTGAAATGCTACAACTGTAACCTCATGGGGCATAGGGCATACGAATGCCGGAAACCCCGGGGTCAGGGCCAAAACCAGGGGAACAATCAAACCGGGGGTGGGGATAATCACGTCAACATCAACCGTGGTACTCCCAGTAACCGCCCAGCGGAAGGCAACAGTAATCAGGGCCAGGGAAGACAAAATAGTAACCAGGGCCGAATCTACGTCATGAACCAAGCTCAAGCGAATGCCAACGATGTTGTGTCAGGTACCTTCCTTGTAAACTCCACACCTGCTCATGTACTGTTTGATTCGGGTGCGTCACACAGTTTTATATCCTCAAAACTTGTGGAAAAGTTAAAGTTAGAACCTACCGCTAAACTCAATCTTAATGTAAAAACGGCATCCAATAAAGTTATAGCATGTGGGAGTGTTTTCTCAAATGTTTCCATAGCCATAGCCAATACCGAACTACCCGGAGATCTAATTCAGTTTGACTTGGAGGACATCGATGTGGTGTTGGGAATGGACTGGCTAGGAAAATATAAGGCGAGGATTCTTTGTGATGAACAAAAGGTGGTCTTGAGAGGACCCCACAAGAAGCGTGTATCATACAAAATGGTTACATCTCAGCCAGGCGTGAAGCTGACAACCATGCAACAAGTCAAACGATACGTCCGGAAGGGGTATGAAGTTTACTTATGCATGATCAAAGACTTAACATCCGAAGATCCAACCATTGACCAAATCCCTGTGGTCAATGAATTTCCGGATGTGTTTCCGGAAGAAATTCCGGGGATGCCACCTGAGAGGGAAGTTGAGTTTTCGATCGATCTAATGCCGGGCACCGCGCCTATTTCGAAGGCGCCGTACCGAATGGCACCAAAGGAGATGCATGAGCTGAAGGAACAACTAGAAGAACTATTGGGGAAGGGCTACATCAAACCGAGTGTCTCACCTTGGGGCGCTCCAGTCTTGTTTGTAAAGAAGAAGGATGGGAGCCTGAGGCTCTGCATTGATTATAGAGAATTAAACAAAGCAACAGTCAAGAACAAATATATGCTGCCTCGCATTGATGACCTCTTTGATCAACTGAAGGGGGCTAGCACGTTCTCCAAAGTTGATCTGAGATCCGGGTACCATCAAGTGAGGATTGCCGAAAAAGACACTCCGAAGACGGCTTTTCGAACGAGGTACGGACACTATGAGTTCACCGTGATGCCGTTCGGCCTAACAAATGCGCCTGCGGTATTTATGGACCTCATGAACCGTGTGTTCCGACCCTACCTCGACTTGTTTACTATTGTATTCATCGACGACATCCTGGTGTACTCTAAGACACCAAAAGAGCACGAAGAACATCTGAGGACAGCGCTGCAAACTTTGAGAGAGAATCAGCTTTATGCCAAACTCTCAAAGTGTGAATTCTGGAAGGATCGGGTAGCATTCTTGGGCCACATCATCACCCAAGAAGGCGTATCTGTTGATCCATCAAAGATCGAAGCAGTGATAGACTGGCCTGCACCCACTACCGTGACGGAGGTCCGGAGCTTTCTAGGCTTGGCAGGCTATTATCGCAGATTCGTGAAGGATTTCTCAAAGATTGCAAAACCTTTGACTAACCTCACGAAGAAGACCACGAAATTCATATGGGATGAAGAATGCAAGAAGGCTTTCCAGGAGCTTAAGCAAAGATTAACAACCGCACCTATCTTAACCCTACCATCCGGTACCGAGGGGTTCGAGGTTTACACCGATGCTTGTTTGAAAGGGTTGGGTTGCGTATTGATGCAAAATGGCAAAGTGGTGGCCTATGCATCAAGACAACTGAAGACCCACGAGGTAAGCTACCCGACTCATGACTTGGAACTGGCAGCGGTTATCTTCGCCTTAAAACTATGGAGGCACTATCTATATGGGGTACAGTGTAAAATTTACACCGATCACAAGAGCCTAAAGTATATCTTCACCCAAAAAGAGCTTAACATGAGACAAAGACGTTGGCTAGAACTCGTCAAGGACTACGACTTGGAGATTCAGTACCATGAAGGGAAAGCAAACGTAGTTGCCGATGCGCTGAGCCGAAAATCAACCCACTCCTGCAGAGCAACATGGATACTACCTGATGATCTATATCGGGACTTTCAAAAACTAGACTTGGAGGTACATGATTTCGGAGAAGTAGATCGGGAAACGCGGTTACTCACCATGACCGTTACCTCATCTCTTTTCGATGAGATTAGAGCAGGGCAGCCTGGAGATATAAAGTTGGACAGAATCCGAGCTAGTATGACGAATGGCGTAAACGGGCCATTCGAACTGCACGAAGATGGTAGCATTCGACACAGAGGAAGGTGGTGTGTCCCGATGAAATGTGAAGAAATTAAGAAGAAAATCATGGAGGAGGGGCAC
This sequence comes from Cuscuta epithymum, assembly GCA_945859915.1. NCBI lineage: Eukaryota > Viridiplantae > Streptophyta > Magnoliopsida > Solanales > Convolvulaceae > Cuscuta > Cuscuta epithymum. The sequence continues at coordinate 107,648 of CAMAPF010000276.1, read as the reverse complement.
AACACGCCTTACTCGGTACACCCTGGAGGCGACAAACTCTACAAAGACCTCAAAAAGAATTTTTGGTGGCCAAAGATGAAGAAGGAGGTAGCTGAATTCGTGGCTCGATGCCTGAACTGCCAGAAAGTGAAAGCCGAACGTTGCAAGCCCAAAGGGCTCGTTCAACCTTTGGAGGTACCAAAATGGAAATGGGATTCTATCTCCATGGACTTTGTTGGGGGCTTACCCCTAACCAAGTCTGGCAAAGACAAGGTATGGGTTATAGTTGATCGGTTAACAAAGACCGCTCGCTTCATCCCAATGAACGAGACATGGAGCATGGAAAAGTTAGCTCGAGCTTACATCAAACACGTAGTTAAATACCATGGAGTTCCACAAGACATTGTTTCTGACCGTGATTCTAGATTTCTATCTCAATTCTGGAAGGAATTGCAAACTGCTCTGGGGACGAAACTGAAACTGAGTACAGCCTTTCACCCAACCACTGATGGACAAACTGAGCGAACAATCCAAACACTCGAAGACATGCTGAGAGCATGTATGTTAGACCTACAAGGGTCATGGGACGAACACTTAGACTTAATCGAGTTTTCATACAACAATAGCTACCACGCCAGTATCAAGATGGCCCCATACGAAGCTTTATATGGTCAAAAGTGTAGAAGTCCACTATGCTGGAGCGACTTGACAGACAAGGTGGTGTTAGGGCCAGAATACCTACATGACACCATGGAGAAGGTGAAGCTGATTCAAGCCAGGATGAAAGCTGCACAAGATCGCCAGAAGTCTTATGCTGACTTGGGGAGGAAGCCAGCCGAATTCAAAGTGGGAGAAAAAGTCTTACTCAAAGTCTCCCCAACGAAGGGAGTAATGAGATTCGGAAAGAAGGGAAAGCTAAGCCCGAGATTCATCGGCCCGTATGATATCCTCGAGCGAGTGGGACTATTGGCATACCGTTTAGCTTTACCCATAGAGTTGGCTAAGGTAAGACATACCTTAAAACCTGTCAATAGAAAATATAACAGTAATGCCTCTCAAATACTAACGTGTGATGTACTTAGGTACACAACGTTTTCCATATTTCACAACTGAAGAAGTATATTCGCGACGAATCACATATCCTTAACCCTGAGGTACAAATCGTAACCTCACGACTTTCAAAATCAAATTCAACATGTTTAACATTGACTCAATTAGGTGGTCGAATTGGACGAAACATTGACTTATGAGGAAAGGCCTATCCAGATCCTTGATACCAAAACTCGTGAGACTAGGAGAAAGTCAGTTAAAATGGTAAAGGTATTGTGGTCTAACCACTTGGCCGAAAACGCCACTTGGGAGTCCGAAGATGATATGCGCAACCGCTATCCAAAGTTATTTGACTAAGGTAATGTTGTGATTACGGGAACGTAACCTTGTAATACCTCTTAAATCATAAGATATTTTATTAGCTTATGCTTCGGGGCGAAGCATCTTCCAAGGGGGATAGAATGTGACACTCCATAAACCTAATAAAATAAAATTTAATCTTAACTAAGATGTGGTATTCATTTGCGGATAAAATTTTCTTTAGTTTATGTTTCGGGACGAAACATCTTTTAAGGAGGGTAGAATGTGACACCTCGAAAAATTTAATAAAATAAAATAAACAAATTTTATTAGTTAGCAAAATATTACGAAAGTGATATTTTTTTTTAATCAAGTGAATCAGATAAAATCTTAACATTGGTGACATTTTTAATCAGATAAAAATGTTTCAATAATAAAAGTGACATTTTTATAATAATATTGTTGACCGGAAAAGACTTGACATAAATAATAAAAGTGATATATGAATTTGAAGATACGAGTTAATAAAAAAAAAAGAAAAAAAATATACCATACAAGAATACAATGTTGAAAGAGTTGACTTCTAAAAACTAATAATAATGCATAATATCAATAATATGGCTGCAATAGCAAGGATATACGAAACACCTAACATCATCATTCATCTAATAACCAAGTAATACTCCATATCAATAATATGCACATGGTAGCCATATGCTTTGCACACTCAATCACATATGGTGGTCGGAGATGTCAACCAATATGGCCAAAAATAAGATAAAATAAAATACATCATACATTAACCATATCTTTACAAATCAGGTACACCCACATGGGATGTCATACAGTGATCAATCTATTCCTCCCTAGCTCTATAACTTACGTATCCAACATATATGTATTTATATATACGGACTGGGAGTCTTCCAGGTAAAACCAAACAAGCTCAAAGCCAATGGGATGCGTTCGATGTCAAACCCATAACCCTCTATCTATCAGTATAAATACCGGCCCCGACCTACACTTTCATCTACACCAAAGCTGAGCTTAACACCCGTGCATATATATAGTTACATATATATACATAGACTGATATACGCATATATACCTATATGTGCTAAATTTTTGACCCTTCGTTATAACCCAAAACCGAAGCCAAAAGTCATATTAAATCATTCCCCTTCGTGAGAGGAAGCCAACGGAAGAAGAATCAATAAAAACGGTCGTGAAACGTGGAAGAACGAACTTGCCGGAGTGGCCGCCGAACTGGGTTGCCGTCGAAGAACGAAGCAACATCTGCTGCCAACACCAGCCGACTGCCGTCCTTCTCCTTCCACAGACACACCGCCCTTTCCACCGTCCACTGTGAATAAGGTTAGCCGACATCCTATGCGTTTCTTCATTTCCGGCGACTAGCTTAGGTGTAGAAGACAATCCCTGCGATGTATTTTTACGGTTGGACCTTTGCCTAATTTTAACCTATGATTGGGTCGGACTGCTCTTAATATTACTATGGGCCTAATTAATAACACTGGCTGCCTGGTTCGGTAATAAATTAGAAGTGATGGCCCGGCCAAACTGAAATTAGCAATACTACTGTAATACTATTAATGATACGTAGTAGATAGTATATAATTACCACATTTATAAGAAGAACAATGAACGGCTGGATTAGATATTAATAATATAATAATAACTTTATGAGCCAATTTTTATACTCCGTGGTAGTGTTAATAAATGGATAATATGTACTCTTTTGAGAACGGTCTTTAACTAGATACGAAACAATGGGTTAACTATGAAGTACCCCGTATTACATACTACGTATAAAATAGCAATAAATTTGATAAACATTATAATGTTAATGATGTTGATACCAATAAAGTATAGCAAAAACACTAGGAATTATAACAACTGTAATTGTAATGGGTTAGGAGAATGGTAGTATAAATTACTTTTGGACGGATTAGTTTGATGACATTAATAATAATATTACTTTAATAAAATCATCAATGTTTAGTTGGGATAGCTGCCAAATAATAGCAAAATTAATGGACACGTTAATTAAACCGAGAAGATTATGATGAACTGAATTAGTTAACTATTTAATACCTTTTATTATCAGGCCAGATTCATAAAATTGATAAAGGAATATTATATTAATTGCAGAATTAGTTTAAAATAACGTAAATAATATGAGATAGTTAGTAAGTACGAAAGTATTTGTAATAAACTGTAATTGAAGTAATTCTCATATTTTAATAATATTAAAATGTAATTAATTATTTGGATGTTTATAAGTAGATTAAGTAATGGCGTTTGTAAACTAAAATAATTAAGTATTCGGTTATGGTATACTGATTAAATATTCGGATACAATAATTGAAGTGAAGGACCAATTAAATGAATAAAAAGGTGGATTGAGAACTAAAGTGGAAGGACTAATAATAACGGAAGCGATTAACCAATGATTAATTGATAATCTAAAAAGTTCGAATAAAATATATATGTGGGGAATTAGATAAATCGGTTAATAGAACAAGGACTAATTATACCATCTTAATTCAAAAGGTGATTATTTAGAGACTTGAATAGAGGAGGAGAATTAGGAGCACCGGATTTGAGGTAAGTTTCTCTGCCGATCCAAAATGATTTCCTCGTATTATATGCTTATTATGCATTACATGATTAAGTGTGAATTTTGAATTATGTGTATGTGATTTTGAGGAGATATTAGATCTATGATATTTGAGAAGTGCAAACTAAGTACTTTTGGGTATTAAATATTTTTAAATACCTTTGAGACTATTTAGAGAGATTGAGAAATATTTTTGGAAGTATATCTAAAGTCAAGATAAAATTTACCTTTTCATAAGAAGTGAGCACCCGGGAGAAATCCGTGGTGTCGGTTTTCCACATCCGGATAAATGTGGAGGGTGATTAAGGCTGCTACTACTAAGAAGTAAAGTTTGAGTTTGAAGTGACATTTGGATCTATGATCCCTTTTAAGAAGAAGTTATAGTAGTAGTAGTAGTCCCTAATCATTCAAGAATTCTAAAGGTGGGGTAGTTGGTAGACTAAGTCCCGATTACTCGTGACGACTTACTACTCGGAGGGCTTGGAATCCCTTTTAGGGGGTGTGCACACTTAAGGTAGTCGTTTCGTTTCCATTAGCAGTTGTGGTACCGGCAAAAGTCCCGGGGTGGCCGTACATAACAACGTAACCACCGGGCTCAACCAGAGTGTTGAGCACCGCCCTTCTAAATTACTAGGAAGATAGAGAAGAAGTGAATTTTGAGAAATTCTAAGAGAAGAGTTACTATAGTATTTTCAAAGAAAAGTTGAGGACTTTATTAAAGAAGTGATTTTGAGAAATATCAAAGAGAAAAGAATTTTGGTGGAGTGTGTCATTTTTATATAGTATTATATGAAAAATTATTTTTCGCCAAACCTGATTATTTTACGGGGTTGGGTAGTACTTACTTAGCTCTAAAGCTAATTTTTGTTTCCTTTTCCCTGTTTTGTTTTCTGCACTTTATTTGTGCAGGTGATGATGCTTATGTGGACTGATGATTGTATGACCACGAGAGCGGTTTAGAAATGCCTTAGTCAAACCTAGTCAAGAATTATAATTCAATTATGTTGAACACTTGTTTTACTTTGTTTAGTTTTGTGATTGCCTGTGCATTCGGTTAAGAGATGACCGGATGTGGCGGTAACACCCATTTCCCAATTAGTGATATTTCTGCTGCAAAACTTTTTATCTGTTTTGAAAGAATAAATTAAGTTTATTATCAATAAATATATTATTTCAATTATTATTTTGGGAGGGAAAATGGGGGTGTTACACAGCTGCTCTGACCTAGACACCATAAACCGGGCTAACCCCATAGGTGCAGAGGCTGATATTTTCAGTCTCCGAGTAGAAGACGCAGCATCTAGCCCAACTGCGCATGCACAAGCCTCACCCAGCCACTCTGCTGCCTCCCAACAGGTAGTAGTTTCACATATTGGGGATACTATACCCACCTCGCTGCCTCCCTACGAAGCAGCTGAGGATCTACTTTGTGGTCTTCCGCCCCAGACCACTACCCCTCCTTCTAGCACATTGAGTCTAGTTTCTACCATCCCAACATTTTCAACATTTTCTAGGACACATACACTGCTCACACCACCGCACACGACAGGTGCACTCTACTTGTCCTCAACGATCGGAGATACGTCAATGATGATCGGAAGTCCTGCTGCTCAACAGATATCTCCATCATTATCTGCACGCCACACTTCGGTAATCTTTACTGATGCTGTGACAACGGTTACTACCCCTGTAACCGGACACCCTGACCCTACCGACCTTTCTGTCATTTTGCAACGTTTCATGGATTCCACCATTAAGCCATGGGTGCACGAAGCAATAACCGCTCGGGCACAGGAATTCAGGAACACCCCGGCGTTGCTTAATGACATCATCCAACCCCAACCATCACCCTCTCATACCCAACAAACCCAACCACTTCCTATCATACCTACCCAACAAACCTCTGAACCATCCACAACCCTACCCCACTCACCTACTGCTTCAAGGGGAACCCAGGATACAGAACTAGTGTCCTCCCCTACTTCGACCACACCTTTTCCTGACCCTAAAACTTTACCGTTCGAGGTACTCGAAACCCTTATGCTAGATCAACTAATAGCTACCGAAGAAGGCAACCTAACCCAGAAACAAAAAGACCTTCTTCGGATCCTTAAGCCTGACAGCTCATGCCGTGATAGTCTCCTCGGTCACAAACGTTCGCATGAGGACCCCGATGACTCGGATCCTCATGAGGGGGAGAACAAGAGACAAAGGATACTTGAGCGTGATGCGTCAACAAGCCAACCCTCTACGCAATCCAACCAACCTAAATCCTCGAACAATCAGCCCCCATCATCCACTCAACATAAAAGCCAAACAGCCAATCAACCCACATCTAGCCCGGTCGAGCTAGAAACAACACTCCTAGGCTCATCTTTCATAGATGTAGACCAAGGATGGAGTGGAAGTCCTGAGGTTGCTACTTCGAGTACACCTTTCTATTAAGGCCATCAGAAAGAACCTAGTTCTAATCTGATGTCAATGGGTAATCCAAGTGATCCCGGTGTTACTATTGACAGAGCGCCACAACAACAGCAGACTTCCTCTAGCCAACCTGATGATCAGACACCCGATGAACTTGAAGAAATTCTCGTCTATGACAAATGGCCCCGTCAGTGGACAGAATGGGATGATCTTAGGGTGGAGGCGGAGCAGTACGAAATGTGTAGAAGTTGGCAGCTCAGAGAATTTCTCAATAAATATCATGCACAAATGATTGGGCTCGACAATGATGAGATAAAAGAAGGAGAAAAACGCAAAGAGCCTGAATCTGTTACTAAGCAAAAGGCTACTCAGAAACCTGTAGATAGTGTCAGGATCAAGAACCCCTTCATGGAAGAAATCAGAGAACGAATTTGGCGCAAACCAGAGAAGATCAAGACCTACACAGAACTCAGGATGCGTGGCATCAACCATCTCAAAGGAAGAGACAGAGGAGGAAACCTGTACATGCTCGGACATAGATCCACTGGAGAACGACGACAGATTTTGAATCATAATCTTGCAACAAGCGGATGTCCAGTGCAAACAATCCTGAAAGTAACAGAAGAGTACCTGGAGAAGATCAAATACATGGTCTTTCATCTACAAAGAACTGATGGATCAACATTCACTTGTCAAGAAAACGATTTCTTTCTGCTACATATGGACGACGTGTATCAAATGTTTATGAGATGCAGAGAGCTACCAGTCCATAAAGATAGACTTGCAAGGGAAGGTTTTGAAGCAATAAAAAGGTTCATGATGAGACAAATTCGATACCATGGAGGTCATGATCTTCAGATGGGTCTGGAAAGTAATTATCCCAAAGTGAATCTTACGAAGCCAGAACTTTACAGACCAGAAATAGAAGACTTCCCAGAAGATCATATTTTCGACAATCCAACCTCAGTCATCTACCTGAATCATGAAGGAAAGAAGCGCATTTTGATTATCAAAGAAATAAACAAATACTGCGACGGAACACTAAAGATCATCAGAAATAGGTTGAAATCAAAGAGAGAAGAACTTGTCAAGAAATCAACAGAAGCCACAAAGAAAGAAATCAAAGAACTGGAAAGAGTTGATGAAGTTCTGAAGGCCATCAATAAGCAAATCGATGATAGAAGATCTCTCAGAAATTACGAGCATGCACTAAATCTCAGAAAGCATTATTTTAAAGCTCAGAAGTGAAGAAAAGAAGAAGCAAGAACATCTGATCACAAAGGGGGAGATTGTTAGTGATATTTTCATTATATTGTGATCAATGTTTCTTAGCTATTTTGTATTTAGCATCTTAATTAAATAGACTAGCTAGAATAATGAATAGGCCTTTTAAGGCAATTTGTAATAAAGGGTTTTATACCTTTTTAGGTATGGGCCTCCTAGGAAAAGGAGCCCAAATGATTGTAAAACCTACCTTTCCCGTCAGGCTATATATATGCCTTAAGGGAAAGGCTAGGTCAAGCTTTTCGATATTCCTAGTGCCTCAGTGCCTATTCTCGTGATAGAAGTTTTACGCTGAACATTCATATCATTCTGTAAACTTCTTCATCACATCAATGGAAAGCTTCATTCCCAGATCTATCTTCCATACATACATTTTATAGACTAGAAAACAGGGACCTAACAGATCAGGTTCTTACCATATACTCAAATAAGCTCAGAAGAAATAGAAATCTTTATACTTCAACTATTTTTTTTCTTTTAAATGAAATAAAAAGAAAAATAAATTGCCTTTCCCCGGCAACGGCGCCAAATTTGACGTGCACTTTGTCGTGAGTGCACTCAAAATAAATTCAATACTAGCACTTATACGTAGTATAGGTGAAGTAGAGTTCGTATCCACATGGAAATGAATAACTTTCTTTTTATATAAATACTCCGTAGTAAGTAAAGGGGGGTTTTGATTGTTGAGTGATTTAATTAAATTAAACACGAAGATGAACGAGTTATATGGGATTTAATTCAAAGATAAAAGTGACTTGGCATTGCTACTTTCCACTTGTTGATATATTTTAGTCGATCATTGTTATATCTATAACTTATCTCCTCTCGAATACTCAATCGAGGAGTATATCCAATTCATCGAGGATAGTTATTAACAACAACCGTTCATTAATAACCCTTACTATTAGTCAAGTATAGAACAACGCCATATACCGACTTGTTAGTATCATTTAATCTTTTAACTCCTTGATGAAATCAATTGAGATTGATAACCTCAACACAACAGTTTCGGTTTAACCAACAAAATTAATCCCTCTTAAGTTTATTAACCACGACCGTGCATTACCAAACCGAAGTTACTTACTTGTGAAACTATCAACGATTAACCATCGGTTCGTTGATCGTTTCTAGTAATAATTAATATGTGAAGCAAAACTAGTTGATCCTTTAAGTAATGTTCAAAATATTAATATGAAATATGAATAGGGATTAATTAATATTCAAGGAAGAATATTAAAGAAGATGAATCCTACTATGGTTAATATCAAGATGTTAACTAATTGTCATCTTAGTAACACTCCCCGATATTAACATAGAGGAAGGAATAGCTATTACTAAGACCAATGTCAAGATGTTAACTAATTGTCATCTTAGTAACACTCCCCAACATTGATATAGAAATAGTATTTAAAGGAAGAATTAATATTCAAGGAAAAGAAGTTAAGAAAATAACTCACAACTTTAATAATCAACAAGCTTCAAGAGCAATACCAAGAAATGGAAGTTTAGCTCCTCATTGGGAGACTAAACATGCTAAAAGAAATATAGAGAAATTCTATTCTAAACTGAGCTTAAGAGTATAAAGGAATTGGTCATTCTAAAGTGAAGGAAAGGGGGTGTATTTATAGGCTTTTTGAGGTGCAGGTCGAGTACTCGATCGAGTATGTACATATACTCGATCGAGTATGTGTAAACCTTCGAATTCGATCCATACTCGATCGATATTCGGGCATAATTTATATGTATACCCGATCGAGTATGTCGGTGTACTCGATCGGGTATAACAATAGAACGTGGCCAAATCTTTCCCTGCATGTTCCTTTGTTCCCGGATCGGATCCTTGAAAATCAGTATTGGTACTCGATCGAGTATAAGGTATACTCGACCGAGTACAGGTCAAAATCAGGAACTTTCCTTCTTTTTGTCTTGTACTCTTGCACCTTCCTTCACCAATGATCATTTGATTGATCTTGGACCTGTTTAAGCTCAGAATAAACCTAATCTAAACAATTTACAAGAATTTAACAAACTAAACTATTACACCAAAAGTGTGTAATTTCCGAAATATTAAACAACCAAAACTAACTAAAAACGTAAATAAACACACGGAAATTACAAACGTATCACCGCCTGTGCTAGTTATAGAAATACTATTGTTTCTTTTATTTTCTTTGTATTTTCTTTGTGTGGATGTTGGATTAGTTGGAATCCCCAACTTCTCCCGGATGCTTGCTTGCGTAGTCTACTAACATGTGTTGTGCTTGTTAATAGTTTTGTGATGGTTTTGGTTCTGAGCTCGAGGACCGATTGGTAGAGTTCAGTCCATCGTGAATTGGGTTTGCATGTTAAGCTTGGTCCGAAAGGGAACTTTGGTTCTCATCTATTACTTGTATGATCGCAATGATGTACTTGTAATGGTTCAGCGATGATGAGTCTCCTCAGAACCGTGTATTAGTTACTCTACACCACCTAGGACCAATAAGGTGGAGAATGTTGGAGGTATTGGTCCTACCAAGGCCTTCCTTCCACTTATTTTGTTAAGGCCTGCACCCTGAGTTTAGCCCTACTCCCATTATCTTTTATCTCTGCTCCTTAGCTACCTTTCTATCTGTTGCTTTGCAATTGTGTCAGCTTGGCCCCTTGGTACTCTGTCCTTGTTTTTGTCTTAAGCTACCAATGAGTTGTTCTGATTGAGAAGACATCTTTCTGGTTCCTTATATTTGTGGCCTTGTGTGAAACTAAAAATTGTGCGGTGCATACAGTGAGGTGTGTGGTAGTAAGAGTGTGAGTGAGGCAGTGTGTCTTCTTCCTCCTTGAGTGTTAGTTTCCTCTTTGTGAGTGAGAGCTTAGGAGGTAAGAGAGTGGGCTAAACTTGGTGAGTGACTAAACATCCTAGGTGGTGTGTGTGAATTCTATTGGGTTGGAGACCTGAGCTAAAATATACACCCAACAAAGCCATATATTAAGGACATCTTCTTTCTTAACTTGCTTGGAAGCTTAAAAATGGGTTGAGTTGATGAGCCTTCTAGGTTAATTCCTTAAAGGATGGGTCCAAGTCTATCATGAGTATGTCCCTGAACTCCGTGGCCACTATTTTTTATGATAATCGCAGGATAGAGGTAAACAAAGGTGATAGTTCCTTCTAGTATTCTAATTGGTGTGATATTGGTCCCATCTACCATTTCCAGGAGGATATCCCTCCTAATACAACTAAGGTTGTGTCACCCTTTCTTACCTCGGTTTGTTAGCGACAATTTAATAATAGTCCTCGCAAGTGCACGAGTCGCGGTAGTACAGTGTTCAAGTAAGGGTCGAATCAACGGGAAAATGCAACTAAGTAATTGGAAAACTATTAATAAAAATAAATATGAAATTAATCTAACTAAAAAAATGAGTTTTGGATTTGTTTGAGTTGAAACTGAAAAAGTAAAGCTTGAATTAAAATGGATGCCAGGAATTTAATCAAATAAAAATAAAGTGATTGAACAACTAACGAGAAATTGGTTGAGAACTTAGCAAGATAAAAGATAGTCCAGTATCATGGGATAAAACTGGCCAACTTAAAGTTGTTTGGAATAACAGGACCCCCCAAAAGATCTTTCTTTCTTTGGAGGCTTCATAACACAATCCTCCCCTTCGAGGACAAACTTCAACAAATGGGTATTCATGGATCTTTTAAATGTCACTTTTGCTATAACCAGGATACTATAGATCATTTTTCTTGAACTGTCAATCTAGTAATAGTGTCTGGAACTATTTTGAAAATATCCTGGACCTTTGTCCGCTACATATGGGAATTTCAACACTTATTTGGAGCCCGTTTGGAGAATTCTGTTTTCGGCTTATCAGGCTTATCAGCCAGCTTTTTCACCAAACACGTAACTTTTACTTTCGCGCGCTGAATTGTGTAATAAGCCGAAAAAGTAAGGTTGGAGTTACTTTTCTGGCTGTATTGGCTGAAGTTACTGTAGAGGACCATTTTAGCTATTTTTACATATAATTTTTTCTTTAATTTATTAATAAAATATATTTTTAAAATATTTTTTTCTTAAATCAGCAGAATCAGCCAAAACAGCCACTCCAGCCAGAATATCACAAATTTCAGCAGAATCAGCCAAAACAGCCGATTTTGGTGCTACCAAACGGGCTCTAGAACAGGTGGTACAAAGATTTTAAGGGTCCAATTAAAGATTTAAACATTCTTCTTCCAAATAACATTATTTGGCAGCTATGGAAAGCTCGAAATGCCCATCTCTATAATGACAAAACTGGCCGTATATATGAGGTTTTTAATGTTATTAAAAATGATATTTTTGCCACTTCCGTAGCCAAACCTTATATCTCGAAAGGTCCTAACCCATCCTTTATTGTCCAGACCATTACTTCTAGGAAAAACAAGCAGGGGAGCTCTTTGGTGCATCAATGTTATGGAACGTTTTGGTGCATTCCATAGTTGGCATTATCTCATTGGCCCAGCTCATCTATTTCAAAAAAATATGTGTATTCACTTTATTTATAAATTGCATAGTGAACCCTATACTTCGTAAAACAGAACAATAAACACTCTTCCTTTTCAGAACACGACCTCCTATCGTTGTGATTTTGTTTTCGGTCTTCACTTCTACAGAGCAAACAGCAGATCAGAATTCCAACGAAACTCATAGGACGTGAGCGTATAAAGACTTTCATTTTCTACGGTTCCGAAATCGATCGACGTCGGATGAATATGGACCAGTTATGGTCGGTCGATGTGCTCTCTGGAATGAAAGGTAAGTTCCTTCTCTCCTCAGCCGCACGCTGCTTTGCTTTGTATGTCTTTCGTCTTCATCATGCCTATTCTCTCTCTTTCAATTCATCCATATTTCGTAGTGCACTCCATCGCAGCACTGAAGTAATTTTGTTCTTTTTCCCCTTTTAGTTCACAACCTACCTTCATTCAATTGAATCCCTTTTTGTTATTCTTCATTTTATTACCCTTAAGGTTATTAGACTGAATGGATTTCTTCACCAAATTTGTATTGCAATTGTGGACCTTCTTCATTCCTCCATAGCTAATAATTTTCCTACAAATTTTGATTTCCCTTGAATTGAACCCCCTGTTGTTATTCTTATTTCTATTGCTACTTAGGATTATTAGTGTCCTCACAGAAGGAATTCCTTCACCAGATTTCTATTGCAATTGAGAACATAAGACGTTTGATAATGAAAGGTAAGGGATTGTGTTCCTATTTTATTTCCATTTCATACCCCCCTATTTATATTTGATTTTGTGGAGATATGCAATGCCAAACAGAGAAGAGTTTGGATTCTTTACTAATTTATATTAAGAAAATATTTTATACCTACTTTCTGGTACAGTAAGCATTGATATCTTCATAAAACTGATCTCTCTACTAATAATTTAGTCGATGATATGTGGTATCCACCTACTTTTTGGCTCTTAGGATGTTTTTACTTTGGACTGTAATTTGCTGGTCTGGTCTGAACTGGTCTGGTCTAGTAAGGTCTGATTTCTTTGTATTTTTATAACTATCCAAGTCTAGTCTGGTCTGGACTGGTCTGGTCTGGGACAAATTACAGTCCAAGTAAAAACATCCTTAAACAATGATTTCTTCACGAAACCAATCTCTTTACATACAATAATTTAGTTGATGATATGCATTTTGCTTGAGTTGTGAATTATTACTCTCTTCCTTGATCGATTGCATATGCTGTTCAGCAAGTTCCTGTTAAGTTTTAGGCTTCTTACACCTTATTGTAGTTTTGTTTGACATGCTGACAGTTATCAATAAATCTACTTTGTGTGTAAATCAGTTGGAACTTTAATGTGGGATGATTTTTCTTTAACACAAACTACTAAAATATTAGTTAATTTACTTGGATAAGTCCAGAACAGAGGGTAATTCACTAAATATTACAACCAGAGCAGCATTTCTTTATTGATGACCTTCATTACTTAATGATCTTCTGTATTTATTTTATAATTTTCTTTATTTATGACCTAATAAATACTATCCTGTCCCAAAAACCATATTTACATTAGCAAATAAAAAGTACTCGTAATTTCTTGTCACTCAAAAGTCAAAACTTGTTTATCAGTGCTAAAATATGGATGGGTATTGGAATACATTATTTGAATACATTATTAGGATGTACTCATATCTTGCCAACTGTTAGTGTATATCTTCCAAAATGTATAATGCACAGCTAGCATGGCCTATGCAATCACCTCACATCCATTCCCTTACGTACTCTAGCATAACCTTTTTCTACTCAATGTAATATAAATGCATACGCATAGTTGCTTCACTTGTTATAGAGAAGTGTGATACTCGTACGTAGTAATATAATAAATTTTCCCTTTTAATATTTAGTCTTAATTTTATCAATGGGTTTCCATGACTAAATACAACCCTATATCTTCAGTTCTTTTTATCTTGGAATAGATAAAAAAGACAATAACCAGTACCAACAATTATATTATTTGACAATGAGTAATGTGAAACTCATAATATCCCAAACTAAGTTTTTTGAATGAAGCGGAACAAATAGTAGCTTAAACCAGCATCTCCATGAGGGATCAGATTTTTTAGATCATTTACATGCTCTGTTTTCTCCTAAGTTCCAGTTTTATCGAGATGAGTACGTACTGATGGAATATTTTTTTCACATAGGCTAACACTAGTGACTAAAAGCTTCATGTTTTGCAGCATCACGCCATCACCCCTGTTTTTCTTGTTTTCTATCTCCATTAGTGAATGGCTTTAGTGCATATCCTATCTTATTTTCTGTCTTAAATTTATTTAACATGCTGAATTTTTTCATGCTTTCAGCAAGCCAACAGTGCAAACCAGAAATGTCATGTCATCAAGGAAGAATGTGGAAATATTATAGCATGCATAGGTGAAGCAACTGCTTTTGCAGCTGATATACTTGGCAGCTAGAAGACTTGAAGAATGAAAAATGAGTTGTTTTTACTTTTTACCATTTAGAAGAGGGTCAGGAAGAAATGTATAGACAGTATAGTAGTATAGTTGGACCGTATAAATGGAATGTACGCTACAAAAAACTTTTTACCTCTGATTAATCGTATCAGTCTGTATTGGGGATTATTACTTATTTTTGTACTTGCTGTTAGCACGTGGCTACGAACCGCGGGGTCGTGGGTTCGAATCCCTCCTTGCCCACAACTGTCCCAAAAGCGACTAGCATTCGATGCATCAATGCTTGGGTCGTCCTCATCAACAGTCAAGTAAGAAGTGCCACAGCTTCCTGAACCTAATCAAAATCGTGACATTGGTAATCGCTTCTGAGATAAAGCTAGTCTGATTCACTCGACCAAAATATTGCAGAATCAAAAGTGGCCCTAGTTTACGGTCAATTTCAACTAAGTTTTCCGAGCCTTTCTTTCTTCCAAAAAAAGGAAGGGGGCTGGCTTTCATTCGCAACAAGGTAGCCGTAGGGCTGGATTGAATCCTTCTTTAGTTTATCAGAAGCCTGGTCGAAAATTCCGGAAAAATTAGCTCAACACTCCTCTTTAATGAATACTCCGTACAACATAAGTGCTTTTGTATGGGGGTGTTTGGTTTGTGAAATAATTACCCTACTATGACTAAAACTCCATCACTTTCTCAATCAATGACCTAAGTAGTTTTTCTCCCAAAACAATTTTTAAATTAATAATATTAAAATAATTTCGTAATAAATAAATAAATAAATATTTTTATGGACAAATATACCCTTTAAGTTATGTTTATAAAACCCTAACCCCCTACTCATTTTTTCTAACCCTAGCCTCCAGCCTCCCGTTGCTTGCCTACCGCTGCCTACCCACCGCACGACCACCAGCTACTTTCCGCCGCCGTCCAGCCACCTGCTGCGCCGTTCAGTCGTCTGCCGCCGCCCCTTGCCGCTGCCTCAGGTCATTCGATCTTTGTGATCTCTGTCCCGCTGTCGACTCGGTCCTTACACAGATTCCAATGGTGAGGAAGCCGGGAAACAGATTGGAGATCAGAGAGCTTTGGTGAAGGAGACTTGGTGGTGGTAGTACGATGCTTCGTCCGTGCGGGTGTAGGCCGCTTTTGTGCATTAAAGTGATTTTGGGGAGGAGTTTGATTGTGTGGTCATAATTTGACTTCTGGTAGCCAGCCGTAGGCTGTCTGTCATCCATTCATCCATGGTGCCATATAATTATGGAGTGCAATGCAATTAACACTCAAACCTATTTTCATTTTTTTCTATTTCTTCAAATTAGGGTTTTTGGCATTGAACATGTGCCGTAAACATTGTGATGTATAATGTTGAATATGGAGACTGAATATGGCAATAAATAATGATGTATATGGACAGTGAAAGAATGCATTGACGAGAAGTGCAGTAATCATGACAAGTATTGCATTAACGTAGAGCAGTAAGACCAGCATCAAATACAATATATTTAATTAGTCGTAAAATACTAAAATTATTAATTCTAAGAAATAAAAAAAATTATAAATTTCTAAAGTGGATGAGAAGAGAATTGATTTTGGTGAAAGTGCAGTGGTTACTACCAGATGTGCAGTGACGGTGTGCATTAATGTTGTGCATTAATTTTGTGCATTAACGGAAATATAAAGTGCAGTAATTTTAATTGGACGAAATTAGTGTAAAATGCACATATTTTAAATAATGGTATTTTTGTCATTTAACAATTAAATATAAACGAATTTTCTATTTGTTTTTGGATTTTTGGTCATACAAAGGTATAAAAACTAGTTAGGTCACAGATTAAGAAACTCATTGAGTTTTAGTCATATCCTATTATATACTCCTTTGGTTGGTAGCTGATCAGCCAATTTTTTTTACTATTTTGACAGTGATTTGGCTTTTGCTTGGATCCATCAGCTAATAAGCCTACTAGGTGTGTCTAGTAAAATGGCCTTTTCACTTGGCTTTTGAGCTCAAACAGTTAAAGTAGGAAAAGTCAAGAAACCTAGCTTTTGTAGCATCTCCAATGCTACAATGTGCACGGTGCACATGTGGCATGAGAGAGATAGACACAAAATGTTCATTTTACGACATTTCTCTCTCCTTCTTTCCACGGTCTTATGCGTTTTTGGTAAGTTTGTGTCTGCAATGTCAACCACAATATCTACATCTAGACATTGTGTTTGATATTGTGAAGAAAAACTTACCAAAATGATGCAAGATCTTTTAAATAAGGAGAGCGAGATTCTATTTATTGATTTTTAATGGGTTGTTTCTCATGTCACGTATGCACCGTTAACGTTTTAGCATTGAAGATGCTCTTAGATTTGGCCTTTCTGTTTCTTTTATACTCCGTAATACTTATTCCCAATCTATCCATCTCTCTTTCTCTTCAATAAAATAACGCTCCACCTCCCTTATCTCTTTGATACTTGTAGTCTCGGAGAGGTTAAAATAACTCTTTCATATAATGCCTACGTTTCATTTTAGACTAGCTAATATTTTTCATGAAAAACTGAAAAAAATAAGAAGTTATTGTAATATAATCAAAATTTACAATGTTATTTCAATCATGCCATTAATTTCAATAAGTTTAATCATGTTTTGCATTTTATGCCTGACCGTAATGAGTTGGGTTCGATATGCTCAGGTGCTCTAACTCTTTGACTGTCAACTCACACACCTATTAAGGTTTTATTAAGGTTTAAGTGAAATCCATATTATAATCATCAACATTTATTAAATCACATATACTCCATATTCCATAAAACTCGTCCCATTTATTATATTGGGATCAGGGATGGATTTAGGGGGGGCGACCGCCCCCCTTGGACTTTGAAAAATTTCTACCATATATATAATATTTTCATAAAACTTTCATAATCTAATTAGATTCGCCCCCCTTAGCTTTTAATTTTCAAAATTAATATATAGTCTTACATAATGTAATACATAATTGGATATTTAAAAGAAAGAACATCTAATATAATTTACATAACTCGTTGTTTAAGATTTAGGATACTTATTATATAAGAATTCCTAGTTTTGTAATGTGTAATTATCTTTATTAGATAACAAGTACTCAATTTTGTAAAATATATATCAAACAATATTAAATACAAGACACACTAATTACACAGTTTTTAGATCACGTGAAATGAATCCAAAATATAAATATTTATTGACATTAAATTACATAATTCATTTACTTCTTGCTTTCTAAAAATAATTTATTGCATAGATAACAAAATTTAAATTATTATAGCATTAATACAAATATTAAAATATAATATGCACCATATAGTGTGTGTATGTGGTGCATATTATTCTAAAAATAATAATCTCATACATACTACTATTGTAATATTAAGAAAACTTCTCATGAGTCATGACTCACGAACACCCTCCTTAATGGACAAAAATTACAATTCAATAACCGATTCATAAGATTAAACAATATAGAAGTTATTAAAAATGTATTGGTTGATGTCTTTGTCATTGTCTAAATTTAGAATGTAATAGATTTATATGTCGTTGGGGGATATATATGTATTAATGTCATTTTTTTTAATAAAAATAGCCGCATAATCCTACAGTAGTGAAAAATTTTGCCCCGCTACACTAGGGGAAAAAAATTCGTCCCACTACACTAACGAAAAAAAAATTTCACCCCCTACACTAACGAAAAATTTCGCCCCCCTTGACCCAAAATCCTGGATCCGTCCCTGATTGGGATGTCTCAAAAAAATCTTCTCATTTCTTTATATGAAAAGTTTTGTGTAGCTAATATTATTCACTTACTTTTTTCACTCAACTACAATTATGCATTTCCAGCCATGATATTTGACATGATATACGTAGTATTATGAGCCCTAAACTTATATACTCAGTATTATTGTGCATGTCGAGAGTGGATAGATAGGACTACT
The DNA here is from genome assembly GCA_945859915.1 of Cuscuta epithymum. Classification (NCBI taxonomy): domain Eukaryota; kingdom Viridiplantae; phylum Streptophyta; class Magnoliopsida; order Solanales; family Convolvulaceae; genus Cuscuta; species Cuscuta epithymum. The sequence goes on along the minus strand of CAMAPF010000276.1, from coordinate 89,078 downwards.
ACTTGCTCGATCAGGACCCTAACTTTATTGTGAGCCAAACACCTTGAGCAAAAAATTAAACATTCCAGCCCAGTTAGTTGCGAGGTTACCGTGCCTAGTAGGAGGTCTCGAGTTTGAATCCCGATAGGCACATAAGGGTGTGAAACTCAATGAAATGAGTTTTAACCCTGATTATTCCATACTTCCCCCAGCCCCCTCCCCTAGACCCCCTAGAGTAAAAAAAAAAGTGTACCACTATTATTACGCAGTACCTTTTATCCTCCTTTTAAAAAGCTCCCAAAAGTGATGCATACGCATAAACAACGGGCGGATTTGATTATAGAGATTTGAAAATAACATTGTATCTAAAAACACGTGGCTCTTTCTATAAAAAAAAAATGCCATTGCGAAACTTCTAACCAGTGAAATTGGACTTATAATATGATTAATATCTATGGGGGTGTTTGGATCTGATTCACAAAACTGATTCTGCTCCTTGAGGGAGCAAAAGCAGAAGCTGGGGTGTTTGGGTGAAATTCCAGAAGCACTTCTGGTGCTCTAATTTACTCTCAGAATCAGTTTTTTTAGAAGCTGGGGGGGGTACCAACTTCTGGAAACTGATTCTGATTCTGCTTCTGCTTTTAAAAAAGAAGCAGAAACAGAATTGGTTCCAAACACCCCTATAACTTGACAAGCACTATAATGTGTTTTTACTTAAAACAACTCTTTCTCATTTTTCTTTTCAGAACTACATGCTTATTTTCCAACAATCAGAAAATTTGAACGAGGACTAGCTCAACAGCCTTAAGCTTATTTTTAAACTACCAATTACGTCAATAAGTGTACCAAACCACCAAATGAATATGAAAAATACTCTGCGTTGTAGTAAGGTATGTGATTCAAAAATTCACATTAGGCTGCTATGAAAATCTTGATTACATACGTACTTATATGAAAAATACTTTGCACTACTTTCCATTATTCCGTGGCAACTTTGGCCCCAACTGCTTTCATCTTTTCAATAACATGCTCTGTTTCTTCCTTTGACACTCCTTTTCTAAACACTGCAGGTGACTTTTCCACCAAATCCATTGCTTCCTTGAGGCCTAAATCACTGATGCCTCGGACCTCTTTAATTAGCTTGATCTTTTGAGTAGCATCATAAGACTCTAACTTCAGCTCAAAAATTGTCTTTTCAGGCTTCTTTTCTTCCTTAGCTACTACTGTGGACCCTCCATTCACTGCCATGCCAGCAGCATTTCCCGCCTTCATAATCCCCACTGTGAGTTGTTGAGTCATACCCAGCCTCGTCATCAAAATCCCAGACGGCTCAGCTACTTCAACTAATGAGAGCCTGGAAACTTCACCAACAAGCCTCCACATTCTCTCTGTTGGAGGACTACGATGCTCCATTGGATCAAATGTTGTGGGGTCATAATCAGAAAGAGTTGTAGTAGGAGGTGAATGTGCAGCATATGACCGCACCTATTTCCTTTTCCGCACTATACAAAGTACGTTGCCTTATGAGTTGTAAAGTAGGCAAACGATTATTTAACTGTGAAACCAGACTCATTATACAATGTAATAGATGACTGACTAGTTATTTCCATTTGTATTTGCTCTCATGCAGCAAATCACCACTGTTGAACAAAAAAAGCAACAAACAATTTATGTCATCATATGCTTGCAGATTCCAATTCTAAAGTGAAATACAATTGACAGGGAAATTAGAAATTTTGTTGTTCCCAATAACAAAATAGAGACTCTTAAAAATTACTCCCTCCGGTTTTAATAAACTTCACACTTTCCTTTTTGGGACTGTCTAAAATAAACTTCACTTCCTTATTCCTTTTTTGGCAAAGAAATCTACATCAAAATAGTGCCAAACAGTGTCTCTACAGTGTCAAACAGTGCCTCAACAGTGTACTCTACAGTAAAGTCAAATTTCTTTTCTTATTTTGTGTGACGTCAAACTGTGAAGATTAAAAAAACCAGAGGTAGTATGAGACATAAAGTAGGGGGCTATAGAAGATATGTAGAATAGTATTTCGGAATTGTATTTTAGAACATGTATCGAAAACTTCAGCAATTATTAAATTAAAAAACTAACATGCACATGCATGACTTTTTTTAGAACTCCAATATTCTCACCAAGTCTGCTATCAGAAATACTATGTAAAATGCTATACCAATATGAGTAGGAGGCTACTACTATTATTATATGATGATACTAATGTGTCAACGAAAGTATGATTCATTCCTTTTAATTACTTAAGTGATGAAACAAAACAAGAGTTCACAGAAAGCTGAAATTAACAAATTCAGTTATTTGTGAAAATTACCAAAAAAACTAAATAGCTACAACAATCACATTAATTGAAAATTTACTTCAATAATTATTGGCCACTGGCCACTTCTCTACTAAGCTTACTTTATACTACGTAGTTTACACATAATACATCTCTATGACTTAACTGCAATTCTACAAATAGAATCAATTTTTATTCCTTATAAACAGTAGGATATATCATACATGATACATTATGTCCATCTATCACAGCAAGATACAGGATACATATATGAATCATAGAGGTAAGAGTGTAAGACTGTATATAAGTCAACTCTGAGTGTGCAAAAGGGTAGGGGAAGATGTGATTTCGATTTTAACACTTTATACCTGGAGCATATTTTTATTTTTATTTTTTAATGAACACCATGTATTCAGCATTTTGCATATCTCAACAATCATCATCCCCTGTTAAAAAAAGTCAAGAAACAAGGAAGTTACTTCAAACAACACGAACCAAAATCTTAAAACAATTTGTGCAGCAAGAAATTTGGGTAGGTCCTTTGACACCATGAACGAACATTGATGTCACAAGGAGATGGTAAATCCAATGCATATCGTCATCTACCAAATCGCTTTGATGTACGAATCATATATTCATACCGAAGAACAAAATCACGAGATGAATTGAGAGGAGCGCCAGGGAATAATTAGACACCTACCTTGGATTGAGAGGATTTTCGAACCTCCGGCCCTTTACCCTGGTCTCTTCGGCCTTCACCTCACCTCAACACATCACTCGCAGCTGGTTTTCGTTCCTCCTGCTCTTTCGCCAAAACTGATAACTTAAAAGCTGGATTTTTGTTTCAGGGTAAAACGACAAGGCCGATAATTGGGGAAGGACCACCCTGCAAAAAACGTATTTTTAATTAAAAAAATTGAGGTGGATTAGACTACCAATCAAATGCTGCCAAATGTGGAATGCACCAAAACATCCCACAAAACGTAGGTACCGTAAAATTTTCCAAACAAGAATCCTACCCAATTACTAGGTAAGAAACCCCGGCTAGCTCGAGAACAGTAATCTTGTTTTCCGTACTCTGGCTAACAACCGGACATGCAATCTCGGGCTTATTAGTAGAGCCGTCAAAACGGGCCGAAACCCGCGGGTTGGCCCGTTTCAACCCACTTATAAGTGGGTTAGGGCTATCATTTTCAGGCCCGATTGTTTTGCGGGCTCAGTGGGTCAACCCTAACGGGTTGCGGGTTTAGCGGGTCAACCCGTACGGGTTGCGGGCCAACCCGCGGGCTGAGGACAAATATCATTTATTCTATGTATTTTTAATTCTATTATGAGAAAATAACTTTAAATAATACCAACTATCTTCGATAAATCAATAATAATACGTACTTTAGAAATAACTTTTAATAATACCAACTATCTGGATGTGAACCAAAAATAAAATAGAGACACTTTTCTACAAGAAATTCAATCATTGAAGACATCAAAAACTAAGATCAAATCATCAAATAATTGATATTTGAAAATATGATCACTTATTTGATATTTTGATATTAGTTTTTGATGAATTGAATAAATGAATTTTTGGTGAAAATTTGCTATATATCACTTTTGATAGATAATCAAATAGTTGGTATTATTGAAAATTATTTCTCAAGTTTGTATTATTCTTGGTTCATGGAAGATAATTGGTACTATTTAAAGTTATTTTCCCTTTTATTATTATTTCTATATAGGACAATTATATCTTCTATAATACTCTCTTTACTTCTAGTTCTTTCCTCACTTTTAATACTAATGTATTTTGTTCATGATATCCATATCAGACTAAATAATTTATTTTTAATGTATTTGTTGTTATACTGTTTTATAACATAAGGACTCCTATGCTGTTTTATTCATGATATCCAAATCAGACTAAATAAATGAGAAATTAGGTATTTGCGTTATTTCAGCTTAACTATACCCACAATAATACATTAAAACTTTTAAGTATTTAATCATTTAACTTTTTAAGTATACCTGACGTGCACTTTGTCGTGAGTGCACTCAAAGTAAATTCAATACAACACTTATACGTAGTATAGTGAAGTAGAGTTCGTATCCACAGGGAAAGGAATAACTTTCTTTTTATGAATATAGTAGATAAAGGGGGGTTTTGTCTGTTGAGTGATTTAATTAATTTAAACAAGAAGATGAACGAGTTATATGGGATTTAATTCAAGAATAAAAGAGACTTGGTCTTGCTACTTTCCACTTGTTGATATATTTTAGTCGATCATCGTTATATCCATAACTTGTCCCCTCTCGAATACTCAATCGCGGAGTATATCCAGTTCATCGAGGGTAGTTATTAACAACGACCGTTCATTAATAACCCTTACTATTAATCAAATATAGAACAACGCCGTATACCGATATAATAGTAGCATTTAACCTCTTTAACTCCTTGATGAAATCAATTGAGATTGATAACCTCAACGCAACGGTTTCGGTTTAACCAACAAAATTGATCCCTCTTAAGTTTATTAACCACGACCGTGCATTAACAAACCGAAGTTACTTACTTGTGAAACTATCAACGATTAACCATCGGTTCGTTGATCGTTTCTAGTAATAATCAATGTTGGAACGTTAACTAATCGTCACTTAGCCACCCTCCAACATTAATATAGAGATAGATTAAGGGAAGAATTAATAATCAAAAGGAGAAAGTAAGAAAATAACTCACAACTTTAATAATCAACAAGCTTCAAGAGCAAAACCAAGAAATGGAAGTTTAGCTCCTCATTTGGAGACTAAACATGCTAAAAGAAATATAAAGAAATGCTATTCTAGACTGAGCTTAAGTATAGGAAAGAAGGGATGATTTTTTGTGAAGAAAAAGTGTGCTATTTATAGGTGTTTTTCAACACCTTTGGCCGGGTACCCGACCGGGTATAGGTACATACCCGACCGGGTACCGGTCAAAATCAGATTATCTCCCACGATTTCTTGTTTTCTGCACGTTAACTTGTCCGGGTCAAATCAGACCCGACCGGGTCAAGTAAGGAACCCGACCGGGTTTGACCAAAATCAGATCTTTTCCAAATCTGCAGCATGTTCTGGTGCTCCGGGTCAAATCTGACCCGACCGGGTCGAGTAAGGGACCCGCCCGGGTCTGTGCTCCTGAGAATTTTTGTCTTCAGCTTTTCTTCCCTTTTGCTTGCTAAAAACTCTATCACTATTCTATAGCTAGAAATAGAAGGTAAAAACAATTACAACTAAAATAAAACAAATACTTACAAACTAACTAAAAGTGATGGAAAGTCTACACAAGATCGATATTAAAAACATACACTTATGCACTATAAACTAGTGCATATCAAACACCCCCACACTTGCACTTTTACTCGTCTCGAGTAAAATGAGTTCTGTTCAAGAAGTCCTTAAATGGTAAGAGTAGCAACACCAACAACCATAAGTGTTCAAAACACATAACATAAAGTATTTTCAAAACCAAAAGAGTAAAAATGGGTCTTCAATTTCAGCTTCCTCATCCGATGAACTCTGTATAGTAATCACCCTCAGGATCCTGCAAAATCAAAAGAAATACTTTCTCTCATTCTCTCATTTTGCCTAGGTGCCCTTTTTGGGTTTTCAACCCAGCTTCCCACATTTTCCTTTTTGTTCTCACCAACTCACTCTTCTTTTTGCTTTTATTTTGCTTAAGTTGCCCTTTTGGGTTTTCAACATAACAAGCTTAAATTTTTTTTTTTTTTTTTTTTTTTTTTTTTTGAAGAAAATAATGAAGAGCATGAAATGGGTGCATACCGGAATAGTTCTCAATACCCCCACACTTAGGATTAGGCACTGTCCCTAGTGCCCGCCCGCATCTCCTCCATCATAGGACCCTCCATAGCCGTGGTAACCGGTGAAGTGAGCATCTTCATCCATGTGATCACCTTGGTGCCCGTCATCTCCGCCCCCTCCACCAGAGCTTGAGCCGCCGAAATAACCCCATTCAGTGGGGTTATACCATGAGGGTGCGGGAGGGGGGTTGCTCATAGTCGCAAAGGACCCCTGGTGTGCTACATAAGAGTATATCGGACCAAAGGTTCTTCGTTGGTCCTCTTCATGCCTACGCCAATCCTCCCGTCTTTGTTCTTCAATCCTCTCAAAACTCTGCCTCTGCTCATTTCTAAATAACCCGAACTCATTCCGGAGTTGAGTGTAGTTAAGGTTAAGAGCATTCATGCTATTTAGCATTTCTTGCTCAAATGGTGAATATTGGTGGGCATGAGGTTGTGGTTGTGGTTGTTCAGGAATGATGAGTGGTGGCTCAATTGCTTGCTCGTTGGCGGCGTTGTTGTCTTCATTGTTCCCCTGTTCATCATCTGGGGGTGCATAATGAGCTGGGATCCCCCCGGGCAGACAATAATGGTGTCCATCACCAATATGGTGATCAAGGATGTTAAGTGGGAGATTATCGGAGGGGAATGGGTGGTACAGATCTTGGCCAGGTTTGATGTGCCAATGATAGATCTCCAGACCATCATGTTCTACGTGTGATAGGGTCACATCCCCAGCATTCTTTAGAAACTTAAGGCCAAGAAGGGTTCTTTTGTTTCGTGCACCATTGCATTGAAAACCATATAGTGTTGCTATGTGGGTAATTAGACCTCCTACCAGAATTGGTCCTCCACCATTTTTAACATTGATAATGTGATCCCAAAGCACTGTGGTGAGATCGTACGGGCTAGCACCCGGAAGAACAGCTTGTGCTAAGAGGCACACATCACTCACTCTAGTTTGATGGTTGTTTGGTCTCCCGAAAAGACAATTTGCCAAGAATTTGAAGAAAATTCGGAAAACCGGGTGTTGGATGTGGTTGACATTGAGGTGGGAAGTGCGAACATTGACAACTCCAGTCATTCTTCTCCATAGTTCATGGGCTACCGGTGTACTATGCGCGACAATTTCATCAAGCAAGGGTAGGCCGAAGTGTTCAGCAAATTCTCTTTTAGTGAGTGAACGGTTCTCGTTGAGCATTCGAAAGTTGATAGTGTTATTGGTGTGATCATTTTCGTCTTTCACATGCTCAACGGAACTGTAGAACTCATACACTAAACGAGAATATGACCAATAGTGCATATTAAAAATTTTCAGCATGCCACACCTTGTGAATATGTCCCTCATAATATCATCAATCCAAAAGAAAGTCAAGGTCAATTGGCACATAAATCGGGAGTGTTTTACCTCTCTTTCGGATTGTTCGAGAAAGCGGATGCGTTGTGCTTCGGTTGCAAGGTCCACCTCCTCGAAGCCGTCAACCGGTGGAATAGCCCTTTGAGTCCTTGAGGAAGAAGGTTTTGCCCTTTTTGGTGCCATGGAGCTTGATTTTGGGTGTTTTTGGTGAGGATTTTTCGGATTTTTGGGGTGGGTAGGATTTGGTGAGCTTGATGGGTATGGTTTTGTAGGGAATGATTAGGAGAAGAGGTATTTGATGTTTGGTGATGATTTTTGGCTTGTCTTTGGACCTTTGAAGTCCAAGAATGAAGGGGTTCGAAAATGGGGGTAGGGTTTTTTTTTTGGTTGGTTGATTTGGGGGATTTGAGATGGATTAATTGGTGTAGGATGAAAGAGGGAGGTGAGGAGATGAAGAATATGATGTTAATTTATGGATTTGATGGAGAAATGAGTTGGTTTTGAGCTTTGGAGTTATGAAAATGGAGGTTTTGGGATAGGGAGGTTCGAAAATTTGGGGAAGATGAAGTGGAGATGTTGTGCTGCCCGACCTGGTATAGGCTGAAAAACCCGATTACCCGGTCGGGTGGGGTGGTTTACCCGGGCGGGTTTGCCTTTCAGAGGTTGGCAGAATGATTTCCGGGTGTTTACCCGGTCGGGTAGGGTAGTTTACCCGGTCGGGTAACCTGAACTTTTTAAAACAGACGCCTCTGGTTTAAATACCCGGCCGGGTGGGTTTAAAATACCCGGTCGGGTTTGTTGAAATTTTTAAACCAGAATGTTCTGGCTTCAATACCCGACCTGGTGGGTTAGTTTACCCGGTCGGGTTTGTTCAGTTTTTTTTTTTTTTTTTTTTTTTTTTTTCTTCTTTTTTTTTTTTTTTTTTTTTTTTTTGAACACACAAACTCTGCAAAATTTAATTAAAGTGAACATACCTTGCATGGGTTGCCTCCCAAGAAGCGCTTTATTTAACGTCGTGGCTCGACGATATCTTCGTTGTTCTTTACTCATAGACCGGTTCAGAAAGGTCCATGACTTCCACATTTTTGGGTTGAAAACCCTCAAAGAAGGGTTTTAGTCTTTGTCCATTCACCTTGAGCACCTCGCCCGTTTCCAGGTCTTTAATTTCCACCGCCCCGTGTGGATAAATTTTGACCACTTTGTATGGTCCAGTCCAACGGGATCTCAGCTTTCCGGGAAATAGACGAAGGCGTGATTGAAAAAGGAGGACTTTGTCATCAAGTTTAAAGTTCTTCCTTATGATCATTTTGTCGTGCCACTCCTTCGTCTTTCTTTTGTATATTTCCGCATTGTCATAAGAATCCATGCGGAGTTCTTCCAATTCTTGCAATTGGAGCTTCCTATGTAAACCGGCCTCGTCAAGATTGAGGTTGAATTCTTTCACCGCCCAATATGACTTGTGTTCAAGCTCTACGGGGAGATGACAAGCTTTGCCAAACACAAGTCTATAAGGGGACATACCAATCGGAGTTTTGTAAGCAGTTCGGTATGCCCATAGCGCATCATCAATGCGTATACTCCAATCCTTCCGATTTGGGTTCACTGTTTTCTGGAGTATAGACTTCAACTCCCTATTTGAGGTTTCCGCTTGGCCATTGGTTTGAGGGTGGTAAGCAGTGGAGATCTTGTGAGTCACACCATATTTTCTTAGTAGGGATCCCACAATTTTATTACAAAAATGTGTGCCTCGATCGCTTATTAAAATTCGAGGGACCCCGAACCTTGAAAATATGTGTGTTTTGAGGAAATTAGCCACCACCTTGGCATCATCAGTCTTCGTTGCCTTTGCCTCCACCCATTTGGAGACGTAATCTACCGCAAGAAGGATGTAGATGTTACCTTGAGAGTTTGGGAAAGGTCCCATGAAATCAATACCCCATGCATCGAAAATTTCACAGAAAAGCATGGGGTTTTGTGGCATCTCGTTTCTCCTAGAAATGTTGCCTGCTCTTTGACAATTGTCACAAGATTGACAAAAGCCATGTGCATCCCGGAATAGACTTGGCCACCAAAAACCACTTTCAAGAATCTTCATTGCAGTCCGTTTCGGGCCGAAATGTCCTCCACAAGCATAAGAATGGCAAAACTCTATAATGTGGGTTATCTCATATTCGGGGATACATCTTCGGATTATTTGATCCTTACAATGTTTCCACAAATATGGGTCATCCCACACATAAAGTCTTGAGTCCATTTTTACTTTTTCTTTTTGAACTTTTGAGAATTGTGGAGGAAATTTGCCGGAAACAAGGAAATTTACGATGTTTGCGTACCATGGTTGTATGACTTTGATGGAGAAGAGAGTCTCGTCCGGGAATTCGCCTTTTATGAGATTGGTATGGAGCCTTTCGATTTCTTTGTTTGGGACCAAGCGGCTTAAATGATCGGCCACCAAGTTCTCCGCTCCCTTTTTGTCTTTGATTTCTATGTCAAACTCGCTCAATAGAAGGACCCATCGAATGAGTCTTGGTTTGGCTTCCTTCTTTGTCATAAGGAATCTGAGAGCGGCGTGGTCGGTGTAGACAATAACTTTCGTTCCAAGAAGGTAGGAACGAAACTTCTCCAAAGCAAAGACCACTGCTAGCATTTCCTTCTCGGTAGTGGAGTAGTTCTTTTGTGCTTCATTGAGAGTTGATGAGGCGTAGTAGATGACATGAGCAGCCCTTCCAACCTTTTGGCCTAAAACAGCCCCCACCGCATAGTCACTTGCGTCACACATGATCTCAAAAGGAAGAGACCAATCAGGAGCTTGTATGATAGGAGCGGTTACCAACCTTTCTTTCAATGTGTCAAAAGCCTCTTTGCATTCGTCATTGAGATCAAATTCCACCTCCTTTTGCAAGAGTTTGCATAGGGGAGATGAAATTTTGGAGAAGTCTTTTATGAACCTTCTATAGAATCCGGCATGCCCAAGGAAAGATCGAATATCCCGTACATTTGTTGGGTACGGGAGTGTTTGGATGACATCAATCTTGGCTTTGTCTACTTCAATGCCTTTTGAAGAGATCACATGTCCAAGAACAATCCCGTGTTCCACCATAAAGTGGCATTTTTCAGAATTTAGGACAAGGTTGGATTCAATACAACTTTTGAGCACAAGAGTGAGATGGTAGAGGCAAGTGTCAAAGGAGTCCCCATGAATTGTGAAATCATCCATAAAGACTTCCATGAACACCTCCACAAATTCGGAGAAGATGCTCATCATACACCTTTGAAAGGTGCCCGGTGCGTTGCATAATCCAAAGGGCATTCGTCGGTAGGCAAAAGTGCCAAATGGACATGTGAAAGTTGTTTTCTCTTGGTCTTCCGGGGCTATTGGTATTTGGAAATACCCGGAGTAACCATCAAGAAAACAATAGAACTTGTGCCCCGCTAGCCTCTCTAGCATTTGATCAATGAAGGGCAATGGGAAGAAGTCTTTTCTAGTTACCGAATTGAGCCTTCGGTAATCAATGCAAACTCGCCACCCGTTTTGAATTCGGGTGGGTACCATCTCGCCTTCTTTGTTCTCAATGACCGTCACTCCGGTCTTCTTTGGCACCACTTGGGTTGGACTCACCCATTTGCTATCGGAGATGGGAAAAATGATTCCCATTTGAAGTAGTTTGATCACCTCCTTTTTCACCACCTCCATCATGGGTGGGTTCAATCTTCTTTGCGGTTGCCTCACCGCCTTGGCCTCATCTTCAAGTAGGATCCGGTGCATGCATGTGGATGGACTAATGCCTTTGATGTCGGCAATAGACCATCCAATGGCCAACTTGTACTCCTTGAGGACCGCAATCAACCTCTCTTCTTGTTCTTGGGCCAAAGCATTTGAGATAATCACCGGTAGAGTGTGATTTTCGCCCAAGAACACATGTTTCAAATTTTCAGGAAGTGGTTTCAATTCCACCTCCGGTGCCTGCAAAACAGATGGTAGCGGCTTCTCGCTCGGAATGGTTAGTGGTAGGGCTTTAGAGCCCGGTGGCAAAAGTGGGAGTTGATTTAACTCCGCCACCATTATCTTCATGTTGTTTGACATAGAGTATTCCATGGTGAAGTCCTTTATGTCGTTTTCAATTGAGCTTAGTAACATGTCTTTCCCCTCAACTTCAAATACATCTTGGACCCAAGTGTCACAAGTATCAATGGCAAAAAGAGAGTGATTATCGGTGGGGTATTTCATGGAGTCGTAGATATTAAATTCAACTTTCTCACCATCAAACTCCATAGTTAATACGCCACTAAAAACATCTATTTTTGCTTTGGCCGTTTTTAGAAAGGGTCTTCCTAACAAAATTGGGACTGCATTTTTATCGTTCTCCATTTCAAGAACATAAAAATCAGCGGGAAAGATTAGGTTATCCACCATGACGAGTACATCCTCCACTACACCTTTTGGGTAAGCGTTTGATCTATCGGCAAGTTGGATAACAACCCCCGTCTCATGTAAAGGGCCTAGCTCTAGGGACTTATATAGAGAGTATGGAATGACATTGATTGATGCACCCAAATCTAACATAGCCCTAGAAGAACTAGAATTTCCAAGTTTACATGGTATAGTGAACATTCCCGGGTCACTATACTTTTTAGGTAGTTTCTTTTGGAAAACGGCTGAAACTCTTTCACTAACTTGGATTTTATGTTTGCCATTTAGTTTGTGTTTCCTTTTAATAGTGCAAAGTTCTTTTAAAAACTTTGCAAACCTAGGAACACCTTTTATCAAATTGAGAAGAGGGATATTTACCTCACATTTGCTAAAGGTCTCATAGATATCTTTGTCATTGGTGTATTTGCGGTTGTCCTTGAGAGCTTCCGGGAAAGGTGGCACCGGCTCGTATGAGTTGAGCGGCGGGAACTTTCTTTGAGGTGTGACTTCCTCCTCCTTCTCCTCTTCATTTTGAGGATTTGTGCTTGGCACCAAGATATCCTCCTCTTCTTCCCCAACATGGCTCTTTGCTTTTGCTTTAGCCATAACCAACTCCTTGCCACTTCTCAAAGTGACCGCGTGAGCTTGCTGCCTTGGATTCGGCTCAGTTTGAGATGGGAGTTTTGCCGAATCCTTAGCTTCAAGCCTACTTACGGCATTTGAGATTTGACTCATTTGGTTTTCCAAATTGTGGATGCTTGATTTGGTTGTTTCTTGGAATTGGGTCACACTTTGTTGCATCGTAGCCATGTTCATGGCAAGAGATCGAATCATGTCTTCGGTGGACATGCTCGAGTTCGATGTTTGACCTTGTTGTTTATATTGTTGAGGGGGAGGGTTTGATTGTTGAGGAGGTTGAGAGTTTCCGTACCTTAGATTGGGATGATCCCTCCACCCCGGGTTGTAAGTGTTGCCATGAGGGTCATATCTTCTTTGACCTTGGAAACCCAAAGCATTGACTTGCTCGGGGTTCTCCTCTTGTAATGTTGGGCAAGAATCGGTGGGATGCCCTTGTGTTGAGCATATGCCGCAGACCTTGACTTCTTGGGTTTTTGGATTCAAAAGAAAATCTTTGACCAAAGAAGTCAAGCCGGCCACTTGACTTTCCAACGAATTGTTGGATTCCGCTGCCATAACTCTTTTTGATGATGACCTCCCATTATAATGCCTCGAGTTTTCGGCCAACTCGGAGATGAGGTCCCTTGCTTGAGAAGGGGTTTTGTTGACAATACCCCCTCCACATGCCGCATTCACCATGCGTCTATCTTGATCAACAAGCCCATCATAGAAGTAGAGGATGAGATCTTGTTCCGAATATCCATGATATGGGCAGCTAGCGCATAATTTTTTAAAGCGCTCCCAATATTCGTACAAGGTCTCATCATCGGCTTGCTCAATGTTGCTGATTTGCTTTTTGAGACTTGAAGAGATAGATGCGGGATAATACCTGTCGAGGAAGCTCTTTTTCATTTGAGCCCATGTGTTGATGCTCCCCGAAGGAAGATAGAATAGCCAGTCCTTGGCGGTGTCTTTTAGAGAAAAAGGAAAAGCTCTCAGCTTGATTTGCTCTTCGGACACGCCATTGGGGCACATGCTTGTGCACACAATATGGAACTCCGAAAGGTGTTTGTTCGGATCTTCCCCCCGTAGGCCATGGAAAGATGGGAGTAGATGAATGAGCCCAGATTTTAGCTCGAATGTGACCCCCGTATCAAGAGTTGGGAAAGTGATACATAGGGGTTGTTGATTTAGATTTGGAGCCGTGAGCTCCCTCAATGTTCTTGTTTCATGAGCCATAGTGATTGGCTCTTCGGTCTCGCTAGATTGAGAACTAGCACTTGATGATTCTCCCGAGTCGGAGTTTGAGAACTTGTTTTTCAACCGCTCGAGAGTTTGTTCTATTTCGGGGTTTGAGTGGTATGTGATTTCGTTCAGTGAACGATATTTTACCATATACTACAAAGCTCAGAAGAAATAGAAATCTTTATACTTGAACCATATATTTTTTTCTTTCTTTTTCTTAAAATAAAGTAAAAAGAAAAACTAATTGCCTTTCCCCGGCAACGGCGCCAAATTTGACGTGCACTTTGTCGTGAGTGCACTCAAAGTAAATTCAATACAACACTTATACGTAGTATAGTGAAGTAGAGTTCGTATCCACAGGGAAAGGAATAACTTTCTTTTTATGAATATAGTAGATAAAGGGGGGTTTTGTCTGTTGAGTGATTTAATTAATTTAAACAAGAAGATGAACGAGTTATATGGGATTTAATTCAAGAATAAAAGAGACTTGGTCTTGCTACTTTCCACTTGTTGATATATTTTAGTCGATCATCGTTATATCCATAACTTGTCCCCTCTCGAATACTCAATCGCGGAGTATATCCAGTTCATCGAGGGTAGTTATTAACAACGACCGTTCATTAATAACCCTTACTATTAATCAAATATAGAACAACGCCGTATACCGATATAATAGTAGCATTTAACCTCTTTAACTCCTTGATGAAATCAATTGAGATTGATAACCTCAACGCAACGGTTTCGGTTTAACCAACAAAATTGATCCCTCTTAAGTTTATTAACCACGACCGTGCATTAACAAACCGAAGTTACTTACTTGTGAAACTATCAACGATTAACCATCGGTTCGTTGATCGTTTCTAGTAATAATCAATGTTGGAACGTTAACTAATCGTCACTTAGCCACCCTCCAACATTAATATAGAGATAGATTAAGGGAAGAATTAATAATCAAAAGGAGAAAGTAAGAAAATAACTCACAACTTTAATAATCAACAAGCTTCAAGAGCAAAACCAAGAAATGGAAGTTTAGCTCCTCATTTGGAGACTAAACATGCTAAAAGAAATATAAAGAAATGCTATTCTAGACTGAGCTTAAGTATAGGAAAGAAGGGATGATTTTTTGTGAAGAAAAAGTGTGCTATTTATAGGTGTTTTTCAACACCTTTGGCCGGGTACCCGACCGGGTATAGGTACATACCCGACCGGGTACCGGTCAAAATCAGATTATCTCCCACGATTTCTTGTTTTCTGCACGTTAACTTGTCCGGGTCAAATCAGACCCGACCGGGTCAAGTAAGGAACCCGACCGGGTTTGACCAAAATCAGATCTTTTCCAAATCTGCAGCATGTTCTGGTGCTCCGGGTCAAATCTGACCCGACCGGGTCGAGTAAGGGACCCGCCCGGGTCTGTGCTCCTGAGAATTTTTGTCTTCAGCTTTTCTTCCCTTTTGCTTGCTAAAAACTCTATCACTATTCTATAGCTAGAAATAGAAGGTAAAAACAATTACAACTAAAATAAAACAAATACTTACAAACTAACTAAAAGTGATGGAAAGTCTACACAAGATCGATATTAAAAACATACACTTATGCACTATAAACTAGTGCATATCAATACCAGTTACCCACGATGATACATTCAAACATACAACCAAAGGATTTTCAAGCACTAATTTTTTCCTTTTTAATTGTGTTTGGATTTTAATTTAGATATTTAATTGCTATTTCAATTGTGTTGGGATTTTAATTTAGATATTTAATTGTTTTTTTTTGTTTTGACATTTATGGCCCGCGGGCTGGCCCGCATAACCCGTGGGTTAGGTGGGTCGGGTTAGGGTCATAAAAATTCTGGCCCGATAGTAAGCGGGTTGGCCCGCCCCGACCCGTGAAACTCATAACCCGCCGCGGGTCGGGGCGGGTCGGGGCGGGTTGGCCCGTTTGACAGCTCTACTTATTAGGGATGATAAGGGAAGTTACATTGCGCACCTTACCCAGATTAATACCCACAACAATAGTAATATGGCCTTATATGACACTATCATTTCTATTATTGATGTGTACTATTTAGTAGTGCATAAACACCACATTTTAGAATGGTTTTACATTATGTTTACTTAGCTTTTGTACAATTACGGTGTAATTTTTATCTTCTAAAATTAAAGTAGAATAAGAAGATATTAAGATTGTTGGGTAAATGGCCCAAACAGGGGTTCGGCCCAATCACCCCCAAACCGATGTACGTCGCCTAGCCCACGGGTGACCTTAGCCCAGAGGAGATAGGACGAACGTCGGTTTCCCGGATAGCCGCGCAAGGTCCCTGCCGAGGGTCAATTAGCATATTCCCTACGAACGTCGTCAGCCGAGGCCCATCTCTGTAGATGGCCCAAATCCAGAAGATCGTTTCACTCTATCAAGGGCCGCAGACGAGCGGCCCCCGGCCTTCCACCGCCTGCTGAGAATTGCCCTCAGTTCTACCAGACGATCATGGTCAGGAATTAGGCGGGGAACCCAGATTCTGGCGGGAAGCGCATTTAATGCTGGAGATTTGGTGGTTGGACCACAGCCACTAAATATCCTCCACGTCATCAGGACTAACTGCCCATTGGCGGGTATAAATAGTAGCATTTATTTCATTGTAAAGGGTTGGCAACTTTCTATCCTTAGCATACTAGCTTCAGCATTCTTACTCGTAGCATTTCTAACTGCCTTGTAAGACGAACGGCCGACGTGCCTTTTTAGCAAGTAGATTGTACTTAGGGGAGTTATTACGAAGTTAATAATACCTATTTACATTGCCTGCTATTTCCTCTGTTTCCTGATCTATCTGATAGTTGTTGGGCTAGATATTCATACACTCACTCCACTCGAAATCTTTGGGCTTACGTGTTGGGTCCAAGGGTTGAAGGAATAAACCTCAACACTGGCGCCGTATGTGGGAACTGAACAAAAAGTTTCCAGAAACTCTCCCAAACAGCTACTAAATCTACCTACAGCAAGCACGATGTCAGGAAGCAACAACCAGCGTGACCTCTCCGAGCGTCTGGAGTCAAGCCGCCGGAATCGCGGCCAGAACTCGGAGCTGTTCGCGACAATATGGACCTCCGGGGGAAACGGGGGTATCACTGACCTCATTCCCCTGGAGGCCAGGCAGGACCCCCGCCTCATGCGGGAACTCGCTGACACCATGCGCCGTTTGGCAGACAAACGGGAGGCTCAGGAGCAGGTGTACTCTGCAAGCACCCAGCGAACACCCCTCTCTCCCATCCGCCGTATGCAGTCGTACGATGATACGACAGGGTCCAGCGACCACCGGCCCTCGGTCCACGAGCGGCTAGGTGGAGGTTCAGGCTCCCGTGGAACGGGAGGGCGAACCAAGGTCAGCATCGTTGCTCTCAGGGCGCACACGCCATCAGTTCCCCGCCAAGTCTCGCGAGGGGACGAAACCCCAAGGATCAACACCGTTGGACGACGTTTCCAGCGGCGAGGTGCGCAAATCCTTAGGCGGCCGCACGATGCTGTGGCCGCTCAGCGGAACACTGCCATCAAAGCCGTGCCCCCTGTGTCCCCCGGAAGGGCCGCACAGGATGCAAGGCTGGAAGCAATGGAGCGGCAGATAGCCGAGATGAACAGACGGACGGACGTTGGCTCGGCCACACCCTCTTTCTCCCTCACATCACCCTTTACTCCACGGGTGATGAGCGTCGAGATTCCCCGGGACTGCAGGCCCCCGGGCAATTTGGTGTACAATGGGGCTGGTGATCCCAAGGCCCATCTGATTAGCTACCAAGGGAACCTGTCCATGCTGGGAGCATCGGACGAGGCCATCTGCAGATTGTTCTTCAGCACCCTCAGGGGGCCGGCGCAAGAATGGTTCGGCCAGTTGAGGCCGGGCACCATCGACTCATATGAACAGCTCTCCCGGCAGTTCATGGCTCAATTTGCTGCCAGTACCACCCCCAGGAAGGACGTCACGGCTCTTGCCCACATCAAACAGGGGCGGGACGAACCGCTGGCTAGGTTCCTGGTAAGGTGGAGGGACGAGGTCCTGCAGGTCGATGATCTGGACGAACGTCTGGCCACGAACATGTTCACCAGTGCGTTGGCCACAGGGGATCTGTACCGAGACCTAAGGAGGAACCCCGGCACCAGCTACACTGAGGTTCTGGCTCGGGCCCAGAAGTATGCCTCCATTGAGGAGGAGATCAGGCAGCGGGACGGAGTTCCTGCGGCCCAGCCACGGAAGATGGCGGACAGGCTCGGACCCAGACCGGGATCCGGGCCCTCCCCCCCGAACAAAAAGAAGAAGGCGGACGGGGCGATGGTCCCTTGGAAGGCTCCGTCCGGAGATGTTCAGACGCGGCCGGACGTCCGCTATGTCCCATTGGCCTATCCAGTGAGCCAAATCTTTGAGGCCATCAAGGACAAGGGCCTCCTGATGGAACCCCAGGATATGAAGAAGCATATGGGGCTTGACCAATCGGCCTACTGTGAATACCATTAGAGGGCCGGCCACCTGACGGACAATTGTAGCCAACTAAAGAAAGCAATCGACGAGCTGATCCGTCAGGGGTACTTGGGCGAGTTCACCCAGCTGCTGAACAAAAACAGCCAGCAGAAGCCGAGCCCAAGGCCCCGTACATGGCGCCGCGACGACCAGCGCGAGGCAGAGCCCCAGGATGTGGATTATCGAAGTGCGGATAAACGTCCGGAGGGGTCCCTTGGCCCGAAGGGCAAAAAGAAGAAGCTGGAGATCAAGGTGATCTTCGGGGGCGCTGAGACAGGGGACACGCCCGCCGAGCGGAAAAAATTTGAGAGATCACTCTACGTGGGTTCCGTATCAGCACCCCCCACCAAGCGCAACAAGATCGAGGCAATCACCTTTGGTCCCGCCGATCTGCCGATGTCACAAGCGCCGCACAGAGACGAGCTGGTGATCAGCATGGACGTGAACGATGCCATCGTCCGCCGCGTCCTTGTTGATACCGGGAGCAGTGTAAACGTCCTCTACTGGGAGGCTTTCGAGGGAATGAAGCTCAAGAAGGACATGCTGCACCCTCTGCGTACCCCGCTGTCCGGCTTCACTGGGGATTGCGTTGACGCTGAGGGCACCATCATCTTGCCGGCAGAGATCGGCGACGGCCCTCACACCGCTCGGATCGGGATGACGTTCGTCGTGGTCCGCCTGAAATGCGCCCACAACGCCATTTTGGGCCGCCCCGGCTTGGAAGACTTGGGGGCCATATGCTCCGTGCGGCACTCATGCATCAAATTCCCCACCGACACCGGAGTGGGGGTAGCACGTACGGACCTGCATATGGCCAGGGCCTGCTACACAAAGGCCATGGAGAAGCTCAACGAGCGAGAAGCTCGGGTCAACAGCATCTCCGAGAAGGCCAAACAGGCCGACTTGGACGCCCATCTGGAACCAGCTACCTTGCTGGAGGAAATTGAGCTCGATGACCCGACGGACAGGAAGGTGTCCATCGGTGCAGATCTAGAGCCAGAAATCAGAGCGGGGGTCATAGCCGTCCTCCGAAGGTTCAGAATCTTGTTCGCCAGAGGGCCGGAGGACATGCCGGGCATTGACCCCAACCTCATATGCCATAGACTCGCCGTGCGGTCGGACGCCAAGCCCGTACAACAGAAGAAAAGGTATATGGCGGCCGACCGACGCGATTTCATCAGGAAGGAGACAGCGACTCTCCTCAGCATCAAGCATATCCGGCCGGTCATCCACGTGGAGTGGTTGGCCAACGTGGTACTAGCCCCGAAGGGCGACACTTGGCGGATGTGCTTCGATTACTCGGACCTCTACAAAGCTTGTCCGATGGATCCTTACCCTGTTCCGAGGATCGACTTGCTGGTGGATGAGACAGCAGGCTGCGAGCTGCTCAGCTTCATGGATGCGTTCAGAGGCTACCATCAGGTGTTCATGCACCCCGATAATGCCGAAAAAACGGCGTTCGTCACGGCGGACGGCGTGTACTGTTACATCGTCATGCCGTTCGGCTTGAGGAATGCCATGGCTACTTTTCAGAGGATGATTGGGATGTTGTTCAAGGACGCACTTGGGAAAACAATGGAAGCTTACGTGGATGACATCCTGATCAAGAGTAAGAAAAAGGAGGACCATGTCCGGGACATGGAGAGGGTCTTCAGCATCATGGAGAGGGCCAGCATGAGGCTCAATCCGAAGAAGTGTGCCTTCGCCGTCAGGGGCGGCAAGTTCCTCGGCTACATGATGAGCGAGCGGGGAATCGAGCCTAACCCAGAGAAGGTGAAAGCAATTATGGATATGGAGGCCCCAAAGAACCTAAAAGACGTGCAGCGGCTCACCGGGCGTCTGGCGGCCCTGAGCAGATTCCTATCCAAGCTGGCTGATAAGGCGATTCCCTTTTTCCAGATCATGAAGAAGGCCAATCCCTTTGAATGGACCCCGGAGTGTCAGGCCGCTTTCGAAGATTTCAAGGTATATCTCTCCTCTCCGCTCGTCCTCACCAAGGCGGATCCCGGGGAGAGATTGTACATATATTTGGCGGTAGCCGATCTGGCCGTGAGCGTCGTGCTGCTGAAGGAGTCTGAAGGTGTTCAGCGGCCAATATACTTTGTGAGTAAGGCGCTGAACGGCCCCGAGACGAGATACACACTGATGGAGAAGACGATCCTCGCCTTGATTGCATCCATCAAGCGCCTGGCGCCGTATTTCCAAGCACACCCGGTGACCGTCTACACGACGCAGCCCCTCGCCACAGTCCTCAGGAATCCAATGGCAAGCGGAAGGATAACCAAGTGGTCCTTGATGATCGGCCAGGATGACGTGGACTTCAAGCCAAGGCCGACGATCAAAGGACAGGCACTGGCGGACTTCATTGCGGAATGCACCGCGCGCACCGAGGACGAATCCCATGACAGCAACGACTTTGACAATTGGTGGGAGATGTACACCGATGGGGCCTCGAGTGCGCGGGGTTGTGGCGGAGGAGCGGTGATTACTTCCCCCGAGGGTTTCAAAGCCTACTACTCTATGAAATTCGAGTTCAAGGTCACCAACAACGAGGCTGAGTACGAGGCGCTTATCGCGGGGCTGAAATGTGCGAAAGCCGTCGGAGCAGCTCGTCTGAAGGTGAGGATGGACAGCCAGCTGGTGGTAACCCAGATGAACGGCACCGCAGAAACCAGGGAAGAGAGAATGAAGGTCTACAAGGAGCTGGCGGAGGAGCAGACCGCGCAATTTGAGCAGGTGATCCTTGAGCAGGTATCACGGGTGGAAAATGCAGAGGCGGACATACTATCAAAGCTAAGCAACCCCCCAACTGATGATCCGGCGTCAACCATCCCCCGCCACATCAGAGGCTTCGTCAGGCAGGAAGTGTTCCCAGCACCGGCGACGGACGTCATCCAGGTGGAGGTTATCTCCATCGCCGAACCCAACTGGGCGAAGGAGATAGCAGATTACCTCAGAGACGGAACACTCCCCGAGCCCGACGAGGATGGCAGCCCAGGAAGAGTTGCGTGGATAAAGAGGCGTGCCCCTAACTTTGAACTTATTGACGGGCAACTCTACAAGAAGACGTTCGACGGACCTTATCTCAGGTGTCTCCCGCCGAGCCTGGCAGCAGCGGTGATCGAAGAGATACATGAAGGGATCTGTTCCAGCCACCAAGGTCCCCGAACCTTGGCCAGAAAAATCATCCTGCAGGGCTATTACTGGCCGACCATACAGCAAGATTGCTTCAACCACACTCGGAAGTGCGCAGTATGCCAACAGTATGCGCCTGTCCCTGGACGTCCAGCGAGCTTCTACACCTCGATGACCATCGCACTACCTTTTGCTCGGTGGGGCGTAGATCTGCTGGGCCCTCTGCCAACGGCTGCTGGTGGGAGGAAGTTCGTCATCGTGGCAATTGATTATTTCACAAAGTGGGTAGAGGCCGAACCATTGGCCTCCATCACTGAATTCCAATGCCAGAAGTTCGTATGGCAGAACATCATTTGCCGCTTCGGGATCCCGGAGCAGATCGTCACCGACAACGGCCGGCAGTTCGTCGGCAGAGGGTTTGAGGCATATTTGGCGAAGTGGGGCATCAGGCACTCTAAGGCCTCGGTGGCCTACCCGCAGGCCAACGGCCAAGTGGAGAACATGAACCGGACCATCATGGATGGGATCAAGAAGAAGTTGGAAGACTACACCTCCACCTGGCCGGAGCAGCTGAATTACGTCTTGTGGACGTACAGGACAACGCCAAGAACGGCGACTGGGGAAACCCCTTTTGCCTTGGCTTATGGATTCCAAGCTAAGGTGCCGACAGAGGTGCTGGTACCTACACACCGCACCAAGCATTACCAACCGGAGAACAACGAGGCCAACCTACGAGCGGAGCTCCATTTCATTGAGGAACGGAGGGACCTAGCGGCTCGTCGCATGGAAGAGTATCACAGGGCCACCCAGAGGTACTTCAACAAGGCCGTAAAGTTCCGCGAAATAGAAGCCTGGGACCTCGTACTCAGAAAAAGAGAGAAAAGCAAGCCGCTCGAAGGTGGCAAAATGGCTAAGAACAGGGAAGGACCTTACCGGGTCATCAGAAGATACAACCAGGGGACGTTCCTCCTCCATACCCTGGAGGGGAACCACGCCGGGATGTGGAACGTAGAACACCTGAAGAAGTTCTATCAATAGTTAGAGGCTGTTGTCTTTGTATTATTCCCACTCCCATGTAAATGACCGGACGTCGCCAATAATAAGGCACCCTGTTTTCATCACTCCTGCTCTTACCAACGGCCGTCAAGGAAGGGAATCTCGATGTAGATATACCTGTCCGCCCCTGTGAGTCTCGCGGCCTCCGATCGGCTTCTTCGAGGCAAGAAGCATCGGCCGAACCCTGGACCAGGGACGTACGAAGCACCAGGGAATCTCGATGCAGATAAACCTGTTCCTCGTTGAGACGTCTGCGGATAACGAATGTCTCCTCGAAGTAGGAACGTCGGTAGGACCAAGGACCAATGACGAACGAAGAGTATAGATTGCCTCCCTCAAAAAAAAAAGATGGGGAGAAGAGGAGGGTAGCTCCTATGCGGAAGGGAATCTTGCCCGGGCGTGCCAGATCTTCCCCCACTGCCGAAGGCGAACGCCTCTCGATGTAGAGGTCAGTAGAGACGCGGAGGGGGCTAGACGAACCAAGGGAGCTTGCCAAGATAAACCTGTTTATCCCACAAATGACCATGGATCGATGGACTTGGGATAACAAAGACGGGAACCCGTGAGGGTAAACCTGTTCGTCCCTGCGAGTTCCTTGGGTACCGAACGTCTTCTTCGAAGCAAGAGACGCCGGTAAGACTAAAAGGGCCACGGACGAACGAAAAAAGGGGGAATCTCGATGTAGATAAACCTGTTCCTCCTTGCGATGTCTGCGGACACCAAACGTCTCCTCGAAGCAGGGACGCCGGTAAGACTAAAAGGACCAAGGACGAACGAAGACCAAAAGACTCCAAAAAAAAAAAAGATGCCAGAGGAGCACGGAGCAAAGAATGATTTTATTCTTCGGCACTATTAGCCGGAAAGTACAATAGAAGGACGTATACAATGAATGGCACAACTGGAGTACAAATAAACGGCTGAAGACGATCGGCCGGATTCAGGCCTTCGGGGGAGATGGCGGATCCTTTTTGGAGCTAGCCTGAGTCTGAAGGAACTCAACGGCTCCTCTACAAGCATCTTCCATTAAAGAATCGAACCCGGCGGCCGTCGGATCAAATGGGGCCCCGAAATGACGCTCAAAGACGGGCAGATTCTCGCCTACCAAACCAACCATGCCCTTTAGATAAGTGTCATCGGCGAGATCGGCGAGAAAACGCTGGCCGGTTGGCGTCTTCTTCAGCAACTCGACCCCGACCACGTAAGGATCCGCGCAGGTGGCTAAGAACTCACCGACGAACTTCGGGAGGAACCTCATAGCCATGGTATGAATGGCACCGGTGTAAGCCTTGGATTTCTGAAACTCGATAGAGCCAGACTCCTTAATCTTGGAAACATCTGCTTCGTAGACGGGGACATGATTGTCCGTGCCCGTACGGCGGATTTCTACCTTGGCCTGCTCCACGGCCCACATCCGGCTGCGAAGATCCACAAGCTCGGCCTCCTGTTTTCTGAGGAGTTCCCTCTGGGAAATGTTCTCCTGCACAAGCCAATCGAAGGCATCAGCCTTGCCCTGAAGGAAGCCGGCCTTGCCTTTAGAGTTTTTGACCAGGGCATCGTACTCCGCCCGCAGCACGGCCATCTCCCGCCCCTGACGCTCGGAGGCCATCCGAGCCCTGTGGAAATAAATCCCGGCTTTGTCGAGAGTGCTCTGGCCGCACTCGAGAAGATCCTCGACGACCTCCTGAGCGGCGAAGTCCTGAGGCACCTTGAGGTTCAGCCCGCACCAAATGGACGAGGCGGTCTGACCGAACAGCATCATCGACTCCGTGCGAGGACCGACGCCGGAGAACTCGATGAGGCCCAAAGAGGACTTGCTGGCCCCGGCAGTTGGAGGGGGACGGGCAGACTGGCCCTCCTCATCGAGGAGGCGACGAACGTCCGAAGGACGAGGGACGGTGGCTATTTCCTTCCCTTTATCAGCCCGTTTTTGCTTAACGGGACTCCCAGGCTCCCCATCAGAGTCAATGGTTAGCACGACGGCCTTGTCTTCCTGGCGGGGCCTCTTCAAGGAAATGCTAGCTTCACGAGCGTCTTCGGTCCGGGACCTCATCTGACGCGTTTCGACCTTTGGAACAACAAGCCGTCTGTCCATCCCTCCTTGGCCATTCCGGCGCCCAGTGTTAGCATTCGTGCGTCCCATAGAGATTGTGGACGGGTAAACTCCTGTAGAAAAGAAACCAAGATGTTAGAGCCATAACAACAGAGGGACAATAAAGCAACCAGTGTCCTATGGACGCACCTAGCCCGGCCTGAGCTTTAAAGGGCTCGGCCACCAATGTCCGGAGGTTCTGGATACCGAGTTCAGCTATGCGCTTGGCATGGCCGAGTTCCTCATCCGTCATGGGCGGCGGAATCGTTTTGACCGGGTAGGCATTCCACCGGCCGGAGAACGGCATCGGCGAGCCTACTTCAGCCAGAAAGAAACGCTCTTCCCATCCGTCCGGATTCCCAGCATTGTTAGAAAACAGGGTCATGGACGGACGAGCAATCAGGGTTAAATACCCCGTACGTCCAAAGGGGGACAGCCTGAAGAAATGGTGTAACAAATCCACGGTGGGAGTCACATCGACGCTATGGCATCTGACAATGAAACCGGCGATGATCCTAGTGGACCACCACGAAGCCGGGCAGGTGCCGCATGGGATTACGCAGGCGCCGATCGTCATATATCCTAGGGGGATAGAACCACTGGCTGATCAGGCGCTTGTCGGCATTCGTCAAACGTTGACACTGACGCCGAACGAAGGAGAAGTTAAGACTAAAGCGGGGAGGCCAGGGCGGCATCCCCCGTTCATAGTACTCCAAATCATCGCCGGAGGAACACCCATCGTCGAAACAGATTTCGGAGGACATGACGACGAGCGGTACCTTTTGTTTGGGCCCTGAGGATTAATCCGGCTCGTGGAGGTTGCTAGAGAGAGAATATATTTCCGCAGCGTATGGACTAAATGAATTGATGATGGCTGATCTCGTTGTATCAGGGCATTTATAAGCGGAATACCGCAGATCGACACCAACCGCAGGCTGGCACGTGTCCAAATAACACCGGCATGGCAATAACATTAGAAGGCACCTCGAGCCCCGCGCTTTTGGGGAAAGCCAAGAGGCGGCTAATGGAACTTAGCATTCGGGTCTGACGACGAACGTCGGGCATAGAACCCGGGATCCCCCAAGCTGGGGGGACAACACCGGACGAACATCGTCGGACACAGTGCCGTCGACCATCAAGGCAACTCGTACAAATAATGACCCCTTGTTAACCATTTGAATCGGCTATCTAAGGGGGCGAGGGCAGGATTAGCTCGGAAGCGTACAGCCTAAAGGGCCGAGTGCCCAAGGTATGTGAGGCCTGACTAGGCGACGGGCGTCTAAGCCAAGAGATGACTATGCCCGGCGGCAAAACCACGAGTACGCTACGCATTAGCTGGCTACGAACGGCGGGAATACTTTGAAAGAATAAGGTACGAATACAGAAACACGACATAAAGACGAACTTTGGCAAAACATGGATTTTTATTTTTCAGCACTATCGGCTGGAAACTACAAGTCTACACGCTACAGTCGGAAGAAAAGCTAGACTAAAAAATAAATCAGCACATGTGGGGGGACGGTGGCCGGCTGCTGGCATGAATGTGCTCTTCCTCCTGAGGCTCGGGCTCAGGGGTTGGGGGTTCCGGGATATCTCCCATGGCTATGGCCGCCGCTCGGCGCCTGTCCCGCCTTATTTTCCCCAGGGCCTCGATCAGCAGATCCTCATCCGTATGGTCGGCCGGGTTGACGTCAGGGCCCAGAAGCTTCTCAAAGCTAAGATGGGGAGAATGGCTTTGACCCCTTCATTATAGCCACCGGCGAAGGCGCTATCGGCGGAATCATAGAGGAATTGGCGCGATAAGGGGGAGCTTCCCATTAGCCGCACGCCGTATTTCAGACGATCCTTCGCCGGGACCTTCTCCAGGGCATGAGAGAACACGTCTCCAAAAGCCCCAGCGCAGAAATCCTTGGCCGAATCCATGAACTCGCCAGTATTCCGGTAACCGGAGGTATCGATGCACCACTCCGGGGTAGCACCTTTGGGGGCCGGAAGCACCGGCATAAGCTTGAAGCCGACCTTCTCCAGACAGGCCAGTTGGGCGCCAGTTTCAGCCCGGAGGGACTGAAGCTCCTCCTTCGCTGAGGCAGCCTCTTCTTCTGCCCGGCGGGCGGCCTCCCGAGCCTTCAGTATGGCGGCATCAGCCTTGCTCCTTGCCTCCTGCAGGGAGGCCTCCCTGGCAGCTTCGGCTTGCAGCACCAACAGCCCTGACTGTAAAAGATGGGATGAACAGAGGTTAAACGACGAAACGACGAGCGTCAGGGAGACAAGGTGAGTCGAATCGCGACAATACCTGGATGGCCGCTGCCAGAGCAGCGCTGGTCGCTTCAGAAGACGACCGGGGGGCCAGTTCGAGGCCGGCCTTGGCCCCAAGCTCCCTCCAAAGCTCCTCCGCCGGCCGGCTCAGAGAGAGACCGCTGGCATCTTCAACAATGGGGCCGGAGGAAGGACAGTCTCGCCCCCTCTTCGGCTTCTTCTCTGGGGCCCTCTCGCCCCCCTTCTTGGAAACCACCTTCGTGGTGATGACCGGCGGGGGGGAGAGCAGATTCAGCATGATGGGGTATGGCCCCCTCATTCAGAAGGGTGGCAATCAGATGCTGCTCACCATCTGCGGTCCGACGGGCGGCGTCAGAGGCCGATGATCCGGCACCATGGGCGGCGGCCTCTCTGGCCGCAGCCATCTTCGCCTTCCTGTTCCTCAGGCACTCGGCGTTGTCCATTTGGTCGGCGGTAAGAGGAAGACCTGCAAGAGAGAAATACAAGAATGTGAAAAGACGAACAGGAATAGGGAGGAACACCCACCTCAGAGGACAGGACCGCCCGTGCCCCGAGACGAGCGTCCAAGGGAGGAAGAAATCCAGGAACACGGGCGGTACCTATGCCTGCTTCAGAGAGTGCCTCAGGGGTCAGGTATTCCCCTATGGGGCGAACGCCGCCTTCCAAGACTTTGTTCACTTCCGCCTCCAGCTCGGCCGTCAGCACCGGCGACTCAATCTTCGGGGGATAACCGTTCCAGCGGATTGGGAGGGGAGGACCATCATATCTAAGGAAGAAGAGCCTATTTTTCCAATCATGGATGGAGGAAGGATAGTGCTCGAACAGCTTCCTCTTCGGACGAGCGGCCACACTCAGGTAACCGTCGGAATTCTGCGGGGTGACCCGGTAGAAGTAGTGAAACAGATCCAGGGATATATCGGCTTCCGCGGACGAACAGCGCACGAGGAATGCGGAGATAAATCTATAAGAGTTGGGCATGAACTGCGCCGGGACCGCCTGGTAGCAGTTGAAGAACTCCACGTAAAAAGGATGGAGGGGAAACCGCAGGCCGGCTTCTACGGAGTCCACATGCAGGATGATCATCCCCGGCCGTCGCCGCATGGCATGTTCAGCCCCGCTATGGCTAAAGACGAACAGGTGGGGGAAGAAGGAAGCAATCTTGTTCATGGCGACGCTAGAGAGGGATTGCATGTGCTCTAAAACACTCTTGATCTTGCAGATGTGCCTCTACACGTCCATGGGGATACCCAAATCGTGCACCTCCAGGTCAGAACCAGATTGGGCCTCGTCCGCGGAATCATACCCGGCTGCACGTTCATTCAGAGGCACTGCCTCAATGGCACCTTCGGGAATGTCTGCGCCTTGCTCACTATCGGCATGGATAGTCCCTGCGGTGGACGCTGAACCAGGGTGGCCGGAAACGCTGGTCTCCCCGGAAGAGCGGGAGGCAGAATCGGAGGAAGAATCTGAACCGGAGCCCGAAGAACCAGAACTCGAACTCGAGGAGATTTCCATTGAAGTCATCGCTAGAAGGAAGGGCGGGGATGAAAGAAAAAAGATTACCTTGAAGAAAACGTGAGGATGACCTTGGCAAACGTGAGGATGAAAACCTGAGGAGCGGCAGGAGAACTCGAGAGCAAGAGCCAGAAAACGAAAACCCTAGACAAAGGGGAGTTCCTGGTATTTATAGCGGAGGCACCCCCGGGGGGATGAATGGGAAAGCGGCACGTGGCGGGGAGCGTACCATGGCGGGAATCCAACCTGGGGAAGCAGTACGCGTAATGATGACTTCTCATCGAGAGTCGCACTGTTTCGCCGCCAGCCGCCACCTCGATTTACCCGCAGTTGCCCAACTCGGGGTAACCCTTGATCAGGTACGTCCATTGCCCAAGGGGTGTTCAGCAGGCGAATACGGAAGACGGGGCGCCCCCCGGGGGGCTCAGCATACTTCCTTATGTCCCACGCACGCTTGGAACATCAGAAGTGGGGGACTTGTGTTGGGTAAATGGCCCAAACAGGGGTTCGGCCCAATCACCCCCAAACCGATGTACGTCGCCTAGCCCACGGGTGATCACCTTAGCCCAGAGGAGATAGGACGAACATCGGTTTCCCGGATAGCCGCGCAAGGTCCCTGCCGAGGGTCAATTAGCATATTCCCTACGAACGTCGTCAGCCGAGGCCCATCTCTGTAGATGGCCCAAATCCAGAAGATCGTTTCACTCTATCAAGGGCCGCAGACGAGCGGCCCCCGGCCTTCCACCGCCTGCTGAGAAATGCCCTCAGTTCTACCAGACGATCATGGTCAGGAATTAGGCGGGGAACCCAGATTCTGGCGGGAAGCGCATTTAATGCTGGAGATTTGGTGGTTGGACCACAGCCACTAAATATCCTCCACGTCATCAGGACTAACTGCCCATTGGCGGGTATAAATAGTAGCATTTATTTCATTGTAAAGGGTTGGCAACTTTCTATCCTTAGCATACTAGCTTCAGCATTCTTACTTGTAGCATTTCTAACTGCCTTGTAAGACGAACGGCCGACGTGCCTTTTTAGCAAGTAGATTGTACTTAGGGGATTTATTACGAAGTTAATAATACCTATTTACATTGCTTGCTATTTCCTCTGTTTGCTGATCCATCTGATAGTTGTTGGGCTAGATATTCATACACTCACTCCACTCGAAATCTTTGGGCTTACGTGTTGGGTCCAAGGGTTGAAGGAATAAACCTCAACAAAGATATTTTGATATGTAAGCAAAAACATGATGAAAAGAATAGGAAGGAGCTTGGGAGCATAAGGAAAGAGCATTGGAGACAAGAGAGAGCTTCATGGAGAACAAAGAAATGTGAAAAATCGGATATGATTTGACCCGGAGATCATAAGAGATCAAATAAAGCAAGTTAACATGGGAAAATCAGATTATGTCTTAGACCCAACCACCTCACTTCTATAAAACACCCCATTCCTTCCTATTTTAGATACCAATTTAATCCCCTCTTTCATATACACTTTATTCTTGTAATTTAGGTAGTCTTTCCATCTTGGTTTTGCTACTGTGACGCTTAATGATCGAATTGTAAGCTGTGAGTTATTTTCTTTAATCTTCTTCCTTGAATATTAATTTTTCCCTTAATACTATCTCTATATTAATGTTGGGGAGTGTTACTAAGATGACAATTAGTTAACATCTTGACATTAGTTAGAGTAGTATTTATTTTCTTCCTCTATATTAATGTTGGGGAGTGTTACTAAAATGACAATTAGTTAACATCTTGACATTAGTTATAGTAGGATTTATATCTTCTTTAATATTCTTCGTTGAATATTAATTAATTCCTATTCATATTTCATTTTAATATTTTGAGCATTACTTAAAGGATCAACTAGTTTTGTCTCATATATTAATTATTACTAGAATCGATCGACGAATACGCTTGTTAATCGTTCGATCTTTTCACGGTAGTAAACTTGGATTATTAATGCATGCGTCTCATGGTTAATAATCTAAGGGGAATTAATTATATTGATTAAACCAATAAACCACTTGTGTTGAGGTTATCAATTTCAATTGTTTTCATCTTTAATTTATTGCTACTATCGAGTAAATATACGGCGCGTGTTCTATATTAATTCGGTAGTAAGTTTTATTAATGAACGCGTCTCGTTATTAATAACTACCCTCGATGAACTGGATATACTCCTCGATTGAGTATTCGAGAGGAAGATAGTTAAAGATATAACCGGGATCGACGAATATTTCATTAAGTGGATAAAAGCAAAACCAAAACTAATTACCTTTGATATTTTATTTCACTCATTTAAGTATTTTATTTGCTTTCTCAATTATCAAAATATCCCATTCCCCCTTCCGTTTACTTTTATTTATTACGCTTACACATACGCGAAAAGCTCCTTTCCCTGTGGATACGAACTCTACTACGCTATACTATGGTATTAATACTTAGTAGTGAATTTAATTTGAAGCACATCACGACAAAGTGCTCGTCAATTATCCCATTTAGAGAGGCTCAACTTACTCAATATTGTTTAAGGTTGAAATTCAGGACATCTATGATGGAATCACAGGTCCCTTCAGCATTGGGAGTTCTAATTGAGAATACGGACCATAATATAAAAACAAAGATCAAGAAGCTCAACTGAATCATAAAGATCCTCGAAACTCGAATCAACCGGGATACATAATTTTTGACTTACCATAGCATCTTGATTAAAACCAATTTGTTGGCATATTTAAATTTGACATAATTAGTTACCCTTATGTTTAATTTTGAGTAGTCATCGGCCTAGTCCTCTTACTCGTTGTATTTCCCCATTTTTGAATAAAATGGTGAGGTGTTCCCGACGCTGGCCCCAAAACCTCGATTTTGGTCCCTAAAAAAAAGAAATACTGTTAGTATATTATATAGCATTATCATTATTACTATTAATATATTATCATGATTAGCCTTATTTTTGTCGTTTTATCATTTAACCATCTTGTGTAGTATAAAACGTAAATATAGTATGCGGGGTTTTGGTACATTAAAAAGTCTATTTTGGTAAAAGAAAGTAAAAGTATGGAATTTTGCATGATATCATGATATTTTGTAATTTTACATTTACATATTTAATGATCTCTAGAAAATCTAAAATAATTATAAAAAGTGTATGTTTGGTTCGGTTTAAACCGATGTTTAAGTCTATAAGAAGCATTACTCAATATTTTTGTATGAATCTCTGGTGCGCATGCATGAGTACAAGGTCAATCGCTATTGGATCGACTGAGTAATCGTTACTTAAAAGTCTTGTTGAGTTGGGGTGTGTGAACCTTTGGGTTGGGGATTCGACCATTGGAAGAATGGTATGGGCATTCAAGACTAAATTGATTTGACTATTTTCCGTTCCATTTTCAATTTTTTAATTAAAAGATTTAGTCCTAACATCCATACTATTCTATAGAGTCAATTCCCTAAATAGAACTAAAAAGTGACAAAACTGCATAAATAGGACTACATTTTTTAAATCCCCTTAATAGGACTATTTATGTGTGTTTGTACAAATATACCCTTGTAGCTTGTGAAATGTTTTAGTTAATAATAAAATCTTAAAAAAATAAAAATCGTAAACAAATAATACAAAATTAATAAAATATTTATTAAAAAGATAAAAAAAATCAAAAAAAAATAAAAATTTAAAAAACATCGAAAAATTAATAAAAAAAAAAACATTGTCACCCCTGCCACCCCCAGAACCACCAGCTCCCATCACCGGAGAAAAATATACCAACATTTTAAATAATGCCATTATGATGGCATATTCAATAAAAATATTGGCATATTGAAGAGTAATTATGTCATCTTTTTGGCATTTTGAGAAAAAGATGGCATTTTTTACCAAAAGTGGAAGAAATTTCACCAATCGGAGGTGGTGGTGCTGGGAGGCGGCAGGAGGCGGTGGGAAGGTATCCATTTTTTTAATATTTCAAAGTATTTTACTATTCTTTTATTATTTTTTGAAAAAATTAAAAAAATTATTTTATAAATATTATTAAATTTTTATAATGTTTTTTACGATTTTTAAATATTTTTACGATTTTTTATGATTTTATTATGAATAAAAGCATTTCATTAGGAATTAATACCCTTAGGGGTATTTACGGTAGAAAATCAATGTCTAGTTCTATTTAGGGAATTTAAAAAGTAGTAGTCCTATTTGTGTTTTTTAGAAACTCATTAGCCCTATTTAGGACAATTTCCGTTCATGTTTTATGTAGTCAAAGTGTCAAATTCTTATGCTAAAAGAATTTAAATTTACTTGAAGGTAGATTCTATGGTACCCTTAAGGTACCATATCTTTGTCCACATGGACCAATAGGAATGTTGCAGTTGAATTAATTAAATCTAAATTAAAAGGAATAGAATGATTTGGATCAATAAAATGTATGGTAAGTACGGTACCCCAATTTTTAAAAGGGTACCGGAGTTGTCACCTTACTTGAATCCGGTTCTTAAGCCTACTTTCCAAAAAGAAAACATCACTACACCGGACTGGTCTGATTTCGAAAAACCATAATTGATATGGATCACTTTTACGAGTCAAGTTCTAACTAGCTGGTCTGATTTACAGAATTGGCACCAGGTCGAGTCCTGTTGAACTGTTTTAGATCATGCAATTTATAATCTCATTTCATTATGAGCAGTGGCGGAACTAGAAAGTTTTTTAAGCGGGGCACATTTTAATGTAAACCATCACATTAATAATGTCATTATCTTAACAAACCACACCAATAAAATACAACAAATTTAGTCAAAAGTGTTGACGTAATAGTTCTATATCCAACCTACAGATACTCATGTTAATGCATCCAAAGTCCAAACATGTCTCTTTCTACATAAGAGACTAAACAATCATTATCTAGCATATAGGTGTAGCTCAAACAGAAACATTTCAAGAACTAGCACCCAAGTTTATCAGTGCCTTCGGCAGAAATATTTCTCAATTGACATTCCCTAGTGATAATTATCGAAAACAAAAAAAATTGATTCAAACTATCGTAAATTCATAATTTCATACCAATAATACATTAATACATAATCATTAGATTTAATTCAAACTATATACATAATTATGAATTGTAAAAATTCAATAATGAAATACCTAATATTTAATTTAATTAAAAAGGAAAAAAATCTCATATTAAAAAGGCAAAACCGGCAAACGGAAAGCCTATCGGACAAGTCGACGGACTACGAAGGGCGGACGGCGGGACAAGACCGGGCGGCGGGCGGCAAGCTGGCTCCAAGAGGCCTGGCGGCTTGACTCTGCCGCTTCGCTGCATGCCTGCTTGCGCCCAGGGAAGGATCCCCCTAACTGCGTTTGGGCAGCTTAACTGGTTGAGGGCTTTGGTCTTTCCTTAATTTGGGCTGTTGAGTGTTGGGCCTGCCTTGGCCCGACCGGCTTTTAGCTTTTATTTTCCATAGCTTCAAACGACGT
Organism: Cuscuta epithymum; assembly: GCA_945859915.1. Classification (NCBI taxonomy): domain Eukaryota; kingdom Viridiplantae; phylum Streptophyta; class Magnoliopsida; order Solanales; family Convolvulaceae; genus Cuscuta; species Cuscuta epithymum. Next base: position 55,272 of record CAMAPF010000276.1, on the reverse strand, counting down.
CGTTGGACTTAAAAAGAAAACTTGCGCACTTCACTTAATCAATCGTCCCTGTGCAGCGCTATCCTCCAGAAGCAAACCCGGCCAGTGGCGGACCCAGAAAGTCGGAATCACGGGGTCCCTACACTTACGTATCTCTAATTAATAAAAAACTATTAAAAAATACGGAGTATTAAAGAAGTTAGCATAGTACTTCATAGTTAACGTACACCATCAAAACATTAAAATATTACTCCCTCCGGTTCTTAATTAACTTTACACTTTTCTTTTTAGACCGTCTCATATTAAACTTCACACTTCTTTTTCTACACCAAAACAGTGCAAAACAGTGCACTTTACAGTAAAATTTCTTAATATGTGTGAAGTCAAAGTATCAAGTTAATTAAGAACCAGAGGGAGTATAAAACAAAAAATTACAGGATCAGCTTCCAAAGATACAAAATCAACATGTTGTTCAGGTAGATTATCAGCTAAATTAGCTGCACTTTCAGCAATTATCTGATCCAATTCTTCATTTACTAATAGCAAATCATTTGAATGAACATCTGAATTACTATCGAACTCTCAATTTCCTTAACTCTCAGTACAACCCCAAAATATCTTTTCATCCTAATTCATATAATATTGAAAATAACGTTTATAAATACAAATATACGTAGTATTAATTTAATCTTAACATTTTTTGTTGTTGATAAATTTAATCTTAACATTTTAAGAAAGCTTTTTAATTAGGGAAATTTTCTAAGATATGACTAAAACTCATTGAGTTTATCTAAATATGACTAAGTTAGTTTTTAGACATATGTATGACCAAAAATCAAAAAAGAAAAAGAAAAATTCGTTCATATTAAAATGTTTAATGACCAAAATACCCTTGTTTAAAATATGTGCATTTTGAACCGATTCCGTCCAATTAAAATTACTACACTTTATATTGCCGTTAATGCACGATATTACTGCACAACATTACTGCACATCCGGTAATAATCAATGCACTTCCGCCAAAATTATTTCTCTTCTCATTCATTTTATGAAATTATTTTTATTTTTTCGATTTAATAATTTTATTTTTTTACATCTAATTAAGTATATTTCATTTCACTGCCCAAACTTATTCAATGCATTCATTCAGTGTCATGTACAATATTATTAATTTCATTGTCTACTCATCAGTACTTAAGTGACATGTTCAATGTCAATGTTCAATGTTCATTTTCAATGCCCACGAACCATAATTTCATTTTTTGTTAAACAGAATCGCAACAGAACAAAAAATTACTGGCTTCACAATTATCTGATACACTACCGATCCCAAATTTCAATTTGTGCCGCCCATAACCCATCTCCATGACCATTCCACATTATCGAATAGAATTGATTTCTCTTCTGCCGAAATAGAATTCCATTAAAATAAAGTAACTTGGGATGCAACGAAATGCAGATGAATCCAAAAAAATATGTCGACACAAAAGCCATTAAGCCAGTCCTCTTTTTCAAATGAAATGATTGGATGAATTAAAAACAAAATAGAACTACGTTTCAGTCGAAATTCTATCAAAACACAAGGTGTGGTGCCAGAAAGAATGGCGAACAAGCTTCTATCGATGCTGCAACTTCCTCCGGTGATAGCAACGGTTACTTCATCGGTTAGCAATGGAGTGCAGTCCCTTAAACTTTCTATCGGCTATACTACACGGCGACGGATGGTGTGTCGGCGTGCCATGAGGCGACAGACAGTGGGCCATGGGGCGGTGGGGGCAGGGTCGTGCGGCTGCGTGCGGATAGATCTATGGAGGTCGGAGAATGGAGGCTAGGGTTGGAGAAAAGAGCAGGAGCTTAGGATTTTATAGATATAACCTGAAGGGTATATTTGTCCACCTAAATTATTTATTTATCTATTTATTACGAATTTTATTTTAATATTATGATTTTTAATATTATTTTGGTAAAAAAACTAGTTAGGTCATAGATTGGTAAAGTGAAGAAGTTTTAGTCATACTTATGAGAATTATCTCATCCCAAACAAAAGATATGCAATTCAAAAAGAAACAATAAAAACATGGGACGTAGGCAGCAAGGAGAAGCTAGGAATCGAACTTGAAACCTCACGTGAGTTAGAATGCCAAAAACCCACCTTTCCTACCATTCCGCTACTACAGTCTTTTGTTTACCTACTCGTTGTTATAGTATATATATACATTCCCTAATTAATTTTATATAGAATATATATAATATATAGGTAATTTTTTCGAAGTGCACGGGGTCCTGGGACCCCGTGGGACCCTTAGTGGGTCCGCCTCTGAACCCGGCCGTCCAAGCTTGCCGGAAAGAATGGAACGGACCAGTCCGGCAGCCCCATCAACCCCTACATATACCCTATCTCGTACGTTCTAAGCAGGGGCACCGGCCCCCCTGGCCCCCCTGGCAGATCCGCCCCTGATTATGAGATCGTGTACGTTACGTTATTCAAAAAATTATTTATAAAGTATGAAACCGCATCCGCGATGGCTCCTAACCTTGCCTGTGCAATTAACGGGGATGATGGAGATTTACATAGTAATATAACGGTTATAACTTGACCTATTCCTTGTGGTCTCTACTGGTTGAGCTATGTGACTATGTCTGCCAGTATAAAAATATTTAAATGGTTTATTAGTTGTACACCTCAAACGTTTCTCTTTTAACAAATTAAAGCAATTATATTAAAATAAATTTTTAAATTACATTCTACAAATAGACATCATTCAACTTTCAAATTATAGGGAGGAAATTCCTTAGACTATTTGTAGTGGAAGGTTTTAGGAGTCCAAAAGATTAAATGTGGAGCTTTTGGTCCAACACGTAAGCCCAAGGATCTCGAGTGGAGTGTGTGAGTAAACTTGCCCAACAAGCAGATGGTATGGATTAAAGATAACAAGAGGTAGCAAGTAAGTGATTAGGTATTATTAACTCTTAATAACTCCCTAATACAGTACTCTTTGCTAAGGCTCCGTCGGCCATTCGTCTTACTAGGCAGTTAGAAGTGCTGCGAGTAAGAATGCTAAAGCTAGAATGCTAAGAATAGAAAGTTGCCAACCCTTTACAATGAAATAAATGCTTCTATTTATACCCGCCAATGGGCAGGTGGCTATGCTGACGTGGAGGCTTGTGGACCGCTGGTGTCCCAACCACCAAATCTTCAGCATTAAATGCACTTCCCGCCATAATCTAGGTTTCCCGCCTAAATAGTGGGTGAAACTTTTTTGTTTGGCTCCAATTTTTGTGAAAAATATATCAAAATTTATAAATTTTTACGATCTTTCATATGACATCAATATTGTATATATAAAAATTATTTTAAAATTTTTTACTGAATATTAAAATTAAGAATAGTAATTAAAAAATTATATAAACTCATTTTACTATTTTATTAAAAGTAAGAATAGTAATTAAAAAATTAACGATTTTTTTTAATTTTTAACATCGAAACGTGTATTTTTTAATTTCATAACACTTCATAAATAAAAACAAAGAAAAATATTACTTATAATAATTTAATTAATGTTTTACTAAATTGATATATAAAAAATTTGCAGAGTGTATTTTATCGACGATGCACAGATGTAGAAAAAAACATTATTGACGGAGTCAAAACACTGTTTCATATGAACGGAGTCCAAATTTAATAATTTGGACTCTTGACCACCACAAATGATCTTACAAAGCAAAAATAACATACTTGTATATTCTGAAATCAAGAGTCTAATTGATTTCTTCTTAAAGAATTCTCAATTAAGAGTGTCATTATTTTCTTGTTAAACCACCACGCATTGAGTTCTATATTGGAAAGTTTTGATAATTTATTTTGATATGACTACCAAATCTTACTAGTATTTTAAAAATAAAACATACCTCTAACATATTAAGTAGCATTTTTTAATTTATGTGTATTTTACTCTTATTCTCGATAATTTCTCAACTGTAAATAGAAAATAGGATTATAACACCGAGTCACATATCTTAATTATTTAGAACATAAATATCGTAGAGAAGTACAACTCCACTACATTATTACATTTTTATGTGCATTTGCAACTTATGCACGGATAGCGTTTTAGTTCTCAAGCTCAATTGGCTTACGGCTCAGCCACATCTACGGCCTCCCCCTTATAAGAGCAGCACCTTATGCACTGCCCGTTACTATGGGCGCCACCGCAGCACCCGTAATTTCCGCAACTTCCACCATGACCAGGCGGGTGACCATGTCCATGACCACCATGTCCAGAACCGCCATGTCCGCCACCGTGTCCATGCCCGCCGCCGCCGTGTCCATGCCCGCCGTGACCATAGCCATTAGCTAATCAAATTTGAGAAATACAAAGTTGCACATGTAAAATGATGTTAGGTTTATAGAAAATAGGGAAAAGGTGCAAATAGGCTCATGTACTAACCAAAAAAGATCAAATAAGTCCTTATTTAGGAGACTCTGTCCGGCCGTCATTTGGGGTGGTTCCCGGTTGAATTTTTTGATGAAATTTTTTGAACATCTTATTCATCAAGTCTAGTTTACTCATACCAAATTTCAGCTAAAACTTCAATCGGGAAGGCATTTAAATGAATTCTTGAAGATAATTGTGCTTCTAACTGCGCAGTTATGTTCCAAAATTTTAGCTGAAATTTGGTATGAGTAAACTAGACTTAATGAATAAGATGCTCAAAAATTTTCATCAAAAAATTACACCGGGAACCACTTCAAATGGCGACGGCCGGACAGAGTCTCCTAAATAAGGACTTATTTGACCTTTTTTGGTTAGTACATGGGCCTATTTGCACCTTTTCCCTAGAAAATATTCAAAATATAAGTAAAATACAACACATTTGTTCTGAGGTATTACTCTCAGTCCCACAAAAATTGTTTCATTTTTTTCTTTTTGAGAAATCTCAAGCTAGGCTACGCGAGTCCTATTTTGAAACAAACCTAACTAATTAACTTGAGAAAAGCTATGAGCAGACACATACTCATACCTAGCCACCTAGGGCGAGACACTGAGAGTAGATTTGAAACCTCAACTTAGATACACTCATCTCGTCATAATTTCGAGAAAAATTCTTGTTGTATATAGAATTAGCTTAATACACAACAATTTGTACACAATTCTCTAGTTATCTTTGTACACAAATAATTCGTTTGAAAAAGGACAGGATTTTATACAAAAATGTTTGTGTACAAAGGCAGTCTACACCAAGATTTACTCTAATTTCAAAGAACTTTTTTCAAATTTCCCTTCAACGGTCCCAAAAAATTGTGGTTAACGGCATTTCCGACACATTTCTTCTCATCATCTCCATCTACATAACTATTCACCGTACAATTCTCGCTTTATGAAAGGAGTAAGAAGAAATTTGATTGAATATGCAATAATGAAACATAAAATATCAAAATGGGAGTGTGCATGATATGCATGGATCGGAGTTGAACAAAAGAAGTTGTTTGATAAATACACTTACTGCCCAAGTAAGCACCGTTGTCATGGCTAGTCTCGGCCAGTTCTCTGGCCGAGACTTCGAGGCCGATCACGAGGAAAACGGCCAAAGCGACGGCGAGGAAAAGAAACACCGCCTTTGAACTCATCTTTAATTTCAAAGCACAGAGTATAGTAGTAGTAGGTGATGGTAGGTTGAAAGATGAAGATGACTGATGAATTTAGGTGCCCATTTATAGCTAGGAGTTCACATGAGTGAGTGGAGAGTGAGCTCAATAATGGCGTTTGGAGTTTGTTGACCCATCCATCCGAGAACGTACGTACTGTTTTTGCTTGTTGGTGGTTGAGTTTCTACATGTTTTTGTCCCGACAATGAATGGTGCATTTATCTTCTGACACGATCGAAAATCCCATTAATGATCTGTAATAAATTAAAAATCTTGCTTAAAAACAGGCAGATATGACACGCATATTTATCCATTCGGTCACTCACGGAAGAAGTATGAACCGACCATGTGATATGCATTTGGGCGTTTGGCCCATTCGATATCATAGTCTTGGCCCGCTTACGTGCGTCTGGCTACGTAACATTTTCGAGTCTAATTTGGTCTGGTTTGATCTGAATTAGTCTAGTCTAATATGTTGAAATCTGATCTGACTAGAGATTGAAATAAGTTCAAATAAAAATATTCTCAATACCCACTACTCCATCAGATCTGCTCGTCAATATCAACTCTTAGTTTTATAAATTTAATTTCATTAGTGATGGACATCATTTTTACCTGCTAAAAAATAGATATCATTTTTATGATATGATGAATTAATCTATCTTAAGATGTGAACATTGTTAAAGTGATGAAAATCTAAGATTATGATATATACATTCGATCGTGATGGTATATACTTGTATATGATTGTAAGCTTGTTTTTGGAGGGGGTTTGGCGCATGATTAATTATAACAGGAGGTTGACGTATTTTTTAAATGATATGGGGCTAACGCGCAGAGGCGGATCTATTGAGGAAGGATGGGGGCAGCTGCCCCCAACACAATCCCACTAAATCCATATAATGTGTTAGAATATATTGGAAATCCATGTATTGCCCCCAATAAAAAATAATCATCGTTGCCCCCAATAAAGCAGACTCTAAGCCAGGGCCGGCCCTGGGCAAGGGCAGGCCGGGCTTGTGCCCCGGGCCCAACATTTACAAGGGCCCATAATTATATAAGGAGTATATATGGATACATATAGAGAGGACATTTCATACCAGCCTGAGGTCATTTGGTCCCCTTTATGGAGGAATTTTTTATGAAACTTTTTTAGAGTATTTAATTTTTCATCAAATGTAGATTACATTCACAAAATTTCAGTTTAAAATTCAATCGGGAAGTCAGTTAAATAAATATTGAAACATACTGCACACTATCTTTCAATAATTTATTTAACTGACTTTCAGATTGAATTTTAATCTGAAATCTTGTGGAGATATTATATAGATTTCATGAAGAATATGTTTAAATTTTTTCATGAAAAAGTTCTATCGGGAAGGGCCTCAAATGGCCTCGGTCGGACATCAGTTCCCGTTAGGCCGGCCTAATTTCAAGGTTTCATCTTTGGACTTTAATTCATTTCGCTCAGCAATCAACACTCTCCTAATTTTCTCAAAAATATCTTCCAAATATGAAATTCCAATTTAACAAGTAATTCTCTAGTTTTATTTTTTATTTTTTTAAATACTTTTTATTTTTTTAGTTTATACTACGTATATATTAAGACTTTGATAAAAGACTTACATTACTTTGTATGTTGAAATTTGCTTATATAAAGTTAAGATTTTGCAATATATTTATATGATCTTTTAAGGGCCTTATTTTTTCATTCGCCCTGGGCCCATAAAATGTCAGGACCGGCCCTGCTCTAAGCTAGCCGAAAGTTTGGTTGGTTTATGGGAAGCTCATCTAAAATGATAAAATCTGTAATTAAGATGTCAAAACCGTGCTGAGGTAGCAAGAGCAACGAATGTGATGCTAATTTATTATTAGTGGGATTATAAATGTATAGTGAGATTCAATATATTAAGATTATTAATTTGTTTATTGTAACCGTTTATTGTTATGTTTTTGAAAATCTAAAGTTCCAATCACTGCCATAGTTGTTTATTGTTTATTTTTAAGTGTTAGTGGAAGAGTCTTGCTAAGAAAATTAATATTATTAGAAAAATGTCATTTAGATAGTCAACTATAAAAAACCTAAATAATATGTTCTTTTAAATACTCCGTAGTTAAATTAGAGCTCGTTTATTGACCATATTTTCCGGCTTATCAAGCTTATCAGTCAAACTTTTTCTCCAAATACGTAACTTTTGATTTCGCGCGCTGAATTATTTAATAATAAGAAAAAGTAAGGTTGGAGTTACTTTTCTGGCTGTATTGACTGCATTTACTGTAGATGACCACTTTAGCTATTTTTCATGCATTTTTTTCTCTATGTGATTGATAAAATATAATTTCATTTTCCCCTACATAAATCGGCAAAATCAGTCAATCTAATCACTTTAGCTTTAACTTCATGAATTTCAATAGAATCAACTGATTCGGCCGATTTTAATGTTACCAAACGAGCTCTAAATGTATTAATGTATAACTAACTTCATGCAGAGTATATAATAATAATAGTGATAATAATGTAATATTAATTTCACTTTCGAGACTTAATGAAGAGATATTTAATTATCTATCTTTCATTAAAACCGGGTAGCTCAAATAGTAATGTCTCTATAAGCGCTTGTCATGGGATCCGTAGAGATTTGCTTCTCCACTATGAAAAAGATGAAAACTAATTTGTGTAGTAGAATTGATGATAAATTTGTTTTTTTTTGTGATGGTCTGTTTTTATTGAAAAATGCGATAGTATATATGGATTATATGTTTAAAACTGTTATCCAAGAAAACAAAATCCTGCAAGAACAATTGTGATGTATTTTGTTAATACTACTAATTTTTGTTCCTCTAAACTTTCTTAACTACTTTGCCCCCAATAACTATTTTTCCTAGATCCGCCACTGCTAACGCGCCAAATTTATATTTCACGAGGAGGTTTGATGCATTAAACCCTAAGTTTTAGGGTACTAGTAAATTTATAAAAGGACTAGTAAATTTAACGTACTTTTAGGTGCTATTTCTTTGGCCAAAACAGGGCCGGTCCTGACATTTTATGGGCCCAGGGCGAATGAAAAAATAAGGCCCTTAAAAGATCATATAAATATATTGCAAAATCTTAACTTTATATAAGCAAATTTCAACATACAAAGTAATGTAAGTCTTTTATCAAAGTCTTAATATATACGTAGTATAAACTAAAAAAATAAAAAGTATTTAAAAAAATAAAAAATAAAACTAGAGAATTACTTGTTAAATTGGAATTTCATATTTGGAAGATATTTTTGAGAAAATTAGGAGAGTGTTGATTGCTGAGCGAAATGAATTAAAGTCCAAAGATGAAACCTTGAAATTAGGCCGGCCTAACGGGAACTGATGTCCGACCGAGGCCATTTGAGGCCCTTCCCGATAGAACTTTTTCATGAAAAAATTTAAACATATTCTTCATGAAATCTATATAATATCTCCACAAGATTTCAGATTAAAATTCAATCTGAAAGTCAGTTAAATAAATTATTGAAAGATAGTGTGCAGTATGTTTCAATATTTATTTAACTGACTTCCCGGTTGAATTTTAAACTGAAATTTTGTGAATGTAATCTACATTTGATGAAAAATTAAATACTCTAAAAAAGTTTCATAAAAAATTCCTCCATAAAGGGGACCAAATGACCTCAGGCTGGTATGAAATGTCCTCTCTATATGTATCCATATATACTCCTTATATAATTATGGGCCCTTGTAAATGTTGGGCCCGGGGCACAAGCCCGGCCTGCCCTTGCCCAGGGCCGGCCCTGCCGCCAAAAAATTCAAGAATAATTCAAGAAACAAAAATGAACCTCGTATTTACATTTTACAATACACATCGAACAATTTGATTCCTCATTCTCAAATCTTTTCATAGGCCACAATTCAGATTGTGATCGCAAATTATACAGTGCAACCGGCGTACCATGCGCATGGTATGCCGGTTGCTAATACGGTACCGTTTTTTGCTTTTCTCATGCTTCTGAAAGTTCAAAGCCCAAATTACGGAAGTCTTCTTTCTCCCAGATAAGTACTTCCTTTCTCTTTGTTGTTCTTTTCTATTTTCTTTAATTCTTTTCTCTTTAACATTAAATACTAAAAATTTATTTGTGATTTTACTCATCTTTATCTTTAACTAATTAAAATATAAATGAATTTACATTTTTTCTTTACCAAATTATTACAAAATTTTATTAATCCACATAAAATAAGTGTATTGTAATACATTTTATATTTTATTAATCCACATAAAAAGCATATTTTATTAATTCACATAATAATTGAATCTATTCTTTTTATTCTCTATCAATGCATAACAAAAAGTTTATAAATCTAAATAAAATAAGTATATTCTATGATTCAGCTCCTGGACAATGAAATCACATCTTCTTTTGCGCAAGTTACATATTAATGTACGCGAGTTACATCTAAATATACGTGAGTTACATCTTAATGTATGCGAGTTACACCACTTAATAAACTCTAGCTATATCATTTTTATTGGCCTAATATTAAAAATAAAACATATTCATTATTTATAAAAAGTAATTAAGCTATTAGGATCAATTTTTCATTGTTTACATTGAAATCAATGTTTATAATATCTCAAACACAAAAAAATCATTGTTCAACCTTTCAACAAGTTACATTCTGTATACACACAAGTTACATTTGGAATCAACGTGAGTTACATTTGTAATAACACGAGTTACTTCAAAAAATCAACCCCTGCTATTGAAACAAAAAAATGATATGTTCTAAAAAAAATATTTTTTATAGTCATGATATTAAAAACAAAACATATATATTCACGTTTTACCTAAAACAATTGTGTAATTAGACTCTCTTTTTTCATTATTTACATTGAAATCGATATTTGACAAGTTACATTTTGGATGGGCTTGAGTTACATTGATCAAATAACGCGAGTTACATATCTTTACACGCGAGTTACACTATCTAAGTTATTGAGACAAAAAAAAAAGTCATTGTTCACGCGTGTACTGTTCACGCGATTTTTTTTTATTAATTGTCCAAAACTACATCGTTTTGGGAGTGGGAGTAGGGTGCTCATGGTGGGACGGTTGTATGGTATACGAACTGGATTGTGATTATACCCAAATTTCAGTTAACTCTCCTATCAAACTATGTGGTCGGTTTTGGGACCCTTGAGGGCTTGAGGTAGGAGTAATCTTTTTTTTTTTTTAAATCAAATCTTTCTCATTATTAAAAGTAGCTAGAGTTCTGCATTCCTCCGGTATCAGAAATATTACCAAAGACCAAAAGTGAGAAATGTTTAATAATGGTATGCTAAATGTGGTGAATTAAAGACAGTGACTGAAAGTATGTTCGTCTCTTAACGGAGGGGACTAAAGTGGCAAAAATGAATTATGGTCTGTGACGGAGCCTAAAATGAAACTTTTGTTATCGCCCCTCAAAATAAATGGGTGGTGTACACTATGTGTACACTTTTTGTGTATACTCGTTTGTCCCCTACAGATAAGTTTTCTGTCCACAGACATTTTTTTCCTCTTGTTTTTTCATCTGTAGAGTTGTCTGTGGACATACAACCAGTCTATAGGGGGACATACGAGAGTACAAAAAAAGTGTACACATTTTGTGTACACCTAGCACAGCTCACCAGCCCGTAGGCCCCGGCAGACCGGCAGGCTGTGAGAAAAAATCAGCTCGTACACATGGGTGGAACTTGAATAATTTTTGCAACCGTTCTTGATGTACACAACATTTATACACATACACTTGGTACACTCTTCTGTTCACACAGACAATTGATGTCTTTTCCTAAATGAATTGTCTATCTACATACACACAGATAATTAGGGGGTGTACACATTTTGTGTATATTTTACACTCGCATGTGTACACGGATAATTGCTTTTTCATTCTAAATGAGATGTTTGAATACACATGAAAGTATGCCAAGTGTGTAAAAATTATGTGTACAAATAGATTTTTATAATTTTTGAGAAGCAAAAACTTAAAATATTTACATTATAACTAGAGTGTGAAAAGACATACTCCATACATAAAACTACTATTGATTTTACTTTGTCTGATCTTCTACGATCTTTAGATCAAATCATATCCGACCGGGTATTGGATATACTCGATCGGGTGTGATACCGAATCACATTTTTCTTCTTCTTTTTGTCTCCCATGAAGCTTCATTTTGTTTCGAATTCAAGATCCTTCATGCTCTCAAATGATTTCCTCTTATTTTTTCATCATGTTTCTTGCTTACATATCAGAATATGTTAATATCTTCTAATAATCTTAGTCTTATTTAGACGATAAAGACTACATTGTAACTGAACAGAAGTAGTTGAGTAAACACAACATAAACTCCTTCAAAATGTTATATTTATGTACTAGTAAATAGCACATATAATAAATTCTAAAAAAATCACTATTTAACATATTCAACCGCTTCAGCCAGAATTTTATCGTTTTTTGTTGGTTCAAATGATTTAGCCAATTACAATGTTATTAAATGAGGTCTAAATCGTCAATCTACGAGCAATCACTTAATATCTCTCAAACACTTAGAGCCTGTTAGGTAACCCATATTTTCTACTTATCAGTATTATCAATCAACTTTTTATCAATAACATAACTTTTGATTTCGTATGATGCATTGTATAATAATTAAAAGGTTTAAATATGCTTTTAGTCCCCGCAAAAATAGCACACTTTGTTTTAGGTCCCTGCAAAATATTTTCTTTGTTTTTCATCCTGAAATTTATGTTGATTTTCTTTTTAGTCCATGACTAATGATAACAACTTCCGCTTGACAACGAAACAATCCCGACTAACATGTATCCTTTAATTCTTTGTCATGTCATTCAAAAAGTATTTAATTTCATTTTTTGAGGGTTTGTAATAATTTTTTTGAAAATGCGAATAATTAGTTTTAATATTGTTTTAACTCTCTTATTAGCCTCAAAAAAATTATAAACTGGTAAATTTAAATGTTTCTAGTAGATTTATGCAACCGACAATAGAAAAAATTCTAAGTCGAGTTGTTTCAGAGTTAGAGATAGACTAAAATTAAAATAGCGCATATTAAGGGATGAAAAACAAAGAAAATATTTGCAAGGATCTAAAACAAAGTGTGTCATATTTGCAGGGACTAAAACCGTATTTAAACCTAATTAAAATAAGTAATATTTGAGTTACTTTTAGGACTGAATTGGTAAAAGTTATAGTAGATGATCATTTTAACTATTTTTCGTATAACTTTTTTTAATCTCTTGATACAATATATTCTAAATATAATATTCTCATAATTCAGCATATTTAGCAAATTAAGCTATTTAGCCAATATTTCATCAATTTTAAAATATTTTGCCAATTGAACAAATTTGAATGGGCTCTTAATCCTTCAGTACTATTACAAGACAAGAATAACCGCTATTTTATCAACATTTTTTATTGTCCGTGAGAACCTAACTTCAACATGACAGTTTGAAATAAAAAAGTAATACTATCGTACTAGCTATTAACAAGTTTGCTTGGTGTACACCCTGGGGTACTACACCATACAAATATCCTCCTATTTTGTACCCTTTAATTTGGCTGCCAAAATAACCTCATGTGGCCGTTGCGTTCTTTAAATTCCCGCACCTCATCTAAACTCTGCAAACCCCCAATGTCTTCTTCTCCACGCTTTACACTTCCCAACGATCGGCAACCCACCTCCTCACTTTCAAAACTGTAAACCACCGCCACTTTACCCAACATGCCCATTGTCGAAGACTAAGCACGAGCAATGACGAGGTGATGATGATGCCAACATAGACCATATGACTCCATAGTATGAGTCATGTATGGCTCTTTAATTGTTTTTAAAATGAGCTGAAATTGATGAAATTTAAACTGAAACGGCTCAATTGCTGAATTGTGAAAAAATATTTAATGTATATTATTTTAATGATAAAATTGAGAAAATATTATATGATAGATAGTTAAAGTAGTATTTTGCACTAACTTTAACCAATTTAGTCAGAAAAGTAACTTCAATTGTACTTATTTTTCTTATTACACAATTCAGCGTGCACGATAAAAATTTACATGTTTGGTAAAAAAGTTGATTGATAAGAGCAATACGCTGAAAACATGAGTTACCAATTCAAATGGGCTCTTAATGTATTGTTTTACACTTTTAGAGCCGGTTTGTGAAATTCATTTGGCATATTATAAGTCTTATGAGTTATGTAATAATCAAAATAACTAAGGTTGAAGTTACTTTTATGGCTAAAGTTAATGCAGGGGGTCATTTCAGCTATTTTCATATAATATTTTCTTAATTTAATTCATAAAATATTCAAAATATTTTATATATAATTTTTTCATAATTTAGCTAATTCTGCAATTTCAGTCAGAATTTCATCAATTTCAACAGAATATGCTGATTTAATTAGCTAGTTCTAATGTTGTCAAACGGGTTCTTAATTATTAACTATCGGGTTTTAAAGCTCCAGGGTTTAAAAAATCATTAACTTGTTATTGCGTAACTTTGTTACTGATTTAAACTAATGTAACAAACACCCAGGTTATGCCCCGGTAGTATTAATTCGGTATGAGTTCAATTGAGAAATACCAAAAAACATTGTGAACGATTTATATAATATGATATCATCAAAAGTTTATCTATAATCTTTTTTTAACTAACCATCACCATATCTTTTAGAGTATGAATATATATTGTTGTTTATATATATTGTTGTTTATGTGCTAATTGTTGCAATAGTTATAGAGTATTAATTATTTATGAGGTTCATTATATAATGAGGAAATATAAGAAGTATTGAATTGGAATTAGGAGCATCTGAATTTATATTATTTTAGATCATCGCATGTATTATTGGTGTTGTACAATTAGATCGGTCTGGTTCACGTGAACTAAAGTTTCATTATTTAAAAATTTTGACAGTGCATTAGAGCTAAAATAGTCACTTCAGTTGGAACAACATAAATTTCAGCAAAATCAGCAGATTCAGACAATTTCAGTTTTACTAAATGAGTCCTGAATTGATATGATATTTATTTTGGGAATTGTAATCCACTAATATGGTTGATATTAAGAAGTTGTTATATTCGTTTGATTTGAAAATTTATGATCTGAAAGTTTTTTAAGATCTAGTCTTGCATGATCTGAATTTTTTATATGTGGTCTAATCAGATATAATCATGAATGATTTTTTTATTAATTAAATGTTTAAGTAGTAGTGATAATAGTCTTTTATGAACTAATAAGAAATTGACATGTTATTGATTTATAATCAGTTTTATTATATAAAATAATATTTTTTATTTTTATATGCATTATTGATTGCGTATGAAAGATCATAAGTGCTACGAACTTGATACTACCTCCGTCCCTTTTTATTTAGTCAACTTTGACTTTTCCAGTCAAAGATGATAAACTTTGATCGATTATAGTAATTAATATATTTATGTTAAAGTTAATAAATTTATATTTTTATGATAGTATTTTCAACAAAGAACTTTTTCATATAATTTTCATATTATCAATATTACCGTGTATAAATATATAATCGGTCAAAGTTGAACAACTTTGACTTGAAAAATAGTGTTTGGCTAAATAAAAAGGGACGGAGGGAGTATATTTTTAGTATAAATTGAAGTATATATAGTACGTAGTACTTTAAAGAAGAAATTTTTTATCCTTCACATTATCCAAATGAGTTGTCGTGATTAAAATGAACAGAACTGATGCACTGAGTAAATAATAGTGATGCACCGAGTGAACCTGGATTAATTAAATATATTAGTAGTAATTATAATAATGCTTTTAACTAATAAGAGATTGACACATCATTGACTTTTCACTCAATTTTATTATATAAAATAACATTTTTTTTATTTTTATATACGTAATATTGGTGTCATATGAAAGATCATTAAAATTTATGAGTTTTGATAATAAAAAATCTAAAAGCTGGAGTACAAATAAAAAAGTTATAATACTTTAAAAAATCAGTGTTTTCTCATATCATTTCTCCAAATGAGCAGTGATGCATGGAATACTTAGCAACGATGAACCAAGTCACATAAATGAATTACGGAGTAAATGTTTTAGTAGTAGTGATAATAGAATTTTTATCAATCAACAGATAGAATTTTTAATTAAGTTTTACTATATTATTCAATAGATAATATTTTTTTAAATTTTATATATGCAATATTGATTTCATATGAAAGATAATAAAAAGTTATGGATTTTGATATATATTTTATAAAAAATTAGACTATAAATACAAAAGTTATATCACTTTAAAAGAAAGTTTTTTTTCTCCTTCCTTTGAATTGCTCCAAATGAGCAGTCCACGATTATAGGGAGTGAATAGTTGTGATGAACTGTGAAATAGTTAATTGTTTTAGTAGTAGTGATAATAGATTTTTTTGTCCAATAGTAGATTGACACGTACTCCGTAATTGATTTTAACTCAACTTTGTTAGATAAAACAATAGATAATATTTTTTAATTAATGTATATATGCAATATTGGTGTCATATGAAAAATTATAAAAAATTGTAATTTTTATATATTATTTATAAAAATTGAAGTATAAAAACAAAAGTTTTATTACTTTAAAAAGAAAGTTATACAATAGATGTACGATGTAAAGTCATACCAAAAATAAAAAGAAATTTCTGGGAAACAATTCGATATTACAGAGTCCTGTTTTTATGACAAAACAATTATGGAGCATTAGATTTAGCGGGTGTTTGGCACTTAGCGGTTAGCGGTGAGCTGTTAGCGGATTTAATGAGCGGGTAGTAAATAGCGGATTGAATCAGCGGATTTGACCAGCGGGATAGTTTGGCGGGTTGTAGAAAAACGTTTGGTAACTTAGTTGTTTGCTTATAGCGGATATTATATAAAATCACAAAAAAGGACATTTTAAAATTTTAGTATGCCTTTTTGTTTAATATGAAGTTATTACTATTTTATTTCATACTTCCGTACATTATATATCTAGGTTAATACTTTTAAATTAGCTAAATAGGAATATAATGATAAAAATATACATAAAATTTTTTTTTGAAAATAAATATACATAACATTTAGAAAATGAAATCAATTTTGTTGATTTTTTTAAAACAAATCATTTTCATTAATCATAGATATCTTTTTTGTTGAATTAGCTTAGGTGCTATCATTCTAAAATTCTATGGTACTCGTATGTGTTTTGTTGATCTTCCCATTATTTACTCCACACTCCGTATTTCAGTAGATGTCTTGTCGAGGAGAAAAAGCACTGAACGCACGCAGGAACATGCCTTCCATTCGCAGCTGAAACGAAAATAGGAATATGAGAGGGCCATCGGGGGAATTCCATAATTTCTTCCAGCCGCCAAAACCTAAATGCTGCAATTTATAGCGTTTTGGTTTTTGGCGGTTACGTCCGAATCGCTAAGGCCAACCGCTGTTGTACCAAACGCAGAAGATCAACGGTTGCACCAGTCCAAATCGCTAAAAACCGTCAAATCCTCTATTTTTTGGCGGAACCGCCAATATCCAAACGTAGCCTTAATCTCCTAGATCGTACTCCTGTTTGTGTTACTCCGTAAAATTAAATTCAAATTAGAGTCCTAATGGAGTAGTGGAGTGTCTTTTTGCACACGGTTTAAGGGATTGAATTAATCTGGGCAAATTACATCGTGCAAGCGGCATACCATGTGCATGGTATGCCGGTCTAATACGGCACCGTTTACATAAATTTAAACAAGTCTGTCATCATCGTTTTTCTCCATCACTGTCTGGCCGTTTCCACGCACACCTGCACATTACTTCATCCTTGATTGTCGCCAACTCTTGATTACAGAGAATTGAATCGTGCTTTTGCTGACTCTATGTTCAAATCATGTTGTGTGTATGGCAGTATGGATCTGCACTCTTTGCAGAGAGATGAGAAACAAACTAACCTCAAGCCAAGCTTTTAATCTATCTTACGACTTAGAACAACTAATGTTCTTTAAGCATCTAAATCAATTAATGTATTGTTTGTGAATCTCATACAGTATTGGATAATTTAGATGTTGAAGATGACTGCTATGAATTATTTTAGACCTTGCTGAATTTATATCTTGCGCACACTCAAGTTACATCAGGATTTGTCTAAAGTTACATATGCATAAGCGTGAGTTACATGTCAATTTTTTTCAATAGGTTACATCTCACTTACACGTGATTTACATTTTCTATAATGTGAGTTACACCACAATATATGCGAGTTACACAACACAATAAGCTCTTACTATTCAAATAAAAATTATCTTTATAAAAAAGTCATATGTATATCCTTGATATTAAAAACAAAACATATACCCGCAAAATAATTAAGCAATTAGACTATTTTTATTATTATTCACATTGAAATAAATGTTTTATTTCTTATACTATGTATTGCAAATTTGCAAAAGTTACATTTTGACTGGACTGGGGTTACATTGAACAATAACGTGAGTTACATTTCTTTACACAAGAGTTACATCACTCTGTTACTGGGACATAGGAAAAAAAATATTTTACATGCGTGTACTGTTCATGAGCGAAATTTTTTATTAAAAAATGAAAAACTTTGTCGTTTTGATCGCAGGAGTATGGTGCTCATCGTGGGAGGGTTCCACGATATACGAACTGATTCATCTGGTATAAGATAAAGAACTTAAATATTTATTAGTTGGAATTAAATGTTTTAAAAGTAGTGAAAATATATATTTTTGCTAAGCAATAACAAAGTGACATGTCAGCGGTTCATAACTCAGTTTTACTATATACTAGTAAAACAATAGATTGTTTTACTTGTTCAAATACCAAGTAAATTAAGAGACTAATATTTTATAACGCATTATACAATATTTTTATATGCCTGCAAATATTGTAATTAATCTTTTAACTTATATTACAATGTATTTATTTATTAGGTTAACAATGTCTAAATTACAATTTGTGAGACGGATTAGTCAGTGTCAATCCTACGAAAACTCGGGCATGAGTCGAGTTTCATAAAAGGCCCCTATATATAGTGTTTATTTGTCATATAGTCTCTTTAAAATTAAATGATTAAATATCACAAAAACACCATATTAAAGTAAAAGTCTTACATTATAAAAAAAGATACTAATTGTATTAAAAAAGCTAATTAATAACAACTCGCCGAATAGTTGTAAATGTAAAAGTATTAATCAAATTGGCATAATCTATGTTGATGCTATATATTAGTAATTATCTCTAAATGTAATGGTCATAACTTTTATAATTTATTTTCATGATTTTAATTTTGAATACTTTTATCCAACTGAAGGTCAAATGTGTTCATTTGAGAAGGACAATATTTTATTCTAAGGAACCGAAAATGGTAATAACCGAACCAAATTTAACAAATACACTTTTTACTATAATCGAACCAAATTTAAAAACTACAATTTTTAAAAAGGTTATATCAGAAAAACCTGCCACGTTTAAAGCCTGATAATATCAAATTTGGGAAAAAATTACTATTGAAGAATAATAACATGAAAGTCCTATTTTGAAATTTCAAAACTTTTGTACAGTTATATGAAGAATTTTACCCTGCAAAATTTGTACAATAAAAATTGCCCGTTTTTAACGGTAACCCACCGCGATAGCATTTTGAGAAATAATTTTAATTCAACTCTAATTTCATAAATATTTTTTATTTAGCATTAATCATGGAAACTCTTTTACGGAGTACCTAATATGCGACTTAACATCGGGCTCTAATTTTATACTTGTAATTTTCAAGACTCACCTAATACACTCGATCCCTCCTCCGTAAGCGCTGACCTCAGAAGTTGGAGCACTGAAGTCATTGCTGACATGCAAGTCCAGGTACAAATACGACCGGCAGCAGCAGGCTCTTTTGAAGGAGAAATACGGGGCAGAAATGGCGACAATTGTTCCGAGGATGAAGCTAGGTTCGCAAGGCCTCCAAGTGTCGGCCCAGGGTCTGGGCTGTATGGGCATGTCTGCCTTCTACGGTCAACCCAAGCCCGAACCCGACATGATTAACCTCATCCACCATGCAATCGACGCCGGCGTCACCTTTCTAGACACCTCCGACGTCTACGGCCCACTCACCAATGAAATTCTCCTCGGCAAGGTCCCCTTTTACTTACTCTTTTTCATCATCACTTTCTCTGTTTTCAATTTATGCTCTTCATTATATTATAAGCACCTCGATTCCCCAATTCCGTGCAAGCCTGTGCAATGATTTGGTGCCAATTAGGTTTTTCTTATACGAATTTAGTTCTATGATAGTTTATATTTTTGTATTTGAATGAATGGTTTAACATAGCTTATTATTGAATAGCTTAACATGCTTCCATTTGAAATATTATTATGGATCGATTTCCTTATAAATTACCAACACGGGGAAGATAGAGAATTGGTTTCTCTATGTTTGATCTCAGAGTGGAGTTCAAGTTAGGCTCCGTGGAAGGGATTATAATCTGTTGCACTTTGTTTTTTGGTGATTACTAATTCAGTTGCCCCGATTTTTTCACTCATCAGTATTAGCTATTAATTTTAACCGTTGGATCTTCAATTTGTGCGAAGATTGACAATGTAAATTTACTTTTTCACCTTTGAACTTTGTCCAACCTTTAAGATTCGTTCATTGTTAAAAATGATGTTATCTTTAATAAAGTTGAATTTTAATCTATCTCACAATCAACAATAATACTTGATGCTAATTAGAATGACTTTTAGGCGAAAAAACAGAGTGCTTCTAATGGAAATCACATCTGGTACAACTTATGTTATGGTCACTCTTACATCCAATATGTTAACTTTTTTCAGAAATTATTAATTTGAAAACATTATGGAAACTGGTTGTTTTATGATTTTGATAGGCTTTAGGAGGGGGGATGAGGGACAAGGTAGAGTTGGCAACAAAGTTTGGAGTCAAATTTGCTGATGGGAAGGGTGAGATATGTGGAGATCCATCCTATGTGCGAGCTGCATGTGAGGGGAGCTTGAAACGGCTTGGCACTGACTGCATTGACCTCTATTATCAGCATCGCATTGATACACGAATTCCCATTGAAGTCACGGTATTACACACATATCCCAGGCTGTTATTCCTAAATACAAGTATATTTTATTTACTACTCTGTAATATATATCATTGAAGACATCAGAGGAATAATTTCTAGGGAAAACTGTCAAATAGGTCCTCGAACTTTCATAAAAAAGTCAATTAAGTCCTTTTATAGGAGAATCTGTCTGGTCGTCACTATTTGGGGCGGTTCCCGGTGGAATTTTTTGATGAAATTTTTTGAGCATCTTATTCATCAAGTCTAGTTTACTCATACCAAATTTCAGCTAAAAATTCAATCGGGAGCGCATTCAAATTAATTCGAGAACGCAAAAATGCGCAATTATCTTCAAGAATTAATTTGAATGTGTTCCTGATTGAATTTTTAGCTGGAATTTGGTATGAGTAAACTAGACTTGCTGAATAAGATGCTCAAAAAATTTCATCAAAAAATTCCACCAGGAACTGCCCCAAATCACGACGGCCGGACAGAACCTCTTATAGAAGGACTTAATTGACCTTTTTATTAAAGTTCGAGGACCTATTTGACTGTTTTCCCTAATTTCTATAACTAGTTTTTATCATTTCAAGCGATCTGCGAATCATGCTACCCGTTGGCTAGGGTAGCCATTTTTATGTCTGATCGTTGTGTTTTGCAGGATTATCATGTTCCGTGCATTATGTATGCTTTAAAACCTGGTTTGATTTATGATAATTAATGTTAATTTAAAAAGTATATGCTTCATTTACTGCTTAGCTTTTGATGCATATAAGGTATCTAAGTGCGGAATTCATCAAATAAGTAAAAGCTAAAATGATAGCAAGAAAGGATAATTAGTGACATCTACTGGAGAGAAATTTAAGATTAACTAGGGCCACAAGATTTCAGATGTTGCAGGTCCAAAGCTAATTGCAGCTTTCTACCTAATTTACGTGAGTGAATAATATTA
Source organism: Cuscuta epithymum (assembly GCA_945859915.1). Classification (NCBI taxonomy): domain Eukaryota; kingdom Viridiplantae; phylum Streptophyta; class Magnoliopsida; order Solanales; family Convolvulaceae; genus Cuscuta; species Cuscuta epithymum. The sequence goes on along the minus strand of CAMAPF010000276.1, from coordinate 33,568 downwards.
TTCTCTGATTAACTACTTCCTGATTTGATGAATCCACATGGTGAAGCCTAAAGCCTTACATGTATGACCTTGAGTAGGGGATTTTACAACTCTGAGATAATTATATGAAGACATCCTTAATCTTGCAAATCTGAACTCAGTTTTTATCTTTGACTATTAATTTTGGATAAATACAGTCCTAATACATATTTGGATTTGATATTTGACTTTTTTGGACTAAATTCACTGGTTGACTCCCCGTATATATTTGATTTTAGATAAGAACAATTTTGTCTTGCTAAATTTATACATAATTAATGAATCAATATTGTCCTCTACTAATAGTTTGTACCAAATTAAGTCATTAACATATGAAAATTCCTTTCTTAATTAAAGTGGTGTTTGGAATTGATTATGCTTCTGCTTTTTTTAAGCAAAAGTAGAATCAGAATTAGTTTTCAAAAGTTGTCCCCCCCAATTTCTATAATACTGCTTCTAAGAGCAATTTGGAGCACTCAGGAGTAGTTCACTCTCACCCCCTAAGGCGAAATATACATGAGGACTCAATTGAGTCTGTATCGCATAGTCAGGGGCCAAATTGAGTACTAAAGAAAGATGATGGCCAAATTTAGTAATAGTTTATAGTTGATGGCTAAATCCGGCATCATTGGTAAAGCCACTGGGCGTACAAGACAGGCCATTTGATGTGCATACATGATAGAGATCCTCCAGAAATTCAAGAACAATTGCAGAAATTATATCAAGAAGCAAACTGTAAAACCTTTATTGAAGAAGAAGATGGTTACAGAGAGAAACAGTAACAAAGGCCGAAGCCTCCCAAAGAGAAGAGATCGTCAGTCTCTAATCTTCCCAGTTCCCAGACCAAAGTTCCCCAAAAGCCTCCTTTCTAACTCCCTTACCCGTCTATTTATACTAGGGTCCTCAGACCCTTATTACTAATATTATTATTAATACTTCTATTATTAGTCTAATATAAGTGGGTTCCTATCAATACACCCTCCCTAAACAACCACCTTGTCCTCAAGGTGGGATGATAGGAACCAATTCTGGAATTCCGCTTCCTCCGGGTGCCTCTCCCCTCCCAATATCTAGCTGGTGGTGGTGTCATACTTTTCCAAACTTCTAGTCCTCTATATGAAAAACTCCTGATCAGCCACAGCCTAGCATTTGCTTCTGACTTCACCCTATCTCTTGATTGAAACTTCACCCTGAATATCTCATGCAGAACTTCATTCACACACATGTCAGAAGAAGGTTCAAGAGAACTTGAGTCATACTGTGTTTCTATCTTTGAATTTAAGAACTCAACAACCTCCAATTGTATTTCCCAATCCTGATCCCGAAGTAGCATTTGTTCCATGATATTGCACTCTCTTCTATCAAACTTAAGACTAGGCCCATTCCTTTTGTAAACTGCACCCATCAGCATCAATACTTGACCATTCATCTTCATTTCTTTCATCCTTGAAATTCCTCCCCATTCCCATAGTCCCTGCTTCTTGCTTTGAATACTTATCCTGGTATTAGGATCACAAGAAACTCCGCTCACAGCTTTGATGTCATCAATTGGTAAAGGTTTCAACCATAGTGGCAGAAGATCTGGTGAATCAATAACCAATTCTTCACCATGTTGTCGTGGTTTGGTCCACATTTGCCTAACATAAGGTAAAATGTGAACATCCAAAGGCTGTATGCTACCAGGAGCCCTAATTACTGGAGTTTGCTGGTAACTCTTTGGGTTCAACCTTTGTAAAAACCTTGTGAAGACTTTATAAACCTCAGGAAGTAATAGGTTATGAGCTGTCATTGCATAGATGTCTCCCAACAATTGATAACTTTCATTTACTCTAAGGGAATTATGTAAGTCAGGCTTGGGGTAGTCTAACATGTTCTCAACCCATTTGGGCTGTAATTCTGCTTGTTGTAATTCGAGGTGTTGGCTATGGCTAGATTTATCAGCAGCATTAATCTGTGTGCGGTTTCCCCGGGTGATAGCAGATTCTTCAGAAAAAAGATGAACATGATCCTTATGAATCTTTGGATCAGACTTTTCAGGAACCATTAGGACTCTTTCCTCCCTGATTTCATCTTCCTTATTCCTTTGCTTGATTACAGGTTCAGTTGGTTCCATCTTGATTACAAGTTCATTTGAAATTGATGATTCAGCCGGATTCCATCTTGATTCGGAAAGCTGGGACAAAAGTTTTGATGGCATCTGCAAATCAATAACAATTCCTTCTGATGATGATTGAAGATGATGATTAATTAGCGAGCTGGTCAAAGCGGTACTCGATTTCAAACATGGAGTAACATTAATTCGCTTAGAAGATTGCGAACTGGAAGTTCTTCGTGACTTGGATGACTCCTGTTTTACCGTCTTCCCTGTCTTCTGCCGGTGTTTAGGTGGAAAATCCCTAATCAAATCTTCTTTTAGTGCATCCCAACTGTCTTCTCTCTTGTGAAAATCCCACCATTGAAACCAGCCATCTGCTTCTTCCCCCATAGCCTTTGCTGCCACATCCACTTTAAATCTTTCTGCAATAGCTTGGACTTGGAAATATCTTTCCATCCTCCCAATCCATTCGTATGCTTCATGCTCGTAAAATAGAGGTAATTCCTCCTTTGAAATATCTGACTTCCTAGAATTGACTTTTGACGAAGAAGGTGAACTGTGAGAATCCTTTGGCGACGAATATGATGATTCTCCACTCCCTAGCTTCTTTCTTGAACGCGTACTGATGTCCGTTGAGAAAGTCTGATGCGAAGAGCGAAAATAAGAATGATGAGAAGAACTCTGCGAAGAGCGATGTGAAGAGCTTGGCGAAGAAACAGTTCGATCGCCAGATTTTCTGCGATGCCTCAGATCTTCTGATTCCTCTGAAGTTGCTGACTTTAGCGAATTATGATGATTTTTACGATGCCTGTGAGGATCGCGATCACGCCTCGATGCAGAATCACCCGACTGATTGTCCGATCCTTCAGAACTATCTTTATACCTCGTATGCCCCTGGAGTGACGTACGGTGCGATGAAGTCGATTTATGCGATCGACTCCCTGATCGACCTGGAGACCTATTCTGCAAATCCGCGATACTGGCTTGCATCGTGGCCAGAGTAGTCGCGATACTAGTTTGAAACTCCCGCAGACTTCTATCCATACTCGCCTGCCTCTCACGTTGACTTCTTTCCAATTCCGTCATTCTTCCTTCCGTCACGGTCATCCAGCGACCAACTGTCTCTGATACCAATGATAGAGATCCTCCAGAAATTCAAGAACAATTGCAGAAATTATATCAAGAAGCAAACTGTAAAACCTTTATTGAAGAAGAAGATGGTTACAGAGAGAAACAGTAACAAAGGCCGAAGCCTCCCAAAGAGAAGAGATCGTCAGTCTCTAATCTTCCCAGTTCCCAGACCAAAGTTCCCCAAAAGCCTCCTTTCTAACTCCCTTACCCGTCTATTTATACTAGGGTCCTCAGACCCTTATTACTAATATTATTATTAATACTTCTATTATTAGTCTAATATAAGTGGGTTCCTATCAATACATCTAACAACAAATTGTCTGTTTCGTTGGCCCATGATAAAGTGAACCAGCATTAGACTTATTCTTTTTTCTCATTATTCAGATTTCCTTGTTTGTAGGGACTATGGAGTACTTGGTTCATTCCTTGTTTTAGGAGACACTTTTAATTAGTATGGCTTGTGGTGTAGAGACCACTAAGCACATAGCATTACATTTCTTTTGTTTTTCTGAATGTATTTTTAGTGTATAAAGGGTGCCTGCACATCTAAAAACGGGGAGAAAGGAATATCATCTTCATCTTCCAAATCCTCTTCTTCCTCTAGAATTATAGTGCTTCTTAGCGGACAGTTTCCTGGGTATATCATATATAATAGAGTAAACTTAAGAGTTACGGCAATTTGTATCCTCTTGGTTGTGAAGTGTGAACTAAAGGTCTAGTGTATTGTTTGCACCGTGTAATGTAGAATGTGGTGCTTATTTATGCTAACTTTTGTATTTGTTTGAACTTGAATTATTACAAAGATGGGAGAACTTAAAAAGCTCGTTGAAGAAGGTAAAATAAAATATGTTGGTCTCTCAGAAGCTTCGGCTTCGACAATCCGAAGAGCTCATGCTGTTCATCCAGTAACAGCAATCCAGTTAGAGTGGTCTCTGTGGACCAGGGACTCAGAGGAAGAAATTATTCCTACTTGCAGGTGGTGCACTGTACCATCTATACTTTCTCTCTAGTTTCATGTTAGTCTCCAAAATAACTGCCAATGGAATCCTAACCTTATCCTACATGCATGCAGGGAGCTTGGAATTGGAATTGTAGCATATAGTCCCCTGGGGAGAGGATTTTTGTCCTTGGGTCGAAATCTAGTCGAGAATTTATCTGAAGTTGATCGACGGAAGGTATATTTCAGTTTACTGTTTATTATTCATCATCATCACAGCCACCTTTATCTAAATCTCAACTAATTTGAGGTCATTACATTAATTTTTTAGTTTTACTGCTGATGTCTTTTTAAAAGTTTTCTTACAAGGAAAATTAATGATATGATATTACAAGGAGAATTCTTACACGGAAACTTTTATTTAGCATGATACAACAACAATCATGGATATCAAGGAAAATGTTGATATTTATATAATCCTTGCCCAAATTTTCTTACTTCAGAGCATGTTTTATGTATGTACTGATCTATTTCTCCTAATCATATTGTTATTGACTTATTTTCTCCACATTCCTATGTGAGGAATTCACTGTCCTATATAAACCCCTACTTCGTCAATACAGTTGTTCATTCAATTGCATGGCTTGTGCATGATGCAGGGTAACCCAAGGTTCCAAGCTGAGAATGCTGAGCACAATTACAAATTGTACGAGAGGATCAACGAAATAGCAGTGCAAAAAGGATGCACCCCATCACAACTAGCTTTAGCGTGGCTGCATCACCAGGGAGACGATGTCTGCCCCATCCCTGGTACCACTAAGATTGAAAATCTTAACCAAAACATTGAAGCCTTGTCTGTGACTCTCAGTGAAGAAGACATGTTCAAGCTTGAATCAATTGCTTCTGCAGTGAAAGGTGAGAGGCAGCCCCCTGGTGTTTCAACATGGAAAGATTCTGATACTCCGCCTTTGTCGACATGGAAATCTGCATAATCAGATAACACGCCATGGATGGGCAATGAATCACTTGTGAGCATAGGACTCAGTTTGGAGTCCTTTTGAGAATAAAGTTATAGTGGAATAAATGCACTAGTCCATGCAATGCTTATGTAATTATAATATATTAAGGGCCCAGTTTCAACTGTGAAAATTGCTGAAATTGCTTAGTGGAATTGGCTCATTGGATATGTATTTACAAAAAGAGAAAAGTGTCAAATGAGTCCACGTACTATATTGAAAAAGTCAATTGAGTCCATATACTATTTTATCTAGGGCTGGTTCGGTATGGCATACCGAAATTTTCACGCCATACCGCATACCGTACCGAAATACCGGTATTTGTAAAAGTCATACCGTTACCGTACCGAAACTTTCGGTATATCGAATTTCGGTATACCGAAAATTCGGTACGGTATGTGACCCATACCGTTTTATACCGAAAATTCACAACACTTAACTTGTAAGATGATTCCGCAGAAAGCATCGGCATAAAAGGCCTACCGAACATCCAAAAAATCTGATTTTAATATGTCGAAAGTAGTATACGACATTAATTACATAAGCTTATACCCAAACTAAAACACAATATTTAATCCAAAGTAGAAAATACTAAAATTATGCGCTAATATCTCAAGTCTCAACACTATCCATAATGAAAATTAGAAAAGTTATCCAACATAAATCAATGATAATTAATGTTTGTAATAACAAATCATTGTTGCAGCTCCAAAAGATAAGTAGGCTAAAACTTCACTCCTCCATTCCTCCTTCATTCCTGAAAATGAAAATAAATCAGTTTTGTTGTATTTAAATCCTTCCAATTTTACATATATTTAGACAGACTTAAATAAGTGATGTGGAGTTATCTTTTCCACTTCAATAAAGTTCTACTCCAAATATAGACCAATTAGGACCATCGAGTAATCTTGTTGTTGTTTGTAGGATCATCGAATAAGAAGTTGCATGCATATCAGCATATACAAAAAGTTTGAAAAGAAAAATAAACAAATAGAAAGTTGAAAAATCATGTAAGATAAGAAGGGAAATCCTATGGCTATGTTAGGATCATGGAAAATGCTAAGGGAAAGGAAGCAAAATGCTCAGAAATGTTATTTTCTTATGTTTGAATCTACTTCAGAAAATGCAAAAAGTGAGATGCAAAATAAACTACACTACTTTCTTAATAGTTCTTTGCCAGTGAACAAGACATCAGCAAACTACACTTTATTGCCAATTTAATAATAAACTTACACTATCTTCTTAGTAGTTTAGCTGCTTGCAAGCCAGTGAAAATAACGCATAAGAAAGTAGTGTAGTTTATTTTGCATTTCACTTTGCTTAGTTGTTTGCCAGTGAACACTTTGTTTAGCTGTGAACTTAGTAAACATGCAACTAAACTCTTGTTTACTAAGTTTATTATCTTAACTTATACAGTGTTAAGATAGTTATTCATATAGTTCTTAGCTGCTTGCATCTTAACACTGAATTAAACAAGACAGTGAAAATAACCTGGTTTCACCTGCAAAACATGTCTGTGATGCGAGCGTGCTAAAGAAAGGAATGTACCACCTCATTCACAAAATTGATCAACAGAGACCAGATTTTCAATTATTTGTTAAAATTGATGAACACAGACCAGATTGTTCATATTAACATTTGGTAATCAATTATTTGTTAAAATTGATGAACATAGACCAGATTGTTCATATTACCAGGATTAGGAAGCTTTAGCAAATGATGAAGGTCGTCCAAAGCTCCTTACTTCGTCAATGGCGTCTTCGTCACTCGTCCGCAGCTCCAGCTCGAACTCTCAAAGTCTTCTGCCGTTCTTGAGTGCTCTCGTCACTTGTCCGCAGCTTCTTCTTCCAGAGCTTCATAGTTCACAGCTTCGTGCCTTCGTCAGTTCGTCCTCGATACTCAATAGTTCGCAGGTTCGTACCTTCATCAGTTCGTCCTCGATAAGTGGTTAGGGATTTGGTCTCCATTTGGGAGAATGAAGGGGAGAATGAAGAAGACCCGTAGTAACTTAAGATGAGTTTTTAAAATTTTGGGCCTTATTTTACTAATTTCATTTAATGGGTATGGTTGGCCCAAAATCCTAAATAACTTACAAATTCTAATTCGGTATTTAGGTATATACCGTACCATACCGAAAATTAACGGTATTTCGGTATATACCGAAATACCGAAAATTTAAATAGTTCATACCGTTACCGTACCGAAGTGACCCGGTATGGTATCATACCGTACCGAATTTTTCGGTATACCGAAAAGTTCGGTAAATTCGGTATTTTTCGGTATGGTATGGCCGGTATACCGAAATTTCGGTATATTTTCCCACCCCTAATTTTATCAATCAATTGGGTACACAAAGTCTCAAATTTTAACCAAATTTGTCATTTAACCGGTAAACAACCGGTGACCCATTTTTTGTGCTGATGTGGAGGCCACTTAGGCTTTTTTATACTTTTTCCTTTTTTTCCATTCCTTCTTCCTTTCCCTTTTTTCCTTTCTTTACCCCTTTTTTCTTTCTTCTTCCTTTTTCCCCTTTGGTGACCCATTCCGACGCCTGCAACCCCCCTCCCCCCTTCATTCCCTTTTTTCTTTTTTCCCCTTCTTCTCCAATCTCCCTGCAACCCCTCTCCCCTATTCTTCTCCACTGCTTTTACCCCACGCCCCTACCCAATTCAACATTTCAACCTCCCCCTCTATTCTTGCAATCTTGCCCACCCCTTCTCCTTTCCTTTTTCTTTCTATTTCCTCTTCCTTTTTCTCTTCTCTAATCCACTTCTTCTACTCCACTCAACCTTCTATCCCGGGCTTTCATGGCTGGAGAAGGCAACCCGACTAAAACCCGATGAAAACCCCAGATCTTCTTCGATGGCAACCAGACGGCAACGGAGAAGGTGGAGGCAGAGCTCGACGCCGATGGTGATGACAGTGGCAGAGCGAGACGCCGGGGAAGACGGCGGCGGAAGTGTTCTGCGGGGATGGCAGTATAAAGATGGAGTGGTGTAGATGGGAAGAAGCAAGAAAAAAGAGTAAGGGAATAAAGAAAGAAAAGAGAAAGAACGAAGAGACCAAGAGAAAAACGAAGAAAAGGCAGAGAGAAAGACTTAAAGAAAATAAGAGAAGGAAATAAAAAAAGAAGATTTTTTAAAAGGAAAGAAGACTTTAATGCCACATGGACGGCCAAGTAATGCTTACAAGGAAAAAAAGCCACATGGATGTCCACATAGGCAGATTAACAGGGAAAACCGGTCAATAACATGATAAAAGGCAAATTTGGTCGTTTTTTGTAACTTGGTAGACTTAATTGATTAGAAAAATAGTATGTGGACTCAATTGACTTTTTTGAAGTAGTAGATGGACTCATTTGACAGTTTTCTCTTACAAAAATGGAGGTGTATTTGAGAGAGAGGAAAATAAAAACAAAGTGAGTTAAGTTAATAGTAATACAAGGACGTAAAAGTCATTTATCCAATACTTCGTATAATACAAATCAACAAGAAAATGTAATAATTTAGCTTCTTTTTTTTTATTGATAATTAAAATCATCTCAGAACCAGCCCATTTGGCGACCATATGATGATCCCTTACATATTTTCAAGCTTATCACCCAAGTTCGATTTACATGGGATATTAAATACTCCGTAGTCATTATCTCCTACACATCCCTATTACCTAGTCCTGTTCTTTTTATAGAAACTCTAGTCATGTTTTATTCTTCAATGAAAGGAGGCAATCTTGATAAGGTGAATATTTTAATAGGGAAAAGGGTCAAATAGGCCTTGAACTTATATAAAAATGTCAAATAAGTCCTTATATAGGAGGCTCTGTCCGGCCGTCGCCATTTGGGGCAGTTCCTGGTGGAATTTTTGATGAAATTTTTTGAGCATCTTATTCATTAAGTCTAGTTTACTCATACTAAATTTCAGCTAACAATTCAATCGGGAAGGCATTCAAATGAATTCTTGAAGATAATTGCACAGTTATCTTCAAGAATTCATTTGAATGCCTTCCTGATGGAAGTTTTAGCTGAAATTTGGTATGAGTAAACTAGACTTAATGAATAAGATGCTCAAAAAATTCCACCAGGAACTAGGACTGGACTCGGGCCGGTTCGGGCCCGGCTGGGCCTCGGTTCATGAATGGGGAGGCCCGGAACTGGCCCGGCCTTCGCCCGGTGCCAGTTCGGGCCGAGTCACCCGCCGGGTCCCGGGTCGGGTCGGGCCTAGGTTATATATATATATATATATATATATATATATATATATATATATATATATATATATATATATATATATATATATATATATATATATATATTTTACTTATTAATACAACTTAATGTGAAATACATTTTTCAAAAAATACTAATACAATAAATTCTAAGTTGTAAGTTCTAAGTTTGTAACCAATTAATTAATTAATTAATTAATTAATTAATTTGAGAAGTGCTACATAAAAAAAAGAATGTATATTTATTTGAAATATGAACTACAACTTTACAAATTACAATAGAGAATTGAAGGAAAAATTAAAACATGAAATACATTTTATAATAAATTGTAAAATACTAATCAATCGGAATCTCCGGCATAGGAGCCACTCTCGGTTGTTGATTCATCCATAAAGTCTTGGGAGGGGGTGATGCTAATTTCTTGACATCTACGTATGGCCTTCAACCAATCGTGGTAGCATATAAGCGTCTCAAGAGATTCGGCACTCAAACACGTTCTCGGTTTAGTTAGGACATTGCCGGCCGAACTAAATTCTTGTTCCACGGCAACTGTTGAAACCGGCATTGATAGCACTTGCTTAGCCATCCGTGTCAAAATCGGGAACATTCTTTCTTTTGACTTCCACCACTTTAGAACGTCAAACTCCTTTGTCCATCCGTGTCGAAATCTCATTAAGTGCGCTTTGTTCAGTAGTGTGAGTTGTTTTAGGTTTTTATCATAAGATTGCCAAAAGCAGATTTAAAAAGTGATTTTCCCTTAGATGAAGATGTGTGTGTCGGGGGAGGGGGCGCGTTCCCATATTGTGCACGAAACTCATTAAATAAGGCATAAAATAAATTGCTAACCTCGTTGTATTCAACTTGTGGCGTTATCGTCATACATTGGAAATGGACCAAAAAAACATTATAATAGAACTTCAAACATTCTTCCAAATTACCAAGTCTATAACGAGGATCGAGAATAAATGCAATACCATAAATATGCGCAATATGTGCATAATATTTTAAAAACTTTTCCTTCATAAAATCACAAAAATAACTCACGTAAGCGGCATTCTCAAATTCATTAAAAGCACCGGCGAGATTAACAACTTCACGAATAAATTCGTTTGAGGTAGGTTTATAAACATGACTAAAAGTCTCAGTTGCATTATTAAAATATATCAAAACATTACAAATTTTTTCGCAAGTGTCGATGTGAGCGGAGTTTAAAATATAGTTATCATATTGTCTTAAAAAAGCAGGAAAATGTTCTTTATATCTAAGAAGAACTTTAATTAATTAATAAGTACTATTCCACCGAATAGACAAATCTTTAGGAAGAGCAACATATTTCACACCTCTTTCAATTAAATAATTTTGCCATTTTAATTTAAGTTGACCATTGCCCAAAATACGTCTAATCCCCCCCTTGACTACCTACATAGCATCTCCTAACGCTTTTAGACCGTCTTACACACATAAATTTATAATATGACATGCACATCGTTGATGAAAAAATCTACCCATCAAAGTATTAAAACCACACAATTCACGCAATCTAGGTATAGCAGCAGTATTATTAGTAACATTATCAAAACCTATAGCAAACAGCTTATCAATCAAATTATACTCAGTTAAAATACGTCCAATCAAAATATAAATATGTTCAGCGGTGTGACGATCATCAAATTCACGAAAAGCAAGAACACGTTTATGCAAATTCCAATCATTATCAATAAAATATGCAGTCAGGCCCATATAATGTAAATTATGATAAGTATCCTTCCAAATGTCAGAACAAATAGTTACACGGCCATCAAAGTTTGCAAAAAAACTTTGTAACCTATCCTTTTCCGCACGATAAAGCCTTATAATTTCTTTCTTAACCGTTTTGCAACTATAACTTCTAAATTGAGGGTTTAAACAAGTTTGTGCATAATCTTTAAAAGCAAGACTTTTAGAAAACAAATAAGTCAAATTTTCTTCAAAAAGTAAGTTAGCCATACCAGTCAAATTTTGTGCATCAGTGTATGAGAAATTGCCAAAAGGTTGGTCATTTGCAAACCTCGATATTTGAGTTTGCTTCCCCTTGCCTTTGTCTATTTTCGCATACTCCACAGAGTGCGCGGATTTAAGATGCCTTTTGAGGCTACCGTATCCGCCGGAAGTTCCCAAGCTATACTCCTTCTGGCAATGATCGCAACTTGCGTACCATTTATCGGTTGTTGGGTCTTTCCTCTTTGTAAAATTATTTTTTATAATGGGAGATTTAGATTTCTTACCAACTTGGGATGGATCGCCCTCGTCCTCCAACTCTTGCTCATCATCCGGGGTGCCGTGAGTCCCGTCGCCCCCCTTGTCCTCCTCCACATCGTCATCCTCGAGCTCCTCTTCATCAATGGACTCCGAGATGTTTTGTTGTTGGAAAAAGAGACCATCATTTTGCGCCAATAGTTGTTGTAGTTGCTCGTCGGACATCGCATCCCCATCTCGCCTTTGATATCCTGTTTCAAAATCTTCTCGACTTTGAGAAGAAGACCCGGCCCGCCCTTTACCTTTGCCTTTGCGTAAACTAGGATGACTTGTCACAATCTCCTTCCTTCGGTTGCGTTGGAGATTACCCATATCTACGGAATGTCCGCCACGGTCCATCTTTAAAATGTAACAAATATTATATGATATCAAATGTTTTAATATGAGTACAATAGTAATAATAAAATGCGACTAATAAAATTATAGCAAATTTCCAAGAATCCACTTACTAATAAAATTAAGTAGTTTTAAACTTTAATGCAACAATTAACAAATAACTAGTTTTTTTACTTTTATGATAAATGCAACAATTAACAAATTAAATAATAGGGAAATGAAAAATGTAACAATTAACTACTTTTATACTTTAATGCAACAATTAATAATTAACTAGTTTTTTACTTTTATGATGAATGCAACAATTAACAAATTAAATAATAGGGAAATGAAAAATGTAACAATTAACTACTTTTATACTTTAATGCAACAATTAATAATTAACTAGTTTTTTACTTTTATGATGAATGCAAAAATTAACAAATTAAATAATAGGGAAATAAAAAATGTAACAATTAACTACTTTTATACTTTAATGCAAAAATTAATAATTACCTAGTTTTTTACTTTTATGATGAATGCAACAATTAACAAATTAAATAATAGGGAAATGAAAAATGTAACAATTAACTACTTTTATACTTTAATGCAACAACTAATAATTAACTAGTTTTTTACTTTTATGATGAATGCAACAATTAACAAATTAAATAATAGGGAAATGAAAAATGTAACTATTAACTAGTTTTATACTTTCATGAAAAATGTAACAATTAACTACTTTTATACTTTAATGAAAAATGTAACAAACTACTTTTATACTTTAATGAAAAATGTAACAATTAACTACTTTTATACTTTAATGAAAATTGTAATTAATTAACTAAATTAGGATAATGAGAAATGTAAAAATTAACTAATACGATGAATTTAATTACTATGAATTCAAGTGTAACTAATATAATTGTATAACTAATATATAATATAATGTTTATAGTATATAATATATAAGTATATTACTATATATATAATAAGAATAAGATGAGTAATACACTTATATATAATACTTTAATATGTATAAGTAAATAACAATAAATATAGATAATAAAGTAAATATTAAAAAGATGGAGATGTATAAGTAGATAATAAGTATATATTAAGTAGATAATAAATATTAGTAATATAATATAGGTATATAAGAAGATTATTGTATAACTAATATATAATATAATGTTTATAGTATATAATAAATAAGTATATTACTATAAGATGAGTAATACACTTATATATAATACTTTAATATATATATATATATATATATATAAGTAGATAATAGGTAGAGATTAAGTAGATAAGGAATATAAGTAATATAATATATGTATGTAAAGTAGATAATTAATAATTTAATATATAAGTAAATAACAATAAGTATAGATGATAAGTAGATATCAAAGTAAATATTAAAAAGAAAATAAATATATATTAAGTAGATAATAAATATTAGTAATGTAATATATGTATAATAAGTAGATAATTAATATATAAGTAGATATAATAATAATTATATAAATAATATATATAATATATATAATATATATGTAGAGAGATTTGGAGAAGATGAAGATGGAGATGATTAAGAATTAAGAGTATGAGGTAATAGAGAATTAGAGAGTAGGAAGAGTTGGAGAAGAGGTGTAAAAAAATGTATAGAAAATAGGAGTATAAATAGGTTTTTTTTTTTATCTCCACCCCCCCATCCCACCCCCACCCCACCCCCAGAACCCCTGGACCCCCCCCCCTCTTACCCCATCCAACGGCTATAGAGCCGTTTGGGTGGCCTCCCAACGGCTAGTTGGCGCTCCACAATTGAAAACATTTTTTTTTAAATAGGTGTTAGGCCTGGACCGGGCCCCGGACCGGCCGGTTCGCCATATGAAGGGCCCGAGCCCGGTCCGCTTGTCTACCGGGCGGGTTCGACCCGAACCGCAACCCCGACCGGTTCCCGGGCCGGGCCGGTTCAAACAGTAACCGGGCCGGTTCCGGTGCGGGCCGCCGGGCCCGAGTCCAGGTATACCAGGAACCGCCCCAAATGGCGACGGCCGTACAGAGCCTCCTATATAAGCGCTTATTTGACTTTTTTATGTAAATTTTTATGTAAGCTTGAGGGCCTATCTGACCTTATTATTATTACTTCTATTCATAACATTTTTTATTTGCGTAATTATATGTTATATTATTTGAACCAATATCATGTAGAGAGTTTATCAGGTTCAAATATGGATGGACTTTATTAATTACTATCGGGAAAATCGCACTTTTAGTCCTTGAAATAGTCACGAAAATGAAATGTCGGACCTGTATTCCCAAGTTTGTAAATGTCATCCTTCAATTGTCCTAAATGCTGTAAATGTCGTCCTTTGAGGGGTGAAATCTACAATGTGGGCGAGAGTACATTTCACCCCTTAAAGGACCACATTTACAACAATTTGGACAATTGAGGGGTGACATTTACAATATCAGAAATACGGGTCCGACATTTCATTTTCGTGACTATTTCAGGGACTAAAAGTGCGATTTTCCCATTACTATCAGTGTTCTTTTTTATCGTTAATTGAGTAATATTTAAGTTTTAATTACTATCAGTGTTCTTTTTTATCGTTAATTGAGTATGACGTAATGAGCATTTACTAGTTTTACAATATGCATTGTGTTTAGATTGAATGAGTTTTGTGATCTATAAATATATTTTTTATGTGAACTTGTGCATTGGGTGAGTTATGCTTTTTAAAGTATTTCTAAAGTAACTTATACGGAGTAGAAAAACCGTGGTCTCTCTCTAGGGCTTGCGGCGCTAGAGCTGCATTTTTTCCGTTTTCGATTTTCTGATCGAAGAACGGCTTGCTTCTTGGCTTGTGATTAGTAATTGAAATCGCAAGGCTGGTTTTGGGAATTTGGGGAAGGGTTTGAGCTTCGGTAGGGCTCAATGCACTGGGCGAGTCTGGTTTCGCTTTCGGCCAAGAAGGAGAGAAGGCAAGGTTGTTAAAATCGTATTTTTGAATCGAATCGGTAGATGTTTTTGAAAATCGAATCGTAAAATCGAATCGCAAATCGTAAGATTTTATCAAACATATTTTAATAATTATAAAATAAATAAATATTAAAATTAAGTTGCAAGTTAATGGTATTATGTCATTTTATTACATACCACTATACCTACAAGGTCAAAAACAAGATTTATAAACTATTTTTATATTGTAAATAGAGTGAATAATAACATTAAACATATGTAAAACATAAAAATAATTAAATAACACAAGAATCCATTACTTTTTTAGATATACTATTGATGTTATTATTATTGAAATTTTGTATCAATTTGTAGTAGTTAATTTTAATAAATTTGAACCATTTTTCACTAAAAAAACTTATTCCGATTTTGCTACGATTTTGATACGATTTTATACGATTCTACACGATTTTTGTACGATTTTGTTACGATTTTGTGCGATTTTATGATTTTACGATTTTACCTGCGATTTGAATCGATTTATTATTGTAGAATCGTAAAATTGTACGATTTTACGATTTAAATCGAGATTTTAACAACCTTGAGAGAAGGGGAGGGCTCAAAATTTGCTGATGGATGAAATTGTAAACAACTACAAGAAGATGACTATTGGAGAGGAGAGTATCGAGCTCGATTTTGATGTGGAAGAAATAGGGGAGATGGAGGATGCCGACGAGCAGGTGGTGTTCCCGGTGGTCGGCGCCGTGATTACGGACCGAAAGATCAGTCTTCCGGGGTTCCAAGATCTGCTGGCATCTGTTTGGCGCCCGGGGAAACCGCTTTGGTGCAACAACAATGATGAAGAAGAGGCAATCGAGTCGGAGGAAAACCGCTTTGGTGCAACAACAATCGTTGTGAGGGTCCGGCCTCCCCCAAAACCACCGCCAAGGGTTGATTGACGCGTTTTGGAGTTTGCTAATTTATCTTTTCTGCATTTTAATTTCCATGTTAAGACGTTTGTGTTTTGTTGTTATTTTATTTTATGTTGTAAGACTATTGCATTAGGTTTGGGGGATGAGAGATCTACGGTAATCGCCATTGGCTTTATGTTGCCCAATTTAGGTCTAGCGAGTTATGTAACACCCCGGCCCCGTGGGACCCAAGGTAGTTACTCCGGACCTCTAGTACTGTCCTCACAAACCACCACAAGCCTTTACCGCGCACTTTGTCCTCACTCATGCGCGCCCTGAGAAACTTCCCAGGGGGTCACCCATCCCAAGACTACTCCCGTGCAAGCACGCTTAACTTTGGATTTCTTGGCGGATGAGCTCCCGTAAAAGGAGATGCACCTCTGTTGGTATGAGTAGTACTATTAATCCTCTTATATTAAACTCGGGTATTACAATCACCCCCACTTAGGATCGCAACGTCCTCGTTGCGCCCTTAAACCAATCTCAATCAAATCCCAGAATCTTTTCCCCTGCTAAGTGTCTGCCCGATATCCAACAGATCAGTACACTGTCGCAGGGTTGCTCTGATACCACCTGTAACACCCCGGCCCCACCGGACCCGAGGTAGCTACTCCGGACCAATAGTACTATCCCCACAAACCACCACGAGCCTTTACCGCGCACTTTGTCCTCACTCATGCGCGCCCTGAGAAACTTCCCAGGGGGTCACCCATCCCAAGACTACTCCCGTGCAAGCACGCTTAACTTTGGATTTCTTGGCGGATGAGCTCCCGTAAAAGGAGATGCACCTCTGTTGGTATGAGTAGTACTATTAATCCTCTTATATTAAACTCGGGTATTACAAGTTATATTGCTTTGTCAAAGGTGATTAACTCAGAGTCTCGACCAAGGGCGGATGGTTACATGTGGTCCTTTTGTTATCCTGTACCCCTTCTGAATGCTATTTTATTAATTTAAACCCCTTTGATAAAAAAAGTTTTTCTATAAAGTACGGGTTGGGGAAGGGGGTACATATGGGCATGGATCGGGTTACAAAGATAAAACATGGAGTACATCTAAATTTCATAACTTAAGATCTCCTTTCAAAACCCCTATTTTCATCTTAGCAACCTTATCTGTCAACTATTTTGTCAATCACGTAAAATTTGATTGTGCGCGTTGAATAATGTAATAATCAAAATAAGTAAAATTAAAGGTACTTTTCTAACCAAATTGGTTGAGGAGGCGGTTTTGCCGAAGGGTTTTCCCTAGCGAGAGTTTTTCGTGCAGGGTTGTTTCTTCACCGTACTGGTGCGGTGCACGTCTATCTACGCAGATCTGCGGCGGATCGTGAGAGAAGATGGAGGATGAAGTGGGAGAGAGACGCAGGGATGATCGAGACATGGTTAGCGTGGAGCTGTTGACCGCTCCATTTGTTGGTGATTTAGCATCCGGCGCCGGGGGAACAACGAGAGAGGGAATCAATCGCGTGATGGTCCGACCTCCTCCTGAACCACCGTCAGAGATTGAACGAGGTGCTAGGGTCCAAGATATTTAATTTGTTTTTTTAGTTTTTATCATGCTTTGTTCTCCTCCGATGAGTTTTTCTCATTTTGTCTTTTGGTTTCTTGTTACTGTCTATGTTGCTAGGTTTGTCAGTCTGTTGGGATCTTTAGCCTTTGTTTATATCATTGGTTATGTTTGGATATATGGGAATAGGGATGACTGTGTCAAACCCGATACATGGTTAGCGATTCGTGTGGCTCTTTCAGGAGTGACCGTCTCCAAGTCTAATCATAGGGTTTAGAGTCATAGGTGTTGGTGTTTAGCTGGTGTCAGTTTTGTTTTTTCCCGAGATTGATGTAATGATCCTGAAACTGCTTATGATATGAAGAGAGGCTAGTTTTGTTCAAAAAAAAAAAACAAATTGGTTGAGGTTGTTGTAAAAAACAATTTTAGTTATTTTTTCACATATCTTTTCTTCATTTCATTGGTAAAATATATACTTAAAATAATTTCATAATTCAGGAAATTCAGCCAATTCATCTGATTCAACCGAAAAATTTCAACATATTCAATTGGCAGGGCCGTCTTTGGGAATTTTGGTGCCTCAGACAAAAAACCAATTTAGATAATATTTTAAATCAATAATAAAATAAAATATAAAGAAATTAAATATTAAAAGAGCGTGATTATATTACTATTGAATGTACGATCATAACAAACCATAAAAGGTAATAATTAACGTACAAATGATATAAAGTATATTTGAAAATGTATATTCTTATATAAAATATGAAATAGATAAAATTATAGTTGTATGAGATTGTACGACTTCATTTTTGCTTAAATTTTCTCTTAAAAGCCACATAATCTTGCTTATGTTTCCCATCATGGCAAATTAAAACTGCAACATAATAATGTAGCACTAATTATTACGGAGTATATTATTATTATTATTATTATTATTATACATTAACAGATATAACTTATAAAGATCAAATTTGAGAATAACTCTAACAACAATAACTTTAAGTGTGAATTCATAACACAAGTTTTCAAAGAAAAATCAAAAACAGTAATGATGCATATGACAATCAATTGCAACGATAAAATTATAAAAATTAAATAACTCACCTTAACAATGGTCTTAACTCGAATCTTGTGAAGCCTAATTTTGATTTCACTTGGAAGAAAGAGATGAAATTATCCCTACTTATTAGAGTTAATAATGAATTACCGAATTGGAGTCTTGGTAAATGCTGAAGAACTGAATTTTCCAAGTATATATAGAAACTCAATAGGTTTTGGTATTATTGTTTTTATGTTAAATTATTATGCAATGACTTCCTGAATTGGCCTTGGATTCTATTCATTACTTAATTTGCTTTTAATTAAAGAGTTGCAAAACCAAATATGAAATGTGAAAATGTCTAACATGTTAGCAATCACATACTATAGGGAGTAGTAAATAGGCAATGGCCGTGGGGTGATGATGGATAAGTGGGCCCCTTTTATAATGTACTTGTATTTTTTGTCTTTTCCAAACTTTCTACTACTAATACGGAGTACTACGTTTTCATTTTAACAAGTAACAAGTAATACTAGCATTTTTAATTATAAAAAATGGTGCCCTCTCTCATTGTGGTGCCCTAGGCACTTGCCTATCTTCCTAGGGCCCATAGCCGGTTCTGTCAATTGGTTTAGTCAATTTTGTGTTCTCAGGCGCGCTATAAATGTTTAAGTCAAATCAAGTACTTTATATTTTAGAAATACAAGCAAAACGGAAGAACCTCATTGTTCACGATAACATCTAATATTATATATTCCATAGGGCATATTATGCACATTGGTATCAACGATATAATGTTTTCGAGCTTTTGTGGGTGTAGAATGTTGAGATGAATTATAGTGTAATACCACCTTTTGCATGCACCAGTTACGATTAAAATCATTTAAACATCCTAAAATGACTAAGGTGCTGTTCTGTTCGTCTTATTCTTATTACTTATTGCTTATTCTTATTTTATTCAGATCAGATCAGATCAGATCAGAAAAATTCAGATCAGATCAGATCAGAAAAATTCAGATAAGATCAGATCAGATCAGAAAGATTCAGATCAGATCAGATCAGATCAGAAAAATTCAGATCAGATCAGACCAGATCAGAAGCATTCAGATCAGATCAGAAACATTCAGATCAGATCAGATCAGAAAAGTTCAAACATGATTTATCACTTTTATTATTATATTAAATATTAATTATTATTATTAATATTGTTATTACTATTATGATTATTATTATATAATTATTATTAATAATATTAATAATAATATGATAAAAAGATATTTATAATAGTTATAATATTTTAATATAATAATAGTAATATAAATGCAATTGTTAAGAAGACTATTATTATTACAACATTATAATAATAATAATAATATGATTAATATTATTATAATATTATATTATAATTATATGTAATTATAATTATAATTCTTATAATTATAAGTATAATCAATTGTAATTATTATAATTGTATCTATAATTAATTATATTTATAATTGTAATTAATTATAATTATAATAATTATAATTATAATAATTATAATTATAATTACAATCATAATTATAATTATGATTATAATTATAATTATAATATAATATTATAATAATACAATACTAATTATAATAATAATCATATTATTATTATTATATTATTATAATAAAAATATTAATATAATAATATCGTTATAATAATATTAATTGTATTTATATTACTATTATTATATTATAATATTATAATTAATGTTAATATAATTATAATTATTATTAATTATAATTATAATAATTATAATTATACTTATAATTATATTATAACTATAATTTATGATTATAATTATTATTTTTATTATAATTAATATTATTATTATTATTATTATTATTATTATTATTATTACTATTGTAATTATTTTACGGAGTAATTATAATAATATTGATAACTATAGTTACAATTATAGAGATAAATATTGTAATTATAATTACAATTATAATTATAATTTTTTTTAAATTATATTTGTAATTGCAATTATAATAATTGTAATTATAATTATAATTATAATTATAATCATAGAAATATTTGAATCAGATCAGATCAGAAAGATTCAGATCAGATCAGAAGGATTCAGATCAGATCAGAAGGATTCAGATCAGATCAGACCAGATCAGAAACATTCAGATCAGATCAGAAAGATTCAGATCAGATCAGATCAGATCAGAAAGATTCAGATCAGATCAGATCAGATCAGAAAGATTCAGATCAGATCAGATCAGATCAGAAAAATTCAGATCAGATCAGATCAGAACTTAAAAAATTCAGATCAGAAACATTCAGATCAGGCGAAGAGAACAGCTTCTAAATAGGAGAATTTATATGGAAACATCATTTAAACATCATAAAATTGGAGAATTTCTATAAAATTCTATGGAATATAACTTTTTAGAGAAGTGTAGAGTTTTCTAGAACACTAAGAACAATTCTAGCTAGAGAATTGTAAAACTCTCTAGTTTGGAACCTTGTAGATTGTAGAATATGTAGGTATCTTCCACCTTCTTTCTTGGAAGTTGCCAAGAGACACCTTAACATGGAGGCACCTTCTTGGAAAGAGCTCTCCAACAAATAGGTGTGGGAGAAGATATGGAGATACCTTGGAAGCTTGGATGCAACTTCCTCTTTTCTCCAAACTAGTCCTATAAATAGAGTGCTCCATTGTTGTTCATAGTATCAGTTTAGAAAGTGAGAAAAGTGTGTGAAAAGTGAAAATACACTTAGAGTAGAAGTGTATTGGTGAGGATTGGTTTTTTGTAATAGTTGAGTGTGAGAGTTTGCTCCTCCTATTGTAGATCTGTTCTTGATATTGAATAGAAGAATTTTCCAATCCCAACAAGTGGTATCAGAGCGAGGTTGAGTTTCCATACACTGTTTTCTCATTTTCAGATAAATTTCTACAGGTTAGAAAGTCGTGATTTTTCAAGTTTCTCGGAATCACGATCTGATCATACCGTTAGATTCGTCTCGTCGAGACGAGAAATCTGGTATCTTTGGGGAATTTTTTGGCCACCAGAAGAGGCCGTACGCGCCGCCCAAACGCGCCGGAAAACTGCCTGCGTCATCATTGCGTCATCACGCAGCCCAGAGGAAGAAGACGAGCCACGTAAGCCGCCACATCATCCGCCACGTCAGCGCCACGTCAGTCCACGTAAACGCCACGTCATCCGCCACGTCAGCCGTGCAAGCCATCCCTGGGTGCCACGTCAGTGCCACGTCAGTGACACGTGGCGCCACGTCATCGCCAGTGCAGAGCCAGCTGTTGCCACGTCATCCGCCTGCTGGTCTGCTCACTGGGCTGCTGCCTGAACCGGACCGAACCGGTTCGTACTTGTGAAGGCCGGTTCACCCATTTTCAGACCGGTTTTGGACAAGGTCAGACCGGTTCCTACCATTTTCGGCCATTCCGGATCCAACGGTGAGCTCCGTTTGTCCAAATTCGGCTCCGAAAATAAGGTACGAGATATTTTGAGCGTTTTATTATGGATAAATCATCGTCGGACACCATGATTGCGCTCACTTCCACAAATTACAATATGTGGAAGCCTCGGATGGAGGATTTGCTAAATTTGAGGGATTTAGCCGATCCTCTTGATAATAATGGCGTGAAACCGGATAAATAGACGGATGAAGAATGGACAAAAATGAATAGAAAAACTGTCGCACAAATTCGACAGTGGATAGATCATAGTGTGTTCCACCATGTTGCGCAAGAACAAAGTGCTTACACACTATGGGAGAAGCTTGGTAGCATGTATCAAGCAAAAACCGCCCGAAATAAGACGTTACTAATGAGGAGATTAGTAAACCACAAGTTACGAGGAGGTATTTCGGTGTCAGAACACACCAGTCAATTCCAGGATCTTGTGAATCAGTTGAGCACCACCGGCTGGGTTCTCAAAGATGAAGAGCAGGCGATATTACTCTTGAGCTCTCTACCTGACAGCTGGGAGACTCTTGTTGTCACTCTCAGCAATTCTGCTCCCAATGGCAAAGTGACTATGCAGATGGTCACAGATGCCCTTATGAACGAAGAAGCCCGAAGAAAAGAAGCCGGGACTGAACAATCATATGCCTTCGTTTCAGAAACCAACAGACGAGGGGGAGGCAGAAATGGAGGAAGAAATGGAGGGAGACAGAAAACAATACTTGGTTTGAAGGATATTGCAACTACTGTGGTAATTATGGGCACAGAAAAAGAGATTGTAGAAAGTTTCTACGAGAACAGCCACAAACGAGTCAAAATACTAGCCAAGAAGATGGTGAGGCCATGGTTAGTTTGTCATCAGACGTGTGTCTTGTTACACATGGTGAACAAGAATGTTTACACGTAGGTACTCATGAAGTTGAGTGGGTGATTGATACAGCCGCATCATTTCACGCTACTCCACACCAGAACTTATTCACATCTTATAAGTCAGGAGACTTTGGAGCTGTGAAGATGGGAAACACGAGTTTCTCGAAGATTGTTGGCATTGGTGATGTGCACATAACAACCAATGTCGGATGCGCACTTGTGTTGAAAGATGTTCGACATGTTCCGGATCTTAGATTGAATCTCATCTCCGGTACAGCTCTGGATCAGCAAGGATATCTTAACCGATTCAAAGAAGGTATGTGGAAGTTATCTAAAGGTTCCTTGGTTGTTGCAAGAGGCCATATTTGTGGTACTCTTTATAAAACTCATGCAAAGTTATGTCATCCGAGTCTCAATGCTATTGAAGAAGAGATATCACCAAACTTGTGGCACCGGAGGCTAGGCCACTTGAGCGTGAAGGGATTGACAACTCTTGCAAAGAAGGAAGTCATTTCCATGGGCAAAGGTGTTGCCCTAGATCCATGCGAACACTGTCTATCTTCCACCTTCTTTCTTGGAAGTTTCCAAGAGACACCTTAACATGGAGGCACCTTCTTGGAAAGAGCTCTCCAACAAATAGGTGTGGGAGAAGATATGGAGATACCTTGGAAGCTTGGATGCAACTTCCTCTTGTCTCCAAACTAGTCCTATAAATAGAGTGCTCCATTGTTGTTCATAGTATCAGTTTAGAAAGTGAGAAAAGTGTGTGAAGAGTGAAAATACACTTAGAGTAGAAGTGTATTGGTGAGGATTGGTTTTTTGTAATAGTTGAGTGTGAGAGTTTGCTCCTCCTATTGTAGATCTGTTCTTGATATTGAATAGAAGAATTTTCCAATCCCAACAAGTGTGTGAAGAGTGAAATACACTTAGAGTAGAAGTGTATTGGTGAGGATTGGTTTTTTGTAATAGTTGAGTGTGAGAGTTTGTTCCTCCTATTGTAATTCTGTTCTTGATATTGAATAGAAGAATTTTCCAATCCCAACAGAATATTGTGGAAATGTGCATGTGAACCCTTTTAAAATCTTATGCAAGGCAGTGTAAGAGTGTTGAGAGTCCTAGAATGAATGGAGTATTCTACATAATTAGTCTGCATCTTGGATAAAAATATTATCCAAATGAAGTACTAATTATGACACAATCAGCACAATGAAATCAAAAGTTAAGTTTGTGGTGAAAAATAGAGCCACCCAACGACTATAATTCTTCGACTAGGAAATGCTATTTGCTTGTTTAATTTGTAGCTTATGTCAATTGATTCCGCCATAAAAAAACATTCATCTTCTTTGTAATTATTTTCATATGTAATCTTATTAAATCCTCTCCTTAATAGCACTACAATTCTGAAAAGGGAAAACTGTCAAATAGGTCCTCGAACTTTCATAAAAAAGTCAATTAAGTCCTTCTATATGAGATTTTGTCCGGTCGTCACGATTTGGGGCGGTTCCCGATGGAATTTTTTGATGAAATTTTTTGAGCATCTTATTCATCAAGTCTAGTTTTCTCATACCAAATTTCAGCTAAAAATTTAATCGAAAGCGCATTCAAATTAACCCGAGAACGCAAAAATGAGCAATTATCTTCAAGAATTAATTTGAATGTGTTTCCGATTGAATTTTTAGCTGAAATTTGGTATGAGTAAACTAGACTTGGTGAATAAGATGCTCAAAAAATTTCATCAAAAAAGTCTATCGGGAACTGCCCCAAATCGCGACGGCCGGACAGAACCTCCTATAGAAGGACTTAATTGACCTTTTTATGAAAGTTCGAGGACCTATTTGACAGTTTTCCCTTCTGAAAAAGAAGTTCCCGCTCACGGAACTATTTCTACGGACCGTACGATTTTATTAGACTCGATCTACGGCTTCTACCTTCCACTTTATTTTTCTATCGATTCCTTGACTTCTCATCGCTAACTTTTCAAATTCCTATATCGACGTTCTTCTTCTCAAATCAGAATAGCCTCGGCAAATGTCGAGAAATCATCTAGCCGAAATAATTGTTTTAGAGATGAAACACCCTAGATCAAATTCTGCTAGCGATACGCCGACTGGATGAAATCGGGGAGAATCCCAGTTAGCCTCAGCCGGCCCTGGCATTGTCTGATGCCGAGTTGGCGCAGGAGACAGAGGCTAACGCCGCAGAGGAAGGTGATGCTTCCCCTGTTAGTGCGTTGGCTTCCTCTTTCGGCGCTGATTCGAGTGTTGCAGAGAGGTCCACAAGCAGAAATGCAATCCTAGGCACCCCCAGCAATCCCTCCTTACCAAGCACTGAGCCACGGGATCATGGGCTTCCGTCCTTAATCCAACCAACTTTTCCCTCTTAGCCTAGCCAAAGCATCTACCCTCTAGAAATTTCCCAGGTGTTTGGTAGCCAAAAGGTATTTTCGCATTCTGTGTTTGATAGCCAGAAGGATTTTTCGTATTTAAGCATCCATGTGTTTAACTATTTATCCTAATTGAAAGGCAATTACAGAGTAAATTGTTGCTCAACATCCAAACTTCTATATGCACTACATAGCTTATAAAATAGAGGACTTGCGTGGACTTGGTTTTTGCAGTTGATAATAAAATACTTTAGGGTAATACTCAAGCAGTAGCTTAGCAAATATATTATCTCTTAAATGTAGCTGCTCCCTCCAAGCTGTGTGAGTGTTCCAGGTTGCCTGTTATGAGTTTATCAAGTCAATATATTTACATGTTCATATTTTTATGTGTTTCAGCGCAGGCATGCAAGTGGTTTTGTATAATATGAAGCTGAGATGATTTTTTTCTCCCTATATACTTATACTTAGTTCTTCATAATATGAATGCAAACATTAGGAGTCAATAGAACAACATAACTCTCATAGAAACCTATAAACTTTAACACCCTAATGTCATTACTACAAGTGCACTCAGTTTAACTCGAGATTGTAACCCTGTTCCGTTAAACCTCTTTACCATAGCTTATTGTTTACAAATGTTATTAATGGTAAGACTCATAACATAGTAACTTATTCTTATCAGACAAGTCCAATTTTGTACTTTATCTAACTTCAATGCATCCTAATTCATCTGCGTTTACCATATATTTGATTCCTAATATTTATGCAGCCCGCGTAATTTTTGGGAAAAACATATTTGTGAGATGCCACCATTAACCTCTAAAGCATTGCAACCTTTCTGCTTCGAGGAACTGCCAAATGAGTGTGCTCTTTAAAAACTTCGACTTCGGCTCATGATTTATTGTGTTAGTGTCAATTGATGAAGAGGTAAGGTAATATTTTTACGCCTATATAGTTTATGTTAGTGTCTTTATGTTTCTTTATTATTCTTAAATACAAAGAATGCATGTATTCAGTTTGTACGTATGACTGATTGTGCACTTCATTTACATGAAAGCTTCAACGAACCTATCTAAGTATGCCTCTTATAGAGTTGAGCTATTATTGTATATTGTTTCTCTTAATGGTATCATTATTATTGGGTTAAAAAGGAATAAATTGAAATCCAAGCAAGGGAAGAAGGTGAATTTCATTGGTGATGTAAGTGATTTGGAAGCACAAAAAACATAAGGGATATGCTCTAATATCATTATGTCTTTGTTAAATTTTCTTTTACCACATTCATATTACTATGTTTTTGGATTAGTTTTAATGAACGGCCTTTCTTTACTCGGGAGTTTTTGATTTTAGGGTTATTTTCAAAGTCCATTTACTAAAAGTTTGTAAGCTTCATCCCAGAGTGTGTATATCACACTTTAAGCCGTTAAGGACTGTCCGAGTTTGATAGGGAAGATCATTTGTTATGTTCGAGCATATCTTACTCAATCTTATTCTTTCTTTACTAATATCAATCTTTCACTTATGCAATGTAAGCATGGAAGTGATTTGGAAGCACCAGAAACTTAAGGGATATGCTTTATGTAACTTCATCTTTGTTAAATTTTGTGAAAACCACATTCATATTAGTATGTTTTTGGTTTGGTTTTATGAAAAGGTCTTTCTGTTTGTTCATGAGTTTTGGGCTGATTCTACTAATTTTACTGAAACCACTTTATTAAAATAACCAATTTAGATTAAACGAATGCATTTGTAAATTTGTTTACTCTAAAAAACCAATTTTAATTTCTTTAGGTATCATGTTTCACTCGCCTTCCTCCTGGACCAGTATAATCCATTTTTTTCTCAGGCCATTGATGCACACAGTCACACAGATGACTTCCTACAAACAAGTTGTGTTTCTGAAGTGATGTACAGGTTCAGATTTCTTCATGGCATTTGAGTCTCCTCATTTGGCATAGTTTTAATGAAATCTGGACTTTTCCTCTACATTTTTTAAAGTTTATTTTTAATGTCATGTGATACAAACCAAGATGATTGAATTTATAAATAAAAGAGAGAATGAAACAATTGAATTTCAAATAGAATATACAGATCCTTTCAAAGAAAATTATCTCAAATAAGTCTACACTTCTATTGGACACACATGAAGGTCTTATTACATTTTTGAATCTTTAATGAGAAGGTTGCAGCTTAGTGGATGAAAAGTGGTAAGAAGCAGACGATCTGGAAGCAACGGAGGAAAGAAATGCCTATAATGTTGTTATTTTAAAAAGGCTATTTTCAAGATTTTAAACTTAAAGACAACATTTAATCGGAATGCAGTAAACATTTGTTTATTAAGTATGTTTTGCTAAGCAATTACTCATAATGCAGAGTTTAGTAAGGATTGTTTACTAGAAAATGAAGTAAACATGTCCGAAGTGATTAGCATTTCTATATTGTGTGTATGTGTGAATAGGGTTATAAACGAACCGAATCAAATTTAATATTCTTATTTGTATTTGTATTTAAATTTTCCGAATTCGTATCGTCTTATACGAATTCAAATCGCGAATCAAGCACAAATTATTTGATTCGTTTACAACCCTATTCGTTTATAACCCTATGTGTGATCTCCTCAGGCATTCATCACGGGAACCGTCGTCTGGCCAAAGCCATTTGGGGCCCTTCCCGATGGAATCTTTTTATGAAAGCTTTTGAGCATGTTCTTCATCAAGTTCAGATAAACTCCATAAATATAAAGTGAATTAATTTCATGATTAATAAATATAAACATATTTCAAACCTTTTAAAATAAACACTAACACACACATACATATTAGAAATTATACTTATAATGTGTGAAATAAGTTGATAATTGTATATATCAAAGTCAAACAACTCTAATTTTATTCTTCAAATTGAATACATAATTATTTGTATTGTATTTGAAAGACATTTGAAGCAAAAAATTGATCTGTATTCGTATTTATATTCTGGTTTATTACAAATGGGTTTGGAATCCGTATGCAAAAATGTATATGGGCTACACTTTGAGGGTATTACTATCTTTTAAAAGTTATTATAGTGCTATTACTATTATTATTAATATTGATATTAATATTACCATTATTATTAATCGAATATATTTGATTAATATTCGAATCGAATACACTGATACTCTTATAAGTCTTATTTGTATTTGATAATAACTCGAATCAAATTTAATATTCTTATTTGTATTTGTATTTGAATTTTCCAAATTCGTATCGTCTTATACGAATTCGAATCGCGAATCGAGCACAAATTATTTGATTCGTTTACAACCCTATTCGTTTATAACCTTATGTGTGATCTCCTCAGGAATTCATCACGGGAACCGTCGTCTGGCCAAAGCCATTTGGGGCCCTTCCCGATGGAATCTTTTTATGAAAGCTTTTGAGCATGTTCTTCATCAAGTTCAGATAAACTCCATAAAATTTCAGCTTAAAATTCTATCGGGAGGTCAGTTTAATAAATTATTGAAACACACTATGCTTTATATATATAAAGCGCAATATGTTTCAATAATTTATTTAACTTACTTCCAATTGAATTTTAATCAGAAATTTTGTGGGCATAAAATGCACTTCATGAAAAACATGTTCAAACTAATTCATGAAAAGCCCTAAATGGCCAAACGGGAGTTTTCGTCCGGTGGTCCGCACCAGATCAGGACTAGCATTGGAGTCGAGAACAACACATATTCCAACTAGACCATCAACTGTGGGTTGACTCCTCCTACTCATAGACGCTCTTAGTATTAATTTCAAGAGAGGACATTCTTGGCCTTAGTTGGTGCTATATACGGAGTAATTATCATTTATGTAGCTTTCTTGGTATACTTTTGTGTATGTATATAAATTATGGCTCAATAACTTTGTTCGAAGTATATGTTTGGCCGGTTTGGGTATATAAATTACACCTATCAAAGTATCAATGCACATATATTATCATTTCACGTCACACGCTTCTACCACCTATTCAAGGATATTTTTATTATTATCTTGACAATTGACATAGTTCATTGCATAGTTACTATACATGTCTTTCAATGATATACTTATTCCACTAACAAATTTTCAGTCTAACAAACATCCTCAGAAGTCTTAACTTTGATGGCTCCCATAAAGCTTCCATTGATTGAATTGATAAGGTATTTTGAACATGCAAGCGAGAATGGCATCCGTATTCTACAATTTTAGTTCGTGTTGTCTGCAAGTTTCTCATTCCTAGGCGCCAGAAAAATTGACATCCGTTTTAAAGAACTTTTGCAACAAGATGAGCATGTACTTGATCATTTTTTTCTCTTAATAAATTACGTAGTACAAGAATATGAAATACCAAAAAAAAACTAAGAGCACCACCAATGGACCACCGTTAACATATGACACATGGCAATCAATGAATGGAATAGTCATCCACATCATTTAAGAGGTATAGCGTAACAGTGAAACTCAAAAAATGTGTCCAACGCTCCATGTTAATCACCGATTAGAAGTTCATGCGTGAACTGCATATTTTCAAAAAAAAAAAAAAAAAAAGAAGTGCGTAGCTTTACTCATCAAGAGGAGAAAAAGGTGAGTTGGGCGGTTCCGGGTCCGGTTCCGGGCCAAACCGGGCCGGGCCACCCGGATTTTTAATTTTTTTTTTCTTCTCTTATTTAACCCCCTACCCCTCTTTCTCCACCCCAAACCACCCCAAACCACCTCAAATGGCCCAAAATACCTAATCCAACCCAAAACTTAAAAAAAATTTCCAAAAAAAAAAAAAAATTCCGGCCCGAACCGGGCCGGGCCGGGCCGGTTCACTAAACTGGAGGCCCGGGCCCGGACCGCTATACCACCGGGCCAGGAGGCCCGAACCGGGCACGAACCGGTTCACCGGGCTGGTCCGGGTCCGCACAGTAGCGGGCCGGTCCGGTTCCGGGCCGGTTGGCCCGGCCCGAGTCCATCCCTAAGTACATGTAACTGTTTCGGTGATACGTTTGTAATTTCCGTGTATTTATTTACGTTTTTAGTTAGTTTTGGTTGTTTAATATTTCAGAAATTACACACTTTCGGTGTAATAGTTTAGTTTGTTAAATTCTTGTAATTTGTTTAGATTAGGTTTATTCTGAGCTTAAACAGGTCCAAGATCAATCAAATGATCAAAGGTGAAGGAAGGTGCAAGAGTAGAAGACAAAAAGAAGGAAAAATTCCTGATTTTAGGGTATACTCGATCGAGTATACCTTATACTCGATCGAGTACCAATACTGATTTTCAAGGATCCGATCCGGGAACAAATGAACATGCAAGGAAAGATTTGGCCACGTTCTATTGTCATACCCGATCGAGTACACCGACATACTCGATCGGGTATACATATAAAATCTACTCGAGTATTGATTGAGTATTGACCAAATTCGGGTTTCTACACATACTCGATCGAGTATATGTACATACTCGATCGAGTACTCGGCCTGCACCTCAAAAAGCCTATAAATACACCTCCTTTCCTCCACTTTTAGACACCAATTCCTATATACTCTTAAGCTCAGTTTAGAATAGCAATTCTCTCTATTTCTTTTAGCATGTTTAGTCTCCAAATGAGGAGCTAAACTTCCATTTCTTGGTATTGCTCTTGAAGCTTGTTGATTATTAAAGTTGTGAGTTATTTTCTTAACTTCTTTTCCTTGAATATTAATTCTTCCTTTCAATACTATTTCTATATCAATGTTGGGGAGTGTTACTAAGATGACAATTAGTTAACATCTTGACATTGGTTTTAGTAATAGCTATTCCTTCCTCTATGTTAATATCGGGGAGTGTTACTAAGATGACAATTAGTTAACATCTTGATATTTAACTATAGTAGGATTCATTCCCTTTAATATTCTTCCTTGAGTATTAATTATTTCTTATGCATATTTCATATTAATATTTTGAACATTACTTAAAGGATCAACTAGTTTTGTTTCATATATTAATTACTACTAGAAATGATCAACGAACCGATGGTTAATCGTTGATAGTTTCACAAGTAAGTAACTTCGGTTTATTAATGCACGGTCGTGGTTAATAGACTTAAGAGGGATTAATTTTGTTGGTTAAACCGAAACCGTTGTGTTAAGGTTATCAATCTCAATTGATTTCATCAAGGAGTTAAAAGATTAAATGCTACTATCAAGTCGGTATATGGCGTTGTTCTATACTTGACTAATAGTAAGGGTTATTAATGAACGGTCGTTGTTAAATAACTATCCTCGATGAATTGGATATACTCCTCGATTGAGTATTCGAGAGGAGATAAAGTTTATAGAATATAACAATGATCGACTAAAATATATCAACAAGTGGAAAGTAGCAATACCAAGTCAATTTTATCTTTGAATTAAATCTCATATAAATCGTTCATCTTCGTGTTTAAATTTAATTAAATCACTCAACAATCAAAAACCCCCCTTTACTTACTATTTATAATAAAAAGAAAGTTATTCCCTTTCCCCTGTGGATACGAACTCTACTTCACCTATACTACGTATAAGTGTTAGTGTTTGAATTTATTTTGGAGTGCACTCACGACAAAGTGCACGTCATTCGGCCTCATATATTTTCATGGATGGGAGATTTCAGCCGTATTTCCCTCTCACAATTGCCGACTCAGCATGTTGAAGGCATTGTATAACAAGACAGTCATGTTGACGCTGTTATTAAACAGGTCAGCAATACATTAGCTATGACATATTGCGCTGGAGATGAATATCTATACGAAGCGCAAGACAGGGATGACGGGGCAATTTTTTTTAATGTCAACGACCACCCATTGGTGATGCTCTAACATGGCATGGCATGGCATGGCATGGAGAAGTTTCTATAGTCTCATGTAAAAGAAAAAAAGAGAACTTTTTTAACATATCACAAAAAATGCCATAAGTTTATAAAAAATACATCCAATATTCGAACTTTGGAAAATAATTTGGGAAAATGGAAACTAATAATCCAACCTTTTAACGGTCTTCTTTCAATAATACCACCTTTTGATTATTCATGAATAATCCAACCTTTGCACCCTATCTTCATTTGTTGGTCCCTGATCGGTTAATGACTTGCTATTCCAAGTTATTTTTCTTATCTTTGCAAAATATTATCTTTGTGAAAGATGAGATTTATGGTATAATGATTTGCAAAGATAAGAAAATAGCTTGGAATAGCAGGTCATCAACCGGTCAGGGACCAGTGAATGAAGATGAGGTGCAAAGGTTGGATTATTCATGAATAATCAAAAAGTGGGATTATTGAAAGAAAACCGCTAAAAGGTTGGATTATTAGTTTCCATTTTCCCAAATAATTTTCATTAACAAATATACATCCAATATTCGAACTTTGGAAAAGAATTTTCATTAACAAATATTTGGGTATGTTTCGGTACTGAATCCCATCACATGTTTAATAAGTTGTCCTGATAGAATTTAAGAGGGAAAATTAAGTACATAACTAATGTTAGCTGGATAAAGGGAGAAAGAAATATTTTCAATGCAACGGTAGTAAATGAAGAATGATTGGGTAAATTCATATCATGGTTGCATATTTTTACCCGAGCATACTTTTATGAATTAAAGTGGTAATATAATTAATTCAAATTAATTATGCATATTAATGATAAAAGACGCAACCCAAAATGGTAATATGCAACCTTAAAAATCCGTGAATTTTTACCTAAGTTGGTAAATTTTTACCCAAACGGATAACATCACACAATTATCAAGGTAATATAAATCAAGGTTAATCTTAATGTGCATTCAAGGTTCAATTCAATATTAAGGTTGAATTGAATCAAGGTTAACCTTAATTGCATTTAACCTTAATATGCATTCCTGGTAATATGCGATCTTGAATGCAATTAGGAGCAAAAGAAGCATTGTATATTGATAGACTATTGACTAGCGAGAAGATATAACAAGAGAGAAATTGATATGCATAAATGAACTATTCAACGGTAGTCCTGGACTCGGGCCAGGTGGCCCGACCCGGAACCGGCCCGGGACCGGTATTGTGTTGAACCGGCCCGGTCCGGCCCGGTTTGCCAGGCCAGTGACCGGTCCGGGTAGGCCCGGCCCGGGGGGTTCCCGGTGCGGGCTCGGGTCACCTAAAAGCCGAATCGGCCCGGCCGGTTCGGGCCCGGTTCCGAGCTTTTTCTTTTTTTTTTTTTTCCTTTTTTTTTAACTTTTCGGGTTAGGTTGGGTATTTTGGGCCATTTGGGGTGGTTTGGGGGGTTGGGGGTGAGGGGGGGGGGGGGGGTAATTAGGAAAAGGAAAAAAAAAAAATTG